>CAWUFW010004788.1:1032500-1464186 GCA_963921515.1 Calotriton arnoldi | reverse complement strand
ACTGGAACAAGCATTTGCAATGCAATAGGTCTCGCATTTGCTAGAGTTTGAGCTATTGGCATTGTAAATTACAATGCTTTTTATTTATGTGTTGGTTTTGAAAACAAATAAATAAAAAGCATTGTCATTACAATGCCAATAGCTTAAACTCTGGCAAATGCGAGACCTATTGCATTGCAAATGCACAAGTTACTAACTTGTGTAACGATATATCTGTAAGAGACAGTAGTTGGTGATAGATTCCTTACCTTAGAATATCCCCAGGCGTCAGGCTGGATCCGGGAGAAGTTTTGCGTAGCAGTACCCTTGCGGCGTCGGTAGGCGGCGTCGTGCGGCTCCGCGTCCGTCGTCGGCGTCGTGATCGCCGGGATGACGTCGCGGGCAGTACTTAGACGCCGCCCCTGCGCGCTGACGTCAGTTCTGTACACGACTTTCCGCGCCAGGAACGCAGAGCCATGCAAGAAGCTGACACAGGTGTCTGAAAAATACTAGGGCCCTGAAAGGGATGTCCTTAACCCTAGAAATCAGTTCGCAGAACGGGGAGGATGGGTGGGGCGGTAAGGAATCTATCACCAACTACTGTCTCTTACAGATATATCGTTACACAAGTTAGTAACTTGTGCATCTGAAAGAGACACGTTAGTGATAGATTCCTTACCTTAGAATAGATACCCCAGCAATACCAACCCCGGTGGTGGGTCTGCGAACAAAGATCAGACAAGGAAGTCCTGGAGGACAGAACGGCCAAAGAAGCCGTCCCTCCGGACCTGACTGTCAAGGCAGTAATGCTTAGTAAACGTGTGCAGCGAGGCCCACGTAGCTGCCTGACAGATAACCGGCAGCGGAACACCGCGGCCCAAGGCCGTGGTAGCAGCCGTTGCCCTGGTGGAATGGGCACGCAGCCCAACAGGAGGCTCCTTCTTAGCCAAAGAATAGCAGGTCTTGATGCACAAGGTAACCCAGCGGGAGATGGTCCTCTTGTGCACCGCCCGACCTTTTTTGGCGCCCACGTAGCCAACAAAGAGCTGGTCATCCACCCGGAAGTGTTTTGTGCGGTCGATATAGAAGGAGAGCGCACGTTTTGGGTCCAGACGGTGGAGCCTCTCTTCCTCTCTGGAAGGATGCGGAGGCGGAAAGAAGGTGGGCAAAGTGATGGTCTGCCCAATGTGGAAAGCAGTAACCACCTTTGGCAAGAAGGACGGACGCGTCCGAAGAACAACCTTGTCTGGATGAACAGACAGAAAGGGAGGTTTGCAAGAAAGAGCCTGGAGCTCACTCACCCGCCGAGCGGAGGTGATGGCCACCAGAAAGGCTGCCTTTAGAGTCAGAAGACGAAGAGGACAGTTATGCAGAGGCTCAAAGGGAGCGCACATTAAAAAGGTAAGAACCAAGTTCAAGTCCCACTGAGGCATTACAAACGGAACAGGAGGGAAGAGGTGAGTAATGCCTTTTAAGAACCTGTTAACAACAGGGGACTTGAAAAGGGAGGGCTGATCAGGGAGCCTGAGGAAGGCCGAGATAGCACAAAGATAACCCTTGATGGTACCCAGGGCAGAACCCTGTTGGGCCAGAGAGAGAAGGAACAGAAGGACCTCAGAAAGAGGGGCAGAAAGGGGATCCACAGCCTTTGCTGTGCACCATGCCACAAATTTGTTCCACCTGCAGGCGTATACCACCTTAGTGGAGGGACGCCTGGCTGCCAGAATCACATCACAAACTTCGGGAGGCAAGTCGAAAGGAATCAACTGCCGCCGCTCAATCTCCACGCAAGCAGGTGTAGACTGGACAGGTTCGGGTGGAGGACCGTCCCCTGCTGCTGCGACAGAAGATCCTCCCGAAGAGGCAGACGGATCGGGGGATCTATGCTCATATTGAGTAGCTCGGGATACCAAACTCTTCGAGCCCAGTCCGGAGCCACAAGAATGACTTGGGCCCGGTCGTGCCGAATCTTCTTCAACACTCTGGGTAGAAGTGGTATAGGCGGAAAGGCGTACAACAGACCGCAACTCCACTCGCGACGAAAAGCGTCGCCGAGCGAGTGCCGCCTTGGAAATTCCAACGCGCAGAACTGATGACATTGCGCGTTCTCTTCGGTGGCGAATAGATCTAACCAAGGCTCTCCCCACTGTAGAAAGAGTCCTTGCGCCACTTCCGAGTGAAGACGCCATTCGTGATCCATCATGCACCTGCGGCTGAGTTCGTCCGCCCTGGCGTTCAGAGAACCTGCCAGGTGTTGAACCATCAGGAACATGCCCTGATGTTCCAGCCATGTCCAGAGGCGCAGAGCCTCCTGACAAAGGGTCCAAGACCCCACCCCGCCCTGTTTGTTGCAGTACCACATGGCGGTGGTGTTGTCTGTGAACACCTGCACTACCTTCCCTTTGACAGAGGGAAGGAATGCCTTGAGTGCAAGCCGGATCGCCCGGAGCTCCAGAAGGTTGATATGGAGCCGGGACTCCGCCCGGAGACCAGAGGCCTCTGATCTCCGCCTCTCCCAAGTGACCGCCCCATCCCAGAAGGGACGCGTCCGTCACAACTGTATGCTCTGGCTGGGGAAGGGAGAGGGATCTGCCCATGACCCATTGCCGGTTCGAGAGCCACCACTGCAACTGTTTTGCAGTCCCCTCCGAGATCTGGACGTGATCGGACAGGTTGCCCTGGTGCTGCGCCCACTGGAACTTCAGGTCCCACTGCAGAGCCCGCATATGCCATCTGGCATGATTGACCAGCAGGATGCAGGAGGCCATGAGGCCCAGCAGCCTCAGGGTCATCCTTACCGAAACCCAGGATAAAGGCCGAAAGATCGGAATCATAGCCTGAATATCCCGGACTCGCCGTTCGGGAGGATAGGCCCGAAACTGCGTCGTGTCCAGAACTGCTCCGATGAAAAGGAGCTGTGGAGAAGGAATCAGATGCGACTTCGGCACATTGATGGAGAACCCCAGCGAGTGCAGGAGTTCGGCCGTAGTCTGGAGGTGGGAGACGACTGCCTGGGACGAGCCCGCCTTCAGCAGCCAGTCGTCGAGGTAGGGGAAGACTGAAACCCCTGCCCGGCGCAGATGAGCCGCGACCACCGCCATCACTTTCGTGAACACCCGAGGGGCACTTGTAAGGCCAAAGGGGAGCACGGTGAACTGAAAATGCTCGTGGCCTACCGTGAACCGAAGGTAACGCCGGTGGGCCGGCAGGACGGGGATGTGGAAATATGCGTCCTGCAAGTCCAACGCTACCAACCAGTCTCCAGGGTCGAGGGCAGTCAAGACCTGAGCTAGGGTGAGCATCTTGAACTTCTCCTTCCGGAGGAAGCGATTGACGTTCCGGAGGTCCAAGATAGGACGCATGTCCTCCTTGTCCTTTTGGGCACCAGAAAGTAGTGGGAGTAGCAACCACGCCCTACTTCTGGGGTCGGAACATGCTCGATGGCCCTCTTGGTCAAGAGGGCCGTGACTTCCTTCTGTAGAAGCACCAAGTGATCCCCTGACATGCGGTGGAGTTGAGGTGGCATGGCTGGGGGGTGGTCTCGAAGGGGAGGGAGTAGCCCCTTCGGACAATGTCCAAGACCCACCTGTCCGAGGTGATGGTGCGCCAGTGGGGAAGGTGATGGCGGACCCTGCCCCTACTGGCGTGCCGTGCACCTGAAAGGAGGGACTAGGAGGGCTTGGAGGCCGCGGACGGGTTGGAGGTGGTGGCCTGACCCGCACGCTGGTTGCCCGATCCGCCACGGCGGAATCCACGTCCTCGGCCACGCGAAGACGCCTGCTGCGCGGGCCGGTGGCTGGGCTGCTGACGTGAAGGGGCGCCCCTACCGTGGCCACGATAGGGGCGAAAAGCAGAAGGCAGCGGAGGGCGTGTAGCAGAAAGGCCCAGGGACTTGGCAGTAGCCCGTGAGTCCTCAAAGCGCTCCAACGCATGGTCTGCTTTGGACCCAAAAGACCGACTCCATCAAAGGGCATGTCCATGAGAGTATTCTGGACATCCCCTGAAAAACCAGTGGTTCTCAGCCAGGCGTGGCGGCGGAGCGCCACCGTCGTTGCAATCGACCTGCCCAGCGAGTCGGCGGTGTCAAGGCCACAACGGATAGTGTATTTGGCCGCATCCCTTCCTTCCGCAATGGCGCGGGAAAGCAGTGCCTGGACCTCCTCAGGGCACTGGGGCAAAACATCCGCCACCGAATCCCACAGAGAGTGGGTATAGCGGCCCAAAAGACAAGCGGTGTTAACGGACCGCAAGCCAGCACTGGAGGAAGAAAAACCTTTCTTCCCAAACTGATCCAGGCGTTTGGATTCCCTATCCGGAGGAGCGGTAGGGAAGGCGGTTTGGGAAGCGGAGGCTTGGACAACCAAGCTCTCAGGAGTGGGGTGGACAGAAAGAAACAGGGGGTCGCCCGGAGCGGGGCGATGGCGTCGTGACACGTTCCGATCCACAGGAGCCCCTGTGTTGGGCTTGGACCAGGCGCCCAAAAGAACGTCTGTGAGGGCGTCGTTAAACGGCAGCACAGTCTCCGCAGAGGAGGCTGCCGGCTGAAGCACCTCTGTCAAGATGTTAGGCTTGACCGTCAAAGTAGGGAGCTGGAGACGTAAGGCCCCAGCAGCCCTACGCAACACCGTACCAAAATTGGCCCCCTCCTCCGTAGCCACGGGAGGAGACAGCATGCCAGTGTCAGGAGAAGTATCCAGACCACTGGCCTCCCTAGACTCTCTGTCCAGTCCTCATCATACTGACAGTTGCGAGTCAGAGGGTCATCAGACCCCTCCCAGTCCTCCTGGTCCTCCTCTGGTTCAAAATAAGGAGGAGGAGGGACATTTGGGACCCAAGGGCCCATCGGCGCCGGAGCCGGCGTCGAGCGACGTCGCTCCCGGGTCCATGTCCGGAGCCGGAAGGAACTGGGGGACGACGCCGCCCGGAGCCCAGGGCGGCGTCGAGAACGGCACCGGAGACATCGGCGCCGGCGGAGGTGTCGTGAGGTCGACCGGCGTCGATGGGGGTTGTGGAGCCGGGATCGAGGCCGGGGCCGAAGCCGGAGCCGGGATCGAGGCTGGAGTCCCGGGCGACGCCGGGGCCGGAGCCGCCGGCGACGCCGGAGCAACCCCATCAGGGCCCGCGGGGCCCGAAGGCGCACCGGAGGGGCCTGAAGGCCCGAAGAGGCGGGCCATGGCCGACAGGAACTCCTGTACCTTGGCCGGATCCGCCCCGAACCCGGGAAGGGCGGGTATGACGGGGCGACTCCACAGGCAAGTCCGGGGCCGCGGGGACGGTGCCGGGAGGGGCCTCAGCCGAGTCGCGAGACCGGCGAGGCGAAGTCCGAGAGCGACGATGCTTCTTGGACTTCTTGTGCTTAGACTTACCGGACGAAGAAGACTTCGACGCCGACGACCGGTGTGCACTCCGCGAGCGACCCCTGGACCTCTCACGCGACCGGGGCCTCCGTGGAGCCGAATGCCGGGCCTCGAGGAGCTTTCGAGACCGCTCTCGCAAAGCTTTCGGGTTGAGGGCCTGGCATTCGGGACAAGACTCGGTGTCGTGGCCTCGGCCGAGGCAGAAGAGACACTCCCAATGCGGGTCGGTGACGGACATCATCCGCGCACAGGCGCCGCATCGCTTGAAGCCGGGCATCCCTACGACACCTTAAAGATGGAAAAAACAGTGAAAAAATCACCAAAAAGTATGGTCAAAAATTGACCAGGGCACTGCTCTTCCCGGATCTGCGCTTGCTGGCGCGGAAAAAGAAGAACTGACGTCAGCGCGCAGGGGCGGCGTCTAAGTACTGCCCGCGACGTCATCCCGGCGATCACGACGCCGACGACGGACGCGGAGCCGCACGACGCCGCCTACCGACGCGCAAGGGTACTGCTACGCAAAACTTTCCGGATCCAGCCTGACGCCTGGGGATATTCTAAGGTAAGGAATCTATCACTAACGTGTCTCTTTCAGATGCTTGTTTCACAGTACGGGCAGCTTTTATAACAAGTAGGGAAAGAATTAGCAACAACCCTCTAAATGATGTACGGTGTTTTGAAATGCATGTTTAGCGCACGGAGCCAAGACTGGCCAAACCTCATTCATTTACATCATGTTGCTTAGATCTCATGGTAAGGGGGCATTACGTGGTGAACTGACTGGCACTAATGACTTCGGTGGGGGCATCAAGGCACCACCTTAGTGAATATGGTGGAATCCTCCAATTATTTTCAGACTGAGTGTTGAATTTTATGATGCTCTTCAGCAGTCTGGTTTGTAATTCCTGTTATCTGAATGCGAGTGCCTGCTTGTGTGACTTCCGGCCATGTCAAGGGTCAAATTATGCCATGGACATCTGGCTGTCACTCCCCAAGCTGCTTCGGGGGTTCAGAAGTACGCGTGTGGAATTTTGCAGTGAGGGGCGGGACTGGAGATGAAATTTCCCACAAAGACCCGCTGTTTTCGGTTGGGATGAAGGAGCCAGGGTATGTTTACGCTGTTCGGGCAATGCATCTTTTGTCAGATAGAAGTGACGATTGCTATGATCAATTATGTGAAAGGCTACTGAGATCTAGGTGAACCTGAGTGACGGTTCCCTCCATCAATGACCTTGTGGAGGGAGGGCTGCTACTGAATAAGAGACGACTGATGTGGTGTTAGTGTTGGAAGTGCGAGCAGAACTAGGGTGTGGATTACTTCTTCATAGGCTAGAATTAGTTCTGGGATTTTTAAATATGTTTTTATCCGGGAAACAGATAACGTTAGGATACGAAGTTTTGGGACCACGGCAAAAATGTCTGGTTAATGCTGAGGTGGAGCAGCGAAGCCTGGGCTAGTGTTTGCCCGTTGCCTTGCCTGGGTCACGCATCTCACAAGCAGCTCGGCGCCGGGCCTAAGAAGAACGTGTTGAGCAGATTCCTCCTCCAGAAATGAAAAAAGCAACAAAAAAAAAATCACAGCTCCTCGCCACACAGCGTACAGGAGAGAGAGAGAAAAAAAGGAAACCGCGAGAAGAGTCAGCAGCCGTGCAACCACGGCCCCAGGGGGAGGGAGGAGGACAACACACACACTGAGAGCAAACATAACACCAGCAGCAACATGCAGCTGGCACTGAACCTATCGCCGGGAGGCAGGCCTGTTCATAATGCCACCTCCCCTGCTCTAGAAGTAAAATCTCGCCTTCGCCAGTCATTTACGTAGGATTCTGAAGCCGACAATTTGCAATCTTGCTCGTGAATTATCAGTTCTGTTCAAAGCTTCTGAACGAGCGAGCAGCCGTAACATGCCCTCATCCAGAGTACAAACACGCGCCTCTGGGTCTAATTTTAGGGGACAGGCGCATCCTGCTTTTTTGCAGGAAATGGCGAAGCTGTCTAAATTGCTCCTTGCATCTCTACTATTAGGAAGTCAGCTTCCACAGCAGCAGTGTACACTTTACAAATGAAATTACAAATCCGCTTTACAAAACGTTCACTGCTTTAATAGAAAAATGAAACTGAAACTGAAAGCACTGTGCACTAGTAAAGAAAAAAAAAGGCGGCACACCCAAAAAAACAACCAGTGGTGCGCGCGCACCACAGAGGAGCAGGGGGGAAAGGGAGCGCGGCAGCGAGGCGAACGCGCGCTGCTGCGCGTGCTAGACACCGGTGGGAATGGGCGCGGCAAAGGCGGGACATGCGCCCGCCTTTGCCCAATTGCTTGCTGTCTTTCTTATAAAGACGCACGCAAAGCCCAATAGCCGGGGGAAAAACGAAAAGCACACGCACGAGCGTGTGCGATTCCTAGGTCAGCTTCTAAACCCCCTACATGAGGTCTCTCGCTGCGCGAGCAGTGCTGCGCGAGCAGTGCTGCGCACTGCAACGCTAGGCGCGAGACCTAAAAAGGATTGCATTCAAAAACGCAAAAAAAGTTGGGTAAGTCCCCAGAGAAGTATAAATGACCGGGGGTTGGTTCTGCTACTAAACCGAAAACACCCAGAGCCCTGCATACAACGCAGATAGAGAAAGCGAAGAAATGCTCTGCAAAAACAAGGAATCATCGAGAGAGCACTACTGTTTAATGGCAGTAAAGACAACGTTTCGACTCATGCTTTGGTTTTCAGGTCCCTTCTTTAAATCCTCAGGATTTATTTACTAAAGCTCATTCTGTCACTGGCGTCCTTTAAGTGGCATTCCCTCAGGGAGAGAACAGCAACCCCAACACCTCCTTTCGAGTTCTAACAAAAAGGGCAGAGAAGAAGAGAAAGCAGAAATTACATTCAATAAACGGAAGTGACCTATTTGTAATATTTAGAATAACTGATAGCTTGAAAAAAAAAATACTTTTCAATTCTCGCAGTCAAAGAGGACTATTTCGAGGCTCTCTTAATCTCCTTATAAACGTCACAGGGGACTGTCAAGTTTAGATGACATGTTCTGCATCAATGTGCCGTTCTGATTTTGCACCTTCACATATTGACTCACAGAGTTTAGTTGCTGCTAGTTATTCAAACTATGCTACAAGAGTAAGAAGTTTCAGTGCCTGTTCTTAGCAAGCAGGGCACCCTGGTAGACCAGGTATCCTTGTATGAAATAAAGTCTGGTCTCTTGGTAGATATTGTGAATAACAATGTACTACTGATGGGCCAGGGGACCTGCAGAAGAGATGGCCTTAGCACTGACTGGTCCATAGCTACTAGGAAGGGTGCTAGACAGAAGGAGAGTGGCTGTCTGTTGGTGTGGGGCTGATAACATTAATGCACAAGTTACTAACTTGTGTAACGATATATCTGTAAGAGACAGTAGTTAGTGACAGATTCCTTACCTTAGAATATTCCCAGGCGTCAGGCTGGATCCGGAAAGTTTTTGCATAGCAGTACCCTTGCGCGTCGGTAGGCGGCGTCGTGCGGCTCCGCGTCCGTCGTCGGCGTCGTGATCGCCGGGATGACGTCGCGGGCAGTACTTAGGCGCCGCCCCTGCGCGCTGACGTCAGTTCTGTACACGACTTTCCGCGCCAGGAACGCAGAGCCATGCAAGAAGCTGACATAGGTGTCTGAAAAATACTAGGGCCCTGAAAGGGATGTCCTTAACCCTAGAAATCAGTTCGCAGAACGGGGAGGATGGGTGGGGCGGTAAGGAATCTGTCACTAACTACTGTCTCTTACAGATATATCGTTACACAAGTTAGTAACTTGTGCATCTGAAAGAGACACGTTAGTGACAGATTCCTTACCTTAGAATAGATACCCCAGCAATACCAACCCCGGTGGTGGGTCTGCGAACAAAGATCAGACAAGGAAGTCCTGGAGGACAGAACGGCCAAAGAAGCCGTCCCTCCGGACCTGACTGTCAAGGCAGTAATGCTTTGTAAACGTGTGCAGCGAGGCCCACGTAGCTGCCTGACAAATAACCGGCAGCGGAACACCGCGGCCCAAGGCCGTGGTAGCAGCCGTTGCCCTTGTGGAATGGGCACGCAGCCCAACAGGAGGCTCCTTCTTCGCCAAAGAATAGCAGGTCTTGATGCACAAGGTAACCCAGCGGGAGATGGTCCTCTTGTGCACCGCCCGACCTTTTTGGCGCCCACGTAGCCAACAAAGAGCTGGTCATCCACCCGGAAGTGTTTTGTGCGGTCAATATAGAAGGAGAGCGCACGTTTTGGGTCCAGACGGTGGAGCCTCTCTTCCTCTCTGGAAGGATGCGGAGGCGGAAAGAAGGTGGGCAAAGTGATGGTCTGCCCAATATGGAAAGCAGTAACCACCTTTGGCAAGAAAGACGGACGCGTCCGAAGAACAACCTTGTCTGGATGAACAGACAGAAAGGGAGGTTTGCAAGATAGAGCCTGGAGCTCACTCACCCGCCGAGCGGAGGTGATGGCCACCAGAAAGGCTGTCTTCAGAGTCAGAAGACGAAGAGGACAGTTATGTAGAGGCTCAAAGGGAGCGCACATTAAAAAGGTAAGAACCAAGTTCAAGTCCCACTGAGGCATCACAAACGGAACAGGAGGAAAGAGGTGAGTAATGCCTTTTAAGAACCTGTTAACAACAGGGGACTTGAAAAGGGAGGGCTGATCAGGGAGCCTGAGGAAGGCCGAGATAGCACAAAGATAACCCTTGATGGTACCCAGGGCAGAACCCTGTTGGGCCAGAGAGAGAAGGAACAGAAGGACCTCAGAAAGAGGGGCAGAAAGGGGATTCACAGCCTTTGCTGTGCACCATGCCACAAATTTGTTCCACCTGCAGGCGTATACCACCTTAGTGGAGGGACGCCTGGCTGCCAGAATCACATCACAAACTTCGGGAGGCAAGCCGAAAGGAATCAACTGCCGCCGCTCAATCTCCATGCAAGCAGGTGTAGACTGGACAGGTTCGGGTGAAGGACCGTCCCCTGCTGCTGCGACAGAAGATCCTCCCGAAGAGGCAGACGGATCGGGGATCTACGCTCATATTGAGTAGCTCGGGATACCAAACTCTTCGAGCCCAGTCCGGAGCCACAAGAATGACTTGGGCCCGGTCGTGCCGAATCTTCTTCAACACTCTGGGTAGAAGTGGTATAGGCGGAAAGGCGTACAACAGACCGCAACTCCACTCGTGACGAAAAGCGTCTCCGAGCGAGTGCCGCCTTGGAAATTCCAACGCGCAGAACTGATGACATTGCGCGTTCTCTTCGGTGGCGAATAGATCTAACCAAGGCTCTCCCCATTGTAGAAAGAGTCCTTGCGCCACTTCCGAGTGAAGACGCCATTCGTGATCCATCATGCACCTGCGGCTGAGTTCGTCCGCCCTGGCGTTCAGTGAACCTGCCAGGTGTTAAACCATCAGGAACATGCCCTGATGTTCCAGCCATGTCCAGAGGCGCAGAGCCTCCTGACAAAGGGTCCAAGACCCCACCCCGCCCTGTTTGTTGCAGTACCACATGACGGTGGTGTTGTCTGTGAACACCTGCACTACCTTCCCTTTGACAGAGGGAAGGAATGCCTTGAGTGCAAGTCGGATCGCCCGGAGCTCCAGAAGGTTGATATGGAGCCGGGACTCCGCCGGAGACCAGAGGCCTCTGATCTCCGCCTCTCCCATGTGACCGCCCCATCCCAGAAGGGACGCGTCCGTCACAACTGTGTGCTCTGGCTGGGGAAGGGAGAGGGATCTGCCCATGACCCATTGCCGGTTCGAGAGCCACCACTGCAACTGTCTTGCAGTCCCCTCCGAGATCTGGACGTGATCGGACAGGTTGCCCTGGTGCTGCGCCCACTGGAACTTCAGGTCCCACTGCAGAGCCCGCATATGCCATCTGGCATGATTGACCAGCAGGATGCAGGAGGCCATGAGGCCCAGCAGCCTCAGGGTCATCCGTACCGAAACCCAGGATAAAGGCTGAAAGATCGGAATCATAGCCTGAATATCCCGGACTCGCCGTTCGGGAGGATAGGCCCGAAACTGCGTCGTGTCCAGAACCGCTCCGATGAAAAGGAGCTGTGGAGAAGGAATCAGATGCGACTTCGGCACATTGATGGAGAACCCCAGCGAGTGCAGGAGTTCGGCCGTAGTCTGGAGGTGGGAGACGACTGCCTGGGACGAGCCCGCCTTCAGCAGCCAGTCGTCGAGGTAGGGGAAGACTGAAACCCCTGCCCGGCGCAGATGAGCTGCGACCACCGCCATCACTTTCGTGAACACCCGAGGGGCACTGGTAAGGCCAAAGGGGAGCACGGTGAACTGAAAATGCTCGGGGCCTACCGTGAACCGAAGGTAACGCCGGTGGGCCGGCAGGACGGGGATGTGGAAATATGCGTCCTGCAAGTCCAACGCTACCAACCAGTCTCCAGGGTCGAGGGCAGTCAAGACCTGAGCCAGGGTGAGCATCTTGAACTTCTCCTTCCGGAGGAAGCGATTGACGTTCCGGAGGTCCAAGATAGGACGCATGTCCTCTTTGTCCTTTTTGGGCACCAGAAAGTAGTGGGAGTAGCAACCACGCCCTACTTCTGGGGTCGGAACACGCTCGATGGCCCTCTTGGTCAAGAGGGCCGCGACTTCCTTCTGTAGAAGCACCAAGTGATCCCCTGACATGCGGTGGGATTGAGGTGGCATGGCTGGGGGTGGTCTCGAAGGGGAGGGAGTAGCCCCTTCGGACAATGTCCAAGACCCACCTGTCCGAGGTGATGGTACGCCAGTGGGGAAGGTGATGGCGGACCCTGCCCCTACTGGCGTGCTGTGCACCTGAAAGGAGGGACTAGGAGGGTTTGGAGGCCGCGGACGGGTTGGAGGTGGTGGCCTGACCCGCACGCTGGTTGCCCGATCCGCCACGGCGGAATCCACGTCCTCGGCCACGCGAAGACGCCTGCTGCGCGGGCCGGTGGCTGGGCTGCTGACGTGAAGGGGCGCCCTACCGTGGCCACGATAGGGGCGAAAAGCAGAAGTCAGCGGAGGGCGTGTAGCAGAAAGGCCCAGGGACTTGGCAGTAGCCCGTGAGTCCTTAAAGCGCTCCAACGCATGGTCTGCTTTGGACCCAAAAAGACCGACTCCATCAAAGGGCATGTCCATGAGAGTATTCTGGACATCCCCTGAAAAACCAGTGGTTCTCAGCCAGGCGTGGCGTCTGAGTGCCACCGTCGTTGCAATCGACCTGCCCAGCGAGTCGGCGGTGTCAAGGCCACAACGTATGGTGTATTTAGCCGCATCCCTTCCTTCCGCAATGGCGCGGGAAAGCAGTGTCTGGACCTCCTCAGGACACTGGGGCAAAACATCCGCCACCGAATCACACAGGGAGTGGGTATATCGGCCCAAAAGACAAGCGGTGTTAACGGACCGCAAGCCAGCACTGGAGGAAGAAAAACCCTTCTTCCCAAACTGATCCAGGCGTTTGGATTCCCTATCCGGAGGAGCGGTAGGGAAGGCGGTTTGGGAAGCGGAGGCTTGGACAACCAAGCTCTCAGGAGTGGGGTGGACAGAGAGAAACAGGGGGTCGCCCGGAGCTGGGCGATGGCGTCGTGACACGTTCCGATCCACAGGAGCCCCTGTGTTGGGCTTGGACCAGGCGCCCAAAAGAACGTCAGTGAGGGCGTCGTTAAACGGCAGCACAGTCTCCGCAGAGGAGGCTGCCGGCTGAAGCACCTCTGTCAAGATGTTAGGCTTGACCGTCAAAGTAGGAAGTTGGAGACGTAAGGCCCCAGCTGCCCTACGCAACACCGTACCAAAATTGGCTCCCTCCTCCGTAGCCACGGGAGGAGACAGCATGCCAGTGTCAGGGGAAGTATCCAGACCACTGGCCTCCCTAGACTCTCTGTCCAGTCCTGATCGTACTGACACTGTCGTGTCAGAGGGTCATCAGACCCCTCCCAGTCCAACTGGTCCTCCTCTGGTTCAAAATAAGGAGGAGGAGGGACAGTTGGGACCCAAGGTCCCATCGGCGCCGGAGCCGGCGTCGAACTACGCCGGTCCGGATCCATGTCCGGAGCCGGAAGGAACAGGGGACGACGCCGCCCGGAGCCCAGGGCGGCGCCGAGAACGGCACCGGAGACATCGGCGCCGGCGGTGTCGTTAGGTCGACCGGCGTCGATGGGGGTTGTGGAGCCGGGATCGAGGCCGGGGCCGAAGCCGGAGCCGGGATCGAGGCTGGAGGCACGGGCGACGCCGGGGCCGGAGCCGTCGGCGACGCCGGAGCAACCCCATCAGGGCCGCGGGGCCCGAAGGCGCACCGGAGGGGCCTGAAGGCCCGAAGAGGCGGGCCATGGCCGACAGGAATTCCTGTACTTTGGCCGGATCCGCCCCCGAACCCGGGAAGGGCGGGTAAGGCGGGGGCGACTCCACAGGCATGTCCGGGGCCGCGGGGACGGTGCCGGGAGGGGCCTCAGCCGAGTCGCAAGACCGGCGAGGCGAAGTCCTAGAGCGATGATGCTTTTTGGACTTTTTGTGCTTCGACTTACCGGACGAAGAAGACTTCGACGCCGACGACCGGTGTGGACTCCGCGATCGACCCCTGGACCTCTCACGCGACCGGGGCTTCCGCGGAGCCGAATGCCGGGCCTCGAGGAGCTTTCGAGACCGCTCTCGCAAAGCTTTCGGGTGGAGGGCCTGGCAGTCGGTACAAGACTCCGTGTCGTGGCCTCGGCCGAGGCAGAAGAGACACTCCCAATGCGGGTCGGTGACGGACATCATCCGCGCACAGGCGCCGCAGATCGCTTGAAGCCGGGCAACCCTACGACACCTTGAAAGATGGAAAAACAGTGAAAAAATTCACCAAAAAGTATGGTCAAAAAATGACCAGGGCACTGCTCTTCCCGGATCTGCGCTTGCTGGCGCGGAAAAAGAAGAACTGACGTCAGCGCGCAGGGGCGGCGTCTAAGTACTGCCCGCGACGTCATCCCGGCGATCACGACGCCGACGACGGACGCGGAGCCGCACAACGCCGCCTACCGACGCGCAAGGGTACTGCTACGCAAAAACTTTCCGGATCCAGCCTGACGCCTGGGGATATTCTAAGGTAAGGAATCTGTCACTAACGTGTCTCTTTCAGATATCAACATGATATGCATGAGATGCTTACATTGTGGCCACTAAATGCAATTGCATCTTGGCGTACCTCTTTGAACCTTATCCAGAAATTGGGTTTGAAAGGTCCTATTGCTTGTTAACAATTATATTCAATATAGTCCACCATGATTTATCAAAAACCTTTCTCAATTGGAGAATTATGTATCTCACTTGATAGTTAATTTTCCAAACTCAATACAAATGGTATCAGGTGATTTGAATTTTAAAAAATACTCCCCTCACTTGTAACTGAGAGTTTGCATGAACAACTAGACAGGTAGGCTATTCCTGATGCTGTGATGTTTTATGGTCTAATGACAACCTGGCTAAATGAATCGGATCCTTGTTGGTACAATCACAAGTTGATTTGCCTCAATGGAGCTAGGTTGGTTTGCAATCTGGTAGAAGTCAATGTTCAAATTAAAACCACATCTTCCAGATACATTTAGTACATTTCAAATAAGATATCGGCAAATTGTGCATCGTTATTATTCACAATTTTTGATTTCCCAGTTGGAATTTTAGTACATGAGGCACAAAGTTACAACTGTGCAAGTGTTCTGATTTGCATATGCATTTTTCTAATCACCGCTCCCCAAACATTTTCTAGTAAATGTCTATAACTACTTGTCTCTATATCACTTACCAATGCAGAAAATCAGGAGGAATAGGAGAAAATTTCAAGCCAGTGCTGGCTTTGCAAGTTTCCTATCATTTTTCTATTCACAGTTACAGGCTTTTTCTAAGGGTATGTCTGAATTACATGCAGAAAAAACGTCTTGTATCGAGTTAGATTTGCATTGAATCAATTTCATCTCCTCCACAACAGTGATACCACTATCATCTTCAAAGCACAGGCCATTTGCCAGTTAACTAATGGACGATAGGCTATGAATGTTGTAAAGCACTAAGATATGTATTTAGCTGAAGGGAAAACTGTATTCCTGTTTGCAACATGAGAAATATGTATTTTATGTTTTCAGAATATTTTACCATGAGTATGGCATTATAGCATTTTCTTAATCCAAGCGCCCTTTTATGCACATCTTGGATTTCCAACATCTAGTTGTGTAGATAGGATGTGTATGGTATTTAAGTTAAAATGTTATTAATGAATCGATGAAGATAATAATCAGCTGTGCTGTAACCTTGGTATGTTGTAAAATGGTCCAGGCATAAGTTTGCTTTCCTCCTGAGCAGTACCTCTGATGAATATTGCAGTTAATGTATATGCCTAGAACAAAAAGTCTTTGTTTTTCCCACGGCGAATAATTGCCACACGGTTTGTTAGATCCTATGTTGGAGAAGAGCATAGTCTGCCTTTCTTGCCTCGAGGTGCTTTGCAAACACATAATTAATATTATTTTTGGGGGAATTTCCCAGTGCAGTTTGTGTCTTTGGCTGCAAATTAAAGCATAAACAAAGCTCTTCATTATCATGTAGGCTTTTATGTTTACAAAGGAGCCTCTCCCTCTTCGTGGCTTACCGATTGCTCTTAAATCCATAATGTGCACCTCGCCTCTTTTGTATCTCTTGGTGCAGAAGCCGAGTCCCTGGGGTTTCATGACTATGTGTGGCCACTTCTGCACTCGAGCTGTTCGCAAGCCTGCCTTTATCATCAAATTATGCTAAACAGATTTATAATAATTTTGAGAACGAGGTTTGAGTATGTAGAAAGCTCAGCCAAGCAGTTGCAGATGTGCAGTGTGGGATGCATGGGAATATGCAGGTAGGGAGAGTGGAAGAAATGGGGGGGTGGAAGCAACGAAGGGCAAAGCAACCGGGGGTCAGAAGTAAAGCAAGGGAGGTCAGAGGGACATGGAAGCAGCAAGGGAGTAGACGTGGGGATACAGAAGACACTCGGTAGAGAGAAACAACATAGGGAGGGCAGCGAGATACAAAAGCAACACAGAGGAGGACGGGGGAATGCAACACAGAAAAGCACATTCGCGAGCACAACAGGGAGGGGGTCGACAGAGGCACAAGGGGGCAGGCAGCAGCACAAGGAGAGATAGTATATGTCGCACCTAGTCCCCTCGACCCGCCTTGCACCAGTGTGGGGAAGGGGTAAAGAAGGAGCAGGGAGCGCTCAGTATCTCCCACCTCCCTCCTCCCTCATCCTCCGGTGAAGAGGGCCAAGGGATGCTCCTCACCACAGCCAAGTTATGTTGTCAGCCGAAGCCTGTGATAACCGTACTGCTTTATTTAACCACTGGCTGTGTGTACTGCTTCCCCCAAGAAGGTACCTGCTGTAGAGTTTGCCATTTGCCCAGAATTATAAGATGACCAACTACCAGTAACGGAGAATGCAACTGCTGAGGCGATCCATGAATCTGTGCAGCCTCATCTCTACAGCAGGTTCATGTTTTGTGTTCCAACTTTAATGTGCTCCCTGGAGCGCATGTATAACCTGCTGATCTGCACTCCATATAGGGACTGTACGCTTAAAGTCCCACCAGAACCACTGCCTTTGCCAATGGTTATCAGCTATTTACCATCATCACTGAAAACAATAATTTTTGGGTAAATCATGAACTTGGGAAATGCGTACTTGTGCACTTGTCAGTGTGACTCAACATCCCGGAGGGCTGTGAAAGGGGCAGTGGCTTTATAGTGTCACAATCACTCCATGTGCAACATATGCGCCTTTTTCTTTCTATATCTCCCCCTTCCGCATACCCTTCTTTTCACTTTCTCCTGAATGCTATTTATTTTTATTTTTCCTTTCCTATTTCCTTCACTCCCTGAAATACGCTACGCACCCACGAACATTTGTACTAAAACCCCATTGCAGGTGGAATACATCACCACTGCTCCCCGTAGAGGAAGTATTGGCTAACCCCGCACCCCAACACATTTTGAGCCACTGATAGCTCAGTACGAAATCCTTCCTGCCATCTGCATTAGCCCCGAAGCTCTTAATAGTGGCAAATTAGTGACATTTGAGGCTACTGATTACAAACTATACACCATACGCCAGTGCTGTAGACATGAACATTACCAAATATAACCCAGGGATTTTGCAAGCACTGTAGGAGATAGAAGATGAAATAAAGCATGTTTATTATATTTATGAACAACATATATTAACCTACAATCAATCCTGTCGTCACTACTTGGCCTGTAGTGTCATCCCATGCCCCCACCTTAGTTACCCAAGCCTCCTTTTGTTTGTAATCCCAAAATAGGACACTTTGAGATCTGTGAGTTCCGAATGTGCACTGCGCAATCCAACCTGTACCGCACGACCATCATCCCGGCCCACACAACCATCATCCCGGCCCCACACAACCATCATCCCGGCCCCACACAACCATCATCCCGGCCCGACACAACCATCATCCCGGCCCGACACAACCATCATCCCGGCCCGACACAACCATCATCCCGGCCCGACACAACCATCATCCCGGCCCGACACAACCATCATCCCGGCCCGACACAACCATCATCCCGGCCCGACACAACCTTAAATCCCTGAGAAGGTTTTACAGCCCACCGTAGCAGCGCTATAACCTCTCACATGCAGCAGGCGTGCATTACCCCTTACAACATGAGCACCAGGGCGTTAATTGGGCCAGGCCCTGCCGGTGCTCAGTTCTAAAAAGCAGATGCCGAGGTGGGTCTCTCTCTACCGGGCTCTCTATTGCTTCCCTCACCCGCAGGGAGAAAAAAAAAATTGTCTTAACTCTACAGCAGTGCCACCCTTCACTGCCTTTGATGCAACTTTAAAGAGACTCGGTATAGTATTTTCACAGTCTCAACATTTCAGAATGGATGCATCTTCAATACTGTATACAACGAAGCCATAGTTGTTGCTAATTTATCTTATGGAACTAACAACCATTGGCAAAGCTAATAGTCCTGGCTTGTTGTAGGTGTAATGTTCGTATTTATTTGATTTGCTTCTAATCCTTGATACCCCCGTGGTCGGTAAATAATACTGTTTTCCTCTTCGTAGCCCCTGGACGCCCCCAACTATTCTCTTTGTACATGCTCCGCCTCCGTTGGCCGCACGGACGGACTTCTGAAAGCGCTGAAAGTTACAAAAACATCAGAGAGGCGCTTTGTTAGCAACTGAAAGGAGCAGGAAAGTGGTAGGACAGGACTGTGGGGGTCCACGGCGCGGGAAGGGGGTGCTGCATTATCGAACCATCGAGGGAGGGGGGTACGACATACGTCTAGGGCCAGACTTTAGGTATAAGGATCGAGCACCTAGAGCTCAGACTATACCTTCGTAGCGCCACGGATGCAGAATAAAAATAAACAGCGCGGACAGCATAGCGCAAAGTCAAAATATATTAAATAGCAGTGATGCATAGCACTGAGGGAACCATGGTTTGCGGGGACTGGTAAGAAATAAAAGCAGGGCGGGAGAGAGGGCGGTGAGGGAGTGGAACGCAAGGTGGATGGGCACGGATAGTGTAGCACAAGCAGAGTGCATGTGCACATTAAACAAGCATTGGCCGCGAGGCCGTGGAGACGCGCTCTGTGGTGGGGGAGGGGGGAGGAGCGGGAGAGCAAGTGACGCGTGGCCGTGAAAGTGACACGGCGCGCGGCCCCGAGAAGCGCTCTGTGGTGGGGGAGGGGGAGGAGCAAGTGAGAGGAAAGACATATGGCGCCTGGAGCATGCGAGGAATGCGCGTTACTGTGCGCGTACTCGCATGCTCTAGGCCAGCCAAAAGTTGGTCGCATTTCTGCAAGCCCACTACAAAATGTCTCGCCCAGAGCCAGCGCTGAAGCGCTGGCTTTCAGGGCGAGACCTAAAAAGGGAGACAAAAGTCTCAAAAGAGATAGTCAAAAAGCGACTAGGGTACGTGCTCTAACCGGAACTGCGCTTACTGGCACGGAAAAAGAAAGAACTGACGTCAGCGCGCATGGGTGGCGCCTAAGTAGTCTCCGTGACGTCATCTCGGCGCTTACGACGCCAGCGACGGATGCGGAGCCGCACGACGCCACCTACTGGCGCGCAGGGGTACAGCTAGCAAAACTTTCCGGATCCAGTCTGACGCCTGGGGATATTCTAAGGTAGGGAATCTATCACTAACGTGTCTCTTTCAGATACCATGAGTGCACATAAATAGGTTGAAGATACATTTCCAGTATGTTTTAAGGGGTCATGATTTTTCCTCATGGGTGAATTATTTTACAGCTCTCATAAGGAGGGCAATTACAATAACCACACCACACCGGAAGTGCTCAGTGACAAGAGCAAACCTCATGTTTGAATGATCGATAGTATTTTTTCAGATTGCTCACTGTTAGAAATGGGGGTCTCTAGTTGGCAATGGCTGGCGCCACTGTCCAAATAGGGACCCTTCTTCCTAAGTCAGGGCAAGTGGGCTACCCCCTTTGATAACCCCTGCTCAACCCTGTGGTAACGTAGCACGAGCAGTTAGGCCTATCTCAGAGGCAGTGTGTGAAGCATTTATGACCATGCACAATAAGGCAGTAACGACACCACAAAAGGACACAACTCAAGTAGGTATAGAAAAAATTGTATCTTTATCTAAGGTTTAGTACGAGACTCTCAAAAGCGTTTTAACCAGTCACAATGCACGTAAATCAGTAGGGACTTAAAAAGGCAATACGTATTCACCAGAACGTTGCACGGACTGAGTTCAAGGCCTGGGTCTACGCGACCCGTTGCGCACCAGATACCTGCCGTTGGACGGGGACACAGCACGTAGCTTCTCGAAGAAGCGGAGACGGTGACAGGCGGACTCCCAGCGACCACAGTTCTCGATGGCAGTGGTCCGCAAAGTGCACTCCCAATGATTCGGGCACTCAAGGACAGGCGGGCTCCCAGCGGCGGCAGCACGCGGCTGCGGCGGCCCGGGCTGGTGGTGGCGATGACTCTCGTTGTGCAGCTCCGCGGTGGGCTCGCGGCGGCAGCAGCGCTCTCCTAGCTGCGGCGGCCCACGGGACGATTCACAATGGTGCAAGGTTGACAAAGACGCGGGCACTCAGCTGCAGCAGCTCTCTCTTAGCTGCGGCGGCCCACAGGACAAATCCCAATGATGCAAAGTTAGCAAAGGTGCGAGCACTCAGCGGCGGCAACCCTCTCTTGGCTGCGGCGGCTCACAGGACAAATCTCGGTGATGCAAAGTTAGCAACGGTGCGAGCACTCAGCGGCGGCAGCTCTCTCTTAGCTGCGGCGGCTCACAGGACAAATCTCGGTGATGCAAAGTTAGCAAGGGTGCGAGCACTCAGCGGCGGCAGCTCTCTCTTAGCTGCGGCGGCTCACAGGACAAATCACGATGATGCAAAGCTAGCAAGGGTGCGAGCACTCAGCGGCGACAGCTCTCTCTTAGCTGCGGCGGCTCAAAGGACAATCCACGATGTTGCACAACTGACACAAGTGCGGGCATCCAGCGGCGGCAGCTCTCTTAGCGGCGGCAGCTCTCTTAGCTGCGGCGGCCCACAGGACAATTCACGATGATGCACAGCTGACAAGTGCGGGCACTCAGCGGCGGCAGCTCTCTTAGCTGCGGCGGCCCACACGGTTTCAGCGAAGGTTCTGAGGATTCAAAATAAGGCGGGCACTCAGCGGCGGCAGGTCTCTCTTAGCTGCGGCAGCCCACACAGTTTCAGTGAAGGTTCTGAAGATTCAAATTAAGGCGGGCACTCAGCGGCGGCAGCTCTCTCTTAGCTGCGGCGGCCCACACAGTTTCAGCGAAGGTTCTGAAGATTCAAATTAAGGCGGGCACTCAGCGGCGGCAGCTCTCTCTTAGCTGCGGCGGCCCACACAGTTTCAGCGAAGGTTCTGAAGATTCAAATTAAGGCGGGCACTCAGCGGCGGCAGCTCTCTCTTAGCTGCGGCGGCCCACACACAGAGTTCACAAGGGTTACCAGTCCGCGTTCCTCACAGTAGAACTAGAGGTTCCGGATTACTCGACGGAGGCCTCACCTGCAAGTAGAATTTCCTAGCAAAGGAATTCGGGCGGCTGACGGGGTGAAGTCTAATGTCCCTGAGACTTCAGCAGGAGGCGCTCTCAATTCAGGCCCTTGGGTAGTTTCTTCAGCAAGCTTGGTGAAAGTTTCAAAGTCCTTTCCTCTGTCCGCTCAGAGAGAGTTTCGTCTTGACATCCAGAAGGAACACACTTGAAACAGGTTTCAGCGCAGCGTTTTATACCTAAAAAGTCTTTGTTCTCTGCAGTCACAAATCACTGCATCCAGCCAGAACCAGTTCGGTGGGGTCGGGGAGCACTTGGTTTACGAGGCGACATCCTGCCCTTTGAGAATCTGGGGGTCTGCTATCAGACGCCCAGTGGGAGGTGGAGCCATCATTCACCTTGCCAGGCACGGCCCTGCTCAGATCAAAGAGTCACCCCTCTCCATACTCTAAATGCGATCTCTCTCTCCAGCCAGGTCGGACCCAGCTGGCCCTGCTGCTCCAAAACCAGACGGCCAATACACACGCTAGCAAAACCTACAGGAAAGCTGAGGCCAGAAAATACCTAGTTTCTAGCAGAGGTATTTTCGAACCCGGGCTACGCAAATAATCCTTACTAAAAGATGTATCTCAATGTCCTGAGCTTAAACATATCAAATTCGACGTTCCTATCAGGTTCCTGGGGGCAGGTAGGATTAGGGCATGTAATACTCAGCCTGCTCATTCTGGCCTATAAGAACGGATAGCCTCACAATAGTAAACAGTGAAATGGAGGGTAACTCGCTATTAGAACATGCTACACAGACATACTTTAAAAGCTGCTTCGGTGGGTAGCGCAAATCAGCGCTGCCGGCCCACCAGCAGTATTTGGTCTACCAGCCCTGGGCACACACAGTGCACTGATACTAGGGACTGACAGGTAAACCAAACGAGCCAATTATGATTATCCCAATTCATACAGTTATCTTTACACAGGGAGCATTCGCGCTGTGTCACTGATTGGCAGTGGCACAGCGCCCAGAGCATCTAAATCTAGCCAACATAAAAGGTAAGAAGCGAAAAGAGGAAGGGAGACCCGCGCCAATGATGCCAGGTCTAACACTCACCAAGAAATATGTATTGGAACCCAGTTCTTCATAATAAGATGTGTAACTTTGTTGTATCGAGGAGTGAATGTGGTAGCACACCAGTCTAGTTTTTTCAGTACATTTGGCCTTTACGAGCAGAAGATCCCTATTTTGGCATACCTTCTTTTTTGTACCTGCTGGTTTCTCTTTTTAGGGTACTCACCAGCTGTGAGTTTCCTTTTGAAAATACCAGCATGAATGAATGTTGAGCACTCCTTTGGAGAATCTTAAGCACATCTGTTGCTGTAGGTTTCCACACTTCCCTCTTGGCAAGTGTCCAGCGCATCACAGACATGCCAGCAGTCACTGTTCCGAGTCTGTGTGTATCTTTACTTTGAAACTCCAGCAGAAATGTAGGTGCAGCGGAAGGTCTGGTTGGGTTGATAAGGGCCGGTCACTCTCAGTGGTTAGGATTTACATGCACTGAGGTGCCCTTCAAGGGGGCATCATTGTATCAGTGCAAGGATTCCATCACAACAGTTAGCGGCTTTCTGGATGCGAAATTAAGACAAGGTGATGCTAGCGTTCCACAATTCATGAGGAAAAAGAAACCAGTTACTTAGCTGTACTTATGGTTTTGCAGCTTGAAACGCTTTAAGAGCCACATGCTTTGTACATTTCCGCCACCAAGTGGTTAGTTCCAGAAATGTCGTGTTTACTTAAAACCCTTGTCTTGGGGGTGGGGGCGCGATGGCTTCGACATCATAGTCACACTCACAGCTAGTCTATGACGTGGACTGGAATCCCACAATGCCCATGTGCGTGCTCAGCATGTTAGACTATTCTTTCCGGCCATTGGGTACGGAGGAGCATCGATGGAGCTCCCGTTTTTGTTGAAGATGGTCATACAACACTTTCAGTGATTCAAACAATGATGTAGTTAAGTGAGTTTACAGCTTTCATTCACAGAATTGGACTCTGCAGAGTAAAGGAAGATGTTTTGAATTTAAAGAAAGCATCTCCTGACAATATCAGAGAAAACAAGAGCAGATACATATTTGCTACTGAAAAGAGTATATTGGCTAAATTGTGACAAGTTGGCACTCAGGAAGTGCCACGTGTTTCACAGAAGGTGAAAATCAACAGCAAATTCCCCATTTGTAACTACCATCTGAGAATCTGCAAAATCACTGAATGTTAAAGGCAGTGTCTAGACATTAGTGACTCAATGCAAATTGATGTGGTCTAGCATCTAATCTCCAGACTTGGTCAAAAGGAATCCCAGCTCCCTCGCTTCTTGAAAGTGAGCCGGTTTTTGTGCATCAGTTTTCATTGCCAGACAGAATTATTGCCTACACATCAGTCAACTGTCAGCGTGTGCTACAGAATAAGTTGTATTAATTCATCGTGCAGCGATGCTAAGCTCCTGACTTCCCCTTTCCGAGGCTCTCTGTCTACCAGCTTTAAACGAGAAATAAGGCTCCCAAAGTGTCAAATTTCTGAGTGATGTCTAAAAATATGAAAAGGCTTTTACAATTTGAGCCTTCTTCTAAAACACCCAACATCGTGAAAATATGAGTGTCTGTTGACAACAATACAAACATCTCAATTCACTTTCTGCAGTATCACCTTTCACTAACGCTTCATCATTAACTGTTGGACCTGTATCAAAATGTTTGAAGTTGAATGTACTGTGCAAGCAGTGACACCTGCGAGTGAGGATAGTCGGACAGACATGCTTCTTTGGATGAGTCTCAAAAGTCTATCAATTAGGGATCCACGTTTTTTTTTTTTTTATAAAGGGCCCATTTGGATTGTTGGACCAGCATTATCCATAGATGTGATTTGTTGTACCCGAGTGGTGCTGGTCATGTCTATCCCACAGGCAGAACAGGGTTTATGGTCGAACACGCACAGCAGATCAGTGTGTAACAATGAAAAAGTGTGTGGCGTGCTTCAGAAGTATCACTCACTGATCAAAGAGTGTGAAACCTAAGCTAAATGGAAGCGTCACCCGGCTTGGGGGACGTCCTTCTGAGCACCGCAGTAACCCACAACCACACTGGTGTGGGATCTAAATACTTGTTGTCTTTATATGACAAAATATGTAGATAAAGTTTGTCAGTATATCCAAGTACTTGTTTATTTCAATTTCGATATTGTACGTTTCATATCGATCTTGTATACATCAAGGTAAATCCATGAATGTAAATCCTTCTCAACGTGTCTTCCGATGCATTTCGGGCATCGTAGTGCCCTTCGTCAGGGAGGAGTATCTAAAGGATGAGTAAGCGAGGATAACATGAGAAAAACCACTATTGAATTGAACTGATAGTCACCAGATTGTGCAGTGTGCAAGTATAATAATGCAAGAGGTGAATAGGTGTCATGCTGATAAAAAGAAGTAAATACCGAAAAAATACAACATTGAATGTGCTGTAATGGAAAAAACGAGGAAGATGAGAAAGTGACGAGATCCAGCAAACCAAAGCATTAAGATATTTTGAATCGCCGTGCGATTAACACCGGCCGGTTGTAGCAAGTGAAACAGAAGTTAAAAAAAGGCGATGTAATTCATCGTAAAAAGCTACCGGTGAATGAAGTCGCGCGGTGCACCACAAACGTGAATGAAATTGACATTGCGTGCAAAGTGAAATACCAAGTGTTTAGTCAGCGCAAGTTGTTACCAGCGAAAAGTCTTGACAGTGTCAAGTGAACACGTACTTACTTCTACAAAGATGTGAAGGACATCGCGTTTTCAGCAAAAGTGTGTAAAGCAAGTGAAGCTAGGCGTGCATTTAAAGCAGTGATGAATGCAACATAGAGAGAGGACTAAAACAGAGTGCACGAAAAAAATAGCGCCATATTGTTTTGTGTTCAAACTGTGAAAACAGTGGTGTGGTTAACAGAATCGTGTAAACAAAACCATTGAATTAAAAGAATGGTAAATGACAATGAAAGGCACGTCAAGGGTTAATAAACAACACAAAAGGAAAAGCTAATGTTAAATAAGTGAACATTCAAAAGAGAATATGAGAAAATATAGCAATATAGAACAGCTCTAAAACGGTAGGGTGAAACAATAAATGAAGATCAGATAATCACGAAGAGAGAACACAGCAAATACATCCAATCATGAATAAAGTGAAATTAAAGATAACACGAAAATTCCATAGGGTCATTAAGACCGTGTGGTTTCAGTGAGTTCAGGAATTTCATCCAATGATTCTCCCGTTGTAAGAGATGTTTGTTATTGTCTCTACCATCCATTTTCTTGACAGTTTCCAGGATGAGAAATTGTAGTTGGCTTATATTATGATGACTGTCCATGAAATGAGCTGCAATAACTGATTTAGAGTTCCTGGTGCGAATATTGCTTTTATGTTCATGTATCCTAATTTTTATCTTCCTTTCGGTCTTGCCAACATATACAAAGCCACATGGGCATTTCAGCATGTATATCACGTTAGTTGTATCACAAGTGCCATTCACTAAGTTTTATGTTGGTGCCTTTCATGGGATGATTGATTGTTGCCCCTTTAATCACGTTGTTGAAATTACTGCAATTGTAGCAAAGTACAGTACCCTTGAAGTTGATTTCCATGTTATCACTTGATCTTTTTGTTATGATGTCTTTCAAATTTCTGCCCCTTGTGTATGCGAAAATTGGTGTGTCTTTGAAAATACCACTAAAATCAGGTTCAAGAGCGAGATTGGGCCAGTGTTTCCTGATCGACCTTTTGTATTGTTGACTCAGTGTGGAGAATTTAGACACCACCACATTCCTTTAACTTTCTGTTTTCTTAGAGATGTCAAATAATTCGGAGCGAGTTCTTTTGGAACAACGATCTTTGGCTTGTTCCAAAACGTTATCTGGATAACATCTCTGTTTGAAACGGTCAAGCATGAGCTGAATTTGTTCTTGGAGCACAACAGGGTTAGACACGATTCTTTTAACTCTTAAGAGTTGCGATATGGAAGATGATTTTTCAAAGCATTGTTGTGGAAACTCTGATAATGCAATGTGCTGTTCTTGTCTGTACTTTTTCTGTATATGTTGGTTTCAAGATGATCATTGACCTTGCTAATGGATACGTCTAGAAAGGTTATGACTTGTGCATCTATTTCATACGTAAATTGAATTCTGTCATGGATTGTATTCAGTGAAACCAGAGCATTGTTGAGACTATCATATGAGCCTTTCCATATGATAAAAATGTCATCAATGTACCTGTAAAATTTCATGGCATGATTTTTCCAAACATCAGTGTTAAGTATGTTGTTCTCTTCAAAGTTGTTCATGAAGATGTTCGCATACGAAGGGGCGGCACAATTGCCCATTGAAGTACCAGTTACAATAGGTCGAAACCTACAATTATCAACTAGAGGGAGTATTCATGAATCCGTTGGAAAATTCCTTGACAAGTACCTACAACCTTTTGTCATGAACATGAACACATATATCAGGGACACCACGGATTTTTTAATCAAAATTCAAGATACCAAATTTGATAATGATGATGAAATATGGCTATGTACAGCGGATATCAATTCTCTCCTCACCTCCATCCCACATAACTTGGGTATTGAATCCATAGAAGAAATCTACTCCACTCAGAATTGGATCCCAATTTTCAACTATTTCTCATGGAACTGTTACAATTCACTGTATATCAGAGTTATTTCAAGTGGAATGACCATTGTTACCTACAATTAACTGGTACTTCAATGGGCAATTGTGCTGCCCCTTCGTATGCGAACATCTTCATGAACAACTTTGAAGAGAACAACATACTTAACACTGATGTTTGGAAAAATCATGCCATGAAATTTTACAGGTACATCGATGACATTTTTATCATATGGAAAGGCTCATATGATAGTCTCAACAATGCTCTGGTTTCACTGAATACAATCCATGACAGAATTCAATTTACGTATGAAATAGATGCACAAGTCATAACCTTTCTAGACGTATCCATTAGCAAGGTCAATGATCATCTTGAAACCAACATATACAGAAAAAGTACAGACAAGAACAGCACATTGCATTATCAGAGTTTCCACAACAATGCTTTGAAAAATCATCCTCCATATTCGCAACTCTTGAGAGTTAAAAGAATCGTGTCTAACCCTGTTGTGCTCCAAGAACAAGTTCAGCTCACTAATCGCCCGACTAAATGGAAAAACACCTTCTCTCTTCACCTTAAAGTCGCCAAGTCAGTAATCATTCCCTATGGTGAAAAAATCTCCACCACTATCTCTCCGACCTTCAAAGGGGAACTCACCATTTCCATCTACAGAACTGGAACCATTCTCATACAGGCCACCGACCCGCACCTCACCACTTTTGACCGCCACTTCCCCACACTTCTTTCCTTGTTAACTCAACTGAGCCACCAAACCCTATCTCCCCTATCCCCCACCACCCTCACTAATAACGTGGAACTGATCCAATCTCCCTGCCCTGAAGAACCTCTCTTCAACTCATGGACATCCACCATCACTCGCTACAATCACACTACCCCCATCATTACTCTCCGCCGCCAAACGCCCACCATTATTACATCAACTGATCACACCAGGAACAACAAAATCACAATTAACAAACACCACAAGGCCGATCTCGTCAGCTCGGACTTCACCCTCAGCCCTTCCACGACTGAAATCCCCACAGGCACTCCCCCCTCGACCTCTGATAATCTGAACCCTCCCTCTCAAACTACCCCTTCCTCCAACACAGACCCTCTTCCCCGACCCTTACTTCCCCCTTGTCCAACGTCATCTCCAATCCAGCGGTCACTCTCCCCCTACCACCACTGCACACTCCCCTTCCGATGTCCCACATCCACAGGCACAACCCGTCTCCACCACTTACCTCACTGACAACCCCGTGACTTCCCCATGTCCAACGTCTTCACCAATACAGCAGACACTTTCCCCCTATTATCACCGCCCACTCCCCGTCCGCCGTCGCACACCCACATACACAACCTGCCTCCACCTCTAATCTCATTGACATTCCCCGGAACTCTGACTTCCTACCCAGAATTTCTCTCCCTCCTCACTTGGACAGTAGACCCTCTACTCCTCCTCTGAACTCCTTGAATGGGAGCATTACTAATCCGGCTCCCCGCATCCAACCTCTCCCCTCTCCTAATCCCACTGATTCCGTCCAATCCCTGACCCCTGTTCACTCTCCCTCCATAGGCCCAAGTCATTCTCGACCCCTGCCAGAAACCTTAAACTTTTTCAGCTCAATAACACAGCAACTGAACAGAATGGAGCAGAAAATTAACTCCCTTGCTGCCGATCTCCTACACTTACAACAAGACCTTCTCAACAGGACCAAGCCACCGTACTCCCTCTCGTCGGGTAGATTTGCTCAAACCCCCCTCAATACCTCTCCCATGGCCCCACAGAGCCCCCCGACCCTCCAGTCCGTCAACGAGTCAGGCACTTCGACCCAACCGGGATCGCCTCCCCCTTTCGGTATTGAAACCTGATGTGACTAACGACCCTTACCTCGCTCTGAGCCAGAAATCAGCCCCTTTCCCCATCCCTGTTATTGTTGGCACTAACAGAATCCCTAAAACTGTCCACTCGCCTAGACCTCCTGCTCAATACTCCTCTATCCACCTAGCTCCCCCACCACCAAGGCTCCCCGCCCTCTCTCTTGCATGCTCCTAAACTGCAGATCAGCAGTACAACACGCCACAGACATTGCTGAAGCTCTACTCGCTGAAGAAATTGACATCGCTTTCCTCACAGAATCCTGGCTTAATGTCCACTCCACCCCCATTCTTGACATTCTCACCCCTCCAGGGTACAACATCATCAGACAAGACAGGCCAATCAAAACTGGGGGGGACTAGCCATCATTCACAAAGCTGGAATACAGATCACCAAACTTAAACCTGCAGAATACCTATCGTTTGAATACCTGGGTGTCGAACTCACGGGCACCTCTCCCATCAAATTCCACACCATCTACCATCCTCCTGGAGAGCGTACCCTTTTCCCCGAAGAACTAACAGACCTAATAACACGTTTCTCCATGACAGACACAAAAGACGTGTTCCTGGGTGACCTCAACATCCACTGGAATGACCCAGAAGACTCCACTGTCCAGAACCTATCCAACCTACTTGAAATATACAATCTCAAACAACTCTGCAATGAACCAACTCACATCAAAGGTGCAACACTGGATGAGATCATTACCAACAATGAACTGGTCTCTCTGAGAGCGATTTCTCCCATTGACTGGTCAGACCACCACCTCATTCTGTTCAAGATTGATGCACTTGTCAGACACCAACCTATTCGTGATGACAAACCTAAGCACTGGACCAGAAACATCAAAAAGTCCCTTTACCCGAACTTGAATCCAGGATTCATGCCCATCTACAACCCCAACCCTCATCATGGACGGCCGATGACCTCACTACACACTTTAACTCTAAAATGACAGAGGTCTTAGACCAAGTAGCTCCACTCAAACTCAAACAAATGAGGCGAACCAAATCTAAACCCTGGTTCAATATGGATCTGAATAACGAAAGGCGTCAACTCAGACAAACGGAAAGGTGTTGGAGACTAAACCCTCGACCTTGCACCTAGCGCAACTTAGATCTGCTCGGCAGGCATACAAAAACACATTTTCAGTGAAAAGGCGTCTTTCTTCCGCAACCAACTAGATCTGGTGAAAAACAGACGAGAGAACTCTTCAACATTGTCAAAAGCCAAACAAACTGCACTCCCTCTAACGAAATCATAGCCACCAAAGAGCGATGTGAAGAAATTGCCACCTTCTTCTCTAATAAAGTCTCAAAATTGATCAATCCTTCCTCCAAACCGCAAACCCTCCTTCCCTCTTAACCTGCCCCCTTTAACCACCCTTGACCAATCAGAAAGAGTTCTTACCAAGGACAATCAGGTCTGCCTCCAGCTAAAAAACAATGCGCATTGGTCCGACTTTGAGCTAATGTCGGAAAACGAGGTCTTCAGTATAATCTCTACCCTAAAACCTTCCTCCCACACTATGGACCCCCTCCCATCCACAATTATAAAAGAACTCAACCACACCATTTCCCCTTTCTGGACAAAAATCATCAATGCCTCTCTCATCTCAGGCTGTGTCCCAGACTCCCTTCAACTAGGACAAATCACACCCATTCTCAAGAAACCAGGGGCAGACCCTAATGATCTTAACAACCTCAGACCTATCTCCAACCTCCCGTTCCTTGCGAAAACATTGGAGAAATGCGTTCTCCACCAACTCAACAAACACATTGATGAGTTCAACCTCCTCGACACCTTTCAATCAGGATTCAGGAAAGGCTGTAGCACTGAAACAGCTATGCTCAACATCTCTGACGATATTCACAAGGCTTTAGATGAAGGTGATGCCTGCCTTCTCATCCTTATTGACCTATCTGCGGCATTCGACACTGTAAATCATCCAGCTCTTCTGGAGACCTTGTCGAAACGCTCCGGCATTAATGGCACAGTACTAAAATGGTTCACCTCCTTCCTTCAACACCGCTCGCAACAAATTAAAATCAACCTCTGTCTCTCGAAGCCAACAAAAGTCACACTTGGGGTCCCGCAAGGCTCGATCCTCTCCCCGTCCCTCTTCAATCTCTTCATGGAGCCCCTCACAATCATCTTGAAAAAGCGGGAGTGAACTACCACCTCTACGCTGACGACACCCAAATCTATTTCAAAATCAAGTCTCCCAACGACATCCGACACCTCAATGTCACTCTAACCGAGATCCAAACTTGGTTCAACACTAACCACTTAAAGCTCAACCCAGATAAAACGGAACTAATCCTATTCTCTCCAAAAAGCAACCATCGACCAATCCAAGAGTGGCTCAAGAATCTGGTTGCCCTAAACTGCCCCCTCGTCCTATCCGACTCAGTGAAGTCGCTAGGCATCACCCTTGACAAGAACTTATCAATGGAGGCCCACATCAAAAACTCTGCAAAAGGTGCTCTTTTCTCACTAAAACACCTCAAGAAATTGAAACCTTTTCTTCCCCAGGATGACCTCAAGACAGTAGTTCAATCCCTAGTTCTCTCTAAAATCGACTACGGGAACGCCATCCTAACAGGGACTCCAAAAGCTCACCTAGCCCCACTAAGGGCAGGGCTGAACATGGCCGCTTGACTCATATCTGGAGTGAAAAGATTTGAACACATCACTCCAGCTCTCAACTCCCTCAACTGGCTTCCTATGGAAGGGAGGTGTATTTACAAGCTGGCCTGCATCACACACAAAACCCTTCACTCTCCGGCCCCCAACTACCTGAACAACAAACTGGTAAGAGCAGGTCAATCCAGAACACTGAGAAGTTCTAACTCACTCCTTCTTATCCCTCCGAAACTGAAAAAGAAAACCACCCAATACCGATCGTTTTCTGGCAACGCTCCCAGGATATGGAACGCTCTCCCTAGAGTCCTCAGATGCAACCCCTCCTTCTCCTGTTTCAAAAGGGACCTGAAACTCCATCTCCTTAACAAATACTTTCCTGACCAACATCAACTAACCTAGACTTCAATATCCGAGTTAACTCCTCTCTCTCTTGACATTCAAGGATAGTGGTGACCGGTCTGTGTTAACCACCTTCGTTTGTTTTCTCTCCCTCCGCTGCACTGTTTATCTATTTTTTCATGTTGTATTTTTTATCTCTGTTTTTGCTTCCCTACTGCCTTCCTACTAAGTAATGCAATTTCCTTTGGTTTTGTACAGTGTGTATGTAAAGCGCTCTGATACCCACGGGTCTAGCTAGCGCTATATAAAACTTTAAAAAAATAAAAATAAATGATTGACCGTTTCAAACAGAGAGGTAATCCAGATAACGTTTTGGAACAAGCCAAAGATCGTTGTTCCAAAAGAACTCGCTCCGAATTATTTGACATCTCTAAGAAAACAGAAAGTAAAAGGAATGTGGTGGTGTCTAAATTCTCCACACTGAGTCAACAATACAAAAGGTCGATCAGGAAACACTGGCCCATTCTCGCTCTTGAACCTGATTTTAATGGTATTTTCAAAGACACACCAATTTTTGCATACACAAGGGGCAGAAATTTGAAAGACATCATAACAAAAAGATCAAGTGATAACATGGAAATCAACTTCAAGGGTACTGTACCTTGCTACAATTGCAGTAATTGCAACAACGTGATTAAAGGGGCAACAATCAATCATCCCATGAAAGGCACCAACATAAAACTTAAAGTGAATGGCACTTGTGATACAACTAACGTGATATACATGCTGAAATGCCTATGTGGCTTAGTATATGTTGGCAAGACCGAAAGGAAGATAAAAATTAGGATACATGAACATAAAAGCAATATTCGCACCAGGAACTCTAAATCAGTTATTGCAGCTCATTTCATGGACAGTCATCATAATATAAGCCAACTACAATTCTCATCCTGGAAACGGTCAAGAAAATGGATGGTAGAGACAATAACAAACATCTCTTACAACGGGAGAATCATTGGATGAAATTCCTGAACTCACTGAAACCACACGGTCTTAATGACCGGATGGAATTTTCGTGTTATCTTTAATTTCACTTTATTCATGATTGGATGTATTTGCTGTGTTCTCTCTTCGTGATTATCTGATCTTCATTTATTGTTTCACCCTACCGTTTTAGAGCTGTTCTATATTGCTATATTTTCTCATATTCTCTTTTGAATGTTCACTTATTTAACATTAGCTTTTCCTTTTGTGTTGTTTATTAACCCAGGACGTGCCTTTCATTGTCATTTACCGTTCTCTTAATTCAATGGTTTTGTTTACATGATTCTGTTAACCACACCACTGTTTTCACAGTTTGAACACATTACAACATGGAGCTATTTTTTCCGTGCACTCGGTTTTAGTCCTCTCTCTATGTTGCATTCATCACTGCTTTAAATGCACGCCTAGCTTCACTTGCTTTACACACTTTTGCTGAAAACGCGATGTCCTTCACATCTTTGTAGAAGTAAGTACGTGTTCACTTGACACTGTCAAGACTTTTCGCTGGTAACAACTTGCGTTGACTAAACACTTGGTATTTCACTTTGCACGCAATGTCAATTTCATTCACGTTTGTGGTGCACCGCACGACTTCATTCACCGGTAGCTTTTTACGATGAATTACATCGCCTTTTTTTAACTTCTGTTTCACTTGCTACAACCGGCCGGTGTTAATCGCATGGCGGTTCAAAATATCTTAATGCTTTGGTTTGCTGGATCTCGTCACTTTCTCATCTTCCTCGTTTTTTCCATTACAGCACGTTCATTGTTGTATTTTTTCAGTATTTACTTCTTTTTATCAGCAGGACACCTATTCACCTCTTGCATTATTATACTTGCACACTGCACAATCTGGTGACTATCAGTTCAATTCAATAGTGGTTTTTCTCATGTTATCCTCGCTTACTCATCCTTTAGATACCCCTCCCTGACGAAGGGCACTACGATGCCCGAAATGCATCGGGAGACACGTTCAGAAGGATTTACATTTATGGATTTACCTTGATGTATACAAGATCGATATGAAACATACAATATCGAAATTGAAATAAACAAGTACTTGGATATACTGACAAACTTTATCTACATATTTCGTCATATAAAGACAACAAGTATTTAGATCCCACACCAGTGTGGTTGTGGGTTACTGCGGTGCTCAGAACGACGTCCCCCAAGCTGGGTGACGCTTCCATTTATCCCACAGGCAGCACATGTGGAGGTAGTAAATAGGAGTGGGGGAAACTGAATCCCAGAAAGATTCATGGTGAAAACCCATTTTGTTCACTGAAAAACACAAAATGTGTCGGGCAAAGTTATGGTTTAAGTGTATCATGGTCAGACTGAAAATAGCAGATGACCTATACTGCAGACACCATTTTAAGTCGGTTTTTTTCTTGATAATGTGTATGGTCTGAGGAAATGGGTATAGCATACTGTGGTAAGAATCCTGCATGCTACCCTTCCTCTTCACATGGAGACGGGGAATGGAAATTGCTTGTGAATCTCCAATGGATTTAACCTGCAAAACTATTGTCAGAGGCAAGTAACTTGTCACTGTTTCATCCTGAAACTGATCGTGGTTCAAGTGTTGCACATCAGCCGCACAGCAGCACTTCTCCCCATATGGAGAGGGATGTGAAGTGGGAGAGAAAGGATATAGATTTTGTAACATTGCCTGCTAAACTGCAGCTTCCTGCTTAGGCTGAACATTGACAAAGTAATATCCAGTGAAAGTATGAACTGAAAAACGTGGCTGTCCTGCATTTTTCACATCAAGACGTTGCTAATCAAAGCTAAAGACTGTTATTTATTATATATAGGCTATCTTGTTTTCCCTTAAGTGTTTTTCGAGCTAAAGAATAACACAAGTGAGTAAAATTCACAATCCAGCTTTCTTTTCTACGCAATAGGATTGATCTTGTTTTGTTAAGCAAGTGATACGGAGAGTTGATGTGACTCTTAATCCCTAGTCCTAGCAATGTAAAGCACGGAATCCTTCCTAACCTCTAGTACATGGAGAACTTTTCCATCTGCTGATTATGGATGGCGGAAAAATGAAATTAAGTCAAGAGTTTGATTGACAGAATGCTGATACTGCTTTCGGGATAAACCTCAGATGGGTCCTCAAAACCTCTCTGCCCATATTTATCAGCAACAAAGGCTGCTGCACAGTGAGAGCTTAAAGTCCACTAACTCTACATAATGAGGTGATTGTCATTACAAATACAACTTATGCACTGGTTGAAATGAAAGTGCCTTCAATCTAGTTAACACTGCAGAAATTCCGTGCTGGTGAGTGTTGTGGTGCAATAACTCTCCTACACCTCTCAAAAATGTGCATTGCTGGTATCCTGCAAATGGAAGTTGCCTTCCTCTTGGAATATGCTGTTTGGGCTCCAAAATTACCCACAATATATGCATAATTTAAGTGAATGGCGAGTTCATTTAACATCTATACCAGTTTGTCCTGTGAAGTGGGTGGATTTTTCCTCCTTGTACACATCAGGACAAAAACCTTCCACTTTGTTGAGTAATATCACCTGGTATACGTCTACCCGTCTCCCATATATTCTACATACATCTTGATGAATTTTTCAAATCCCAAAACTATGGCTTCAGGAGCAATGCTGCCAAGGTCAGTCACTTGGGGTCTGAGCGGGGGAGTTAACCATCATAGTCAAGAAACAGTGTTGTGTTGCCAATTTTCAGTGTCGTTTTGAGACATTCACCAAGTGTCAAAACCATATCTGTCTGGCCCATGTCAGTAACAAAGACACGTGTTGTCTGAGTAGCTGCACCTTTTGATCACCTGTCTTATGAGTGGCACTGAGGACAGCACAAGCAACTGTCTTGTACCAGCTGATTGACAGTATACTGACCATCTAGCATACCTTCAGGTAAATGTATGCGAACTCTGAACATTTTCTGCCTTCTATTGTTGACGATTTGTTTAATCTGTGAAAATGCTGGCAGGAACATCTGGATTTATTTCCCATTTTTAAATGCTTTCTAGTTCATGTTTTCCCTTTTCTTTACTGTTCAATTCGTCACTTATAATTCAAAGCAGCTGGCGGAAAAAACACTCTAAACACGCTCTGCACAAAGTAAGCAATTTGAGTTTCTGGAGTCAGTCATCCTGAGCCATTTCGGCCGGCCTACTTTTGTACCTAAATTACATTTTTTTGGGTAAAAAGATGATATTCTGAACCTAACACTAGATTTCAGGATTATGCAAAGAAAATCAATAAGGGACAGGCTCACATTTCAAAATCTGCAAATACCTTGCCTGGACCTAGTAATACTTGGTGAAAATATATTATTGTGCAGGCCCTTCTTGTTTAATAAACATGTGTCCCCTACATGTAGCAGAGGCTTGCACCTACACTAACCATGGGGGTTTAGGGATCTGATTCCAGTTTCAGTGGATGGAAGAGTTATAGTTCTGCAGGAGTCTGGATGGAAGGAGGAAACCAGTTGCAGCTCGGGTTGAAGGTTCAAGGGGTGGATTTGCATGGTGCTCTTGTCTGCAGATTAGAAACACATGTCGGCTCACCTGATGGCCCCACACAATCTAACGCTGCCCCTTTTCGAGTCACTCATACAGCTCTGAGCTAAAAGGCACTGTGTGTCCACCCTGGCCGAAGCCCATCAACAAGCCTTATTGACCAACTTGAGGATTTTTGTGCTGGGGGCATGCTCTGGGGCTTGCACCAAATAAAAGTCTAGGAAACTGGTAGCTCCTCAGTGATCATGTAAGACAGCCTACTCCTCCAAGAGTAGGCTAGGGTTTTCGATACGCGAGAGCAACCCAAGCCACCTGCCTTAATTATTACTCTTTGAATGACTCTTAGAATGGAGATCTGGTGCGTCTATCAGGCAAGAGACAGATTATGGTGACTGATATTACTTGGCTCAGAATCTGATTAATATGACCAAATCAAAATCAGTCTCTGTGACAGCCAATCAAGAAAGACAACATCAAGAGAGGTTCAATTATTCCCCCTCAGTTATTTATCAAGGCGGTCTCCTCACCCAAGCTTGAAGACATGTTTCCGCTTCTTATAGTCGTGGGCTACTGTGCATGTTGCCCCGACCAGGCTGATTGGTACCTCTCCATGGTAAGGGATGCCTGCACTGGCACTTTTTGCATCTTTGTAGAACCCCAGGCTGTTTTTTCGCAAAATGCAGTGGACGTTCTGCCAGGACCTGCAAGGAGATAAAAATGCCATTGGTAAACAGCAGTTGTGGGTGCATGGTTTCGGATATATTCTTATCACTCCTTCAAAAGAACAATAATAAACATGGCTGCTAACGCACACAGAGACAATCATGCATAGGCTGTGGATTTATGCCTGTGTGTTAATATATTGTGTAGTCACTCTCCCTTCACACAATACATAATCAATGTAAGAGCCTTGCATTTACAAGAAAAGCGCTGCTTACCGTATACCTTTGACTCAGTAATTCAAACTAGAGTGTCTTAAAGTGACATTTGCGTAGGACTATTTTGAATGGTGGAGAGGAACAAAGTTAACGTGGGGAGTCAAAATAATGGCTTTCAATATTAGATGCTTTCTCCAATGGTTTCTCAAAATCTTTTCACGAAATTGCTACAAACTTCACATGCGGTCAAGATGACGCTGAGAAGGTGTCCTTTAATAAAATGGTGAACAAAGGTTAGTTTCTGTTTCATAAAACTGAAAGCCAGAGGGCCCCAAGGGCACAACCTCAAGCTACACAATTGATTTTGGAGACCAATAACATTCCTGATTTACTTAGCAGATCTGCGTTGCGCCTGATGATGTTGGGTTGTTTGTGCGCCTGCACATCTTTGTTAGAGGAGTTTGCTAGTAGACCTCATTGGTGGCAATTAAAGATGGCCTGAGGTGCAGCAGCTAGGAATGCTTTAGAGGTGTACATACCATGAAGGGAAAGGAACAGGAGACCATAAGAAGTGCAACACGTGAGTGGTTGAGAGTCAGCGAGTGCTAGAGAGGTGCAGGCAATTTCACGCATAGAGAAAGGCTTGTCTGCTTCCAGTTGAGAGGAGGATTGCAAGCACTAAATACGGCCAGCGTCTCAACACAGCAAGTAGTATGCAGCTCTTATTTGACCACCGGTGTTAGTAGGGTTAGAGAAGTGCAGACACAGAGGTTAAGAGACCATGGTTTGCGGTCCCTTTTACCCTTTGTGATCTAGCTTGCAAGTATACACAAGAGGAAGTGCTGACAGCCAACAGAGTACAGTTGTTGTCAGACAAAGGGGGTGGTGGTGGTGGCTCCTGGTTTCCAAACACCTACATTGCCAAAAGCCTCAGGCAGCAAATCCATGAATAGTATGTGTTAGTTTTCTCTGACCTCACCTGTAGAGCTGCACAAGTACGGCTGACAGAAGGGTGCTTTAGGGAACATATCACATAGGGACAACCCAGCAATCCGGAAAACAAGATCTAGCTGTTAGGGTGTGCAACTGCTCAAGTGTGATCAACAAAGAATGCTCAAAGTATACGCTTCAGCTGTGCCTTGAAAACACACCACAGGTGTTCACCTCAGATAGCGCAGTTGTCCCCTTAGTAATAGGGTTGCTAAAGCTATTATACCTCAAGCACTACAGCTGTCTCTCAGGTTAACCTATGGAACAGGTGTGTACATAGGGTATCTAGTTGCTGTGTGCAGATACGTTGGAGCTATCGCTCTGGCTGCAAAGAGGAAATCGACCTCACAGCAAGCCAAATCACCAAAGACTGCATTTTCTACAGGCATACAACAAAGTCAGGAGAGAATTTCCTTCAGTTACATATGTTTCCGTCCGGCACCTCTCAAAGATCATCAATTTGATAACAATTACCCTCAAAGTGACTTTTCCTTTTGTCATTACTTTCCCAAGGAAGGGGAATGAAAAGGATAATGTTACTTACCCAGTAAGCATCTGTTCTTGGCATGTAGAGCTGTAGATTCACATGCTTTGCATACTCCTGCCATCTAGTGTTGGGTTCGGATGTTTGCAAGTTGTTTTCCTTCGAAGAAGTCTTTCCAGTCACGAGGTAGGTGACTCCTCCTTTCGGTGATAGTGCCCATTGGCATCGACTCCATTGTTAGATTGTTTTCCCGCAGAGGGTGAGAATGGAGTTAGTAAGAGTAGAATATAGATGTCCATGCGTATGTATATAAAGTAAGTGAGAACTACAACAGGTATAGGTACCCGGGGAGGCGGGTGGGCGCATGTGAATCTACAGCTCTACATGCCAAGAACAGATGCTTACTGGGTAAGTAACATTATCCGTTCGAGGCATGTGAGCTGTAGATCACATGCTTTGCATAGATTATACAGCAGTATTCTTCCAAAGCGGTGGCTAACCTGTAGCTGTTGCAGTTGTTTGAAAGTGTTCTAAGTACTGCCTGGCCTACATTAGCTTGTTGTCTTACTAACACATCTACACAATAGTGCTTGGTGAATGTGTGTGGTGTAGACCATGTTGCAGCTTTACAAATGTCAACTATGGGAATGTTTCCTAAGAAAGCCAAAGTAGCCCCTATTTTGGAAGTGGAATGCGCTCTGGGGGTATTGTTAAAGTACTTTTTGCTTTTGCATAACAAGTTTGAATACATTTAACAATACACCTGGCAATACCTGATTTGGAAATAGGATTGCCCTTGTGAGGTGGAGCAAAAGCAATAAAAGTTATTTAGTCTTACAGAATGACGTTGTTCTTTCCATGTAGTACAAGAGGGCTCTTCTGACATCTAAAGTGTGTAGAGCTCGTTCTGACAATGAATCTGGTTGAGGAAAGAACACCGGTAACTCAACCGATTGATTGATGTGAAAGGCAGAATCTACTTTAGGTAGAAATTTAGGGTTGGTACGAAGCACCACTTTGTCTTTGTGAAGCTGGAAAAAAGGTTCTTCTATGGTTAGTGCCTGTAGCTCACCCACTCTCCTCAGTGAAGTGATTGCAATGAGGAAAGCGATTTTCCACGAGAGAAATTGCAGTTCACATTTATGCATGGGTTCAAAAGGTGGACCCATTAATCGTGTGAGGACTATGTTAAGATTCCACACTGGGGCAGGTGGAAGTCTTGGTGGAATAACTCTTTTTAGTCCTTCCATAAAAGCTTTGATAACTGGTACTCTAAAGAGAGATAAGTGTTGCCTGTTTTGCAGCTATGCAGCTATCGCAGCGAGATGTAAACTGATAGAAGTGTAAGCTAATTCTGACCGCTGCAAGTGTAACAAATAACATACCATATTTTGTATGGCAGCATCAAGAGGATTGATGTTGTTATTATTACAATAAACAACAAAACGCTTCCATTTAGCTGCTTAACAAGCTCCTGTAGTAGGTCTTCTGGCCTCTTTAATAATGTTCATACAGTCCGGTGGAAGATTCAGATAACCAAACTCTATGACTTCAGGAGCCAGATCGCTAGGTTCAATTCTTTAGGATCTGGGTGTTTGATTTCTCCATGGCTCTGTGTGAGGAGATTGGATGTGAGATGCATCTTTGATGTGGAACTACTGATAGCTCCAGCAGTGTCGTGAACCAAGGTTGACGGGCCCATGTGGGACCTACTAAAATCAGTGTGAGGGATGTTTGTCTGAGTTTCCGAACCAGTGATGGAATGAGTGTGAGAGGTGGAAAAGCATAGGCAAATATCCCTGAACAGTTCATCCATAGTACATTGCCTTTGGAGAGCGGGTGTGGATACCTGGAGGTGGGCATTTTGCGTTTTTGTGCGTGGCGAAAGATCTATTTGAGGAAACCCCCAACTTTGAAAGTACGGGTGGAGAACTTGAGGATGAAGTTCCCACTTGTGGATTTGCTGCCTCTGTCTGCTGAGAAGGTCGGCAATCTGATTGTTTACTCCTGGGAGGTGTTCTGCTAGGAGATAGATTTAGTGGTGTATGGCCATTTCCAAATGTCTTGAGCTAGGTGTGACAGTTGGAGAGAGTGCCCCCCCCCCCCTGTTTTTGTATATAATACATTGCTGTCATGTTGTCGGTGCGAACTAGGACAGCTTTGCCTACAAGGTGACTTTGAAAGGCTTTGAGCGCTAGAAGCACAAGTTACTAACTTGTGTAACGATATATCTGTAAGAGACAGTAGTTAGTGACAGATTCCTCACCTTAGAATATCCCCAGGCGTCAGGCTGGATCCGGAAAGTTTTTTGCGTAGCAGTACCCTTGCGCGTCGGTAGGCGGCGTCGTGCGGCTCCGCGTCCGTCGTCGGCGTCGTGATCGCCGGGATGACGTCGCGGGCAGTACTTAGGCGCCGCCCCTGCGCGCTGACGTCAGTTCTGTACACGACTTTCCGCGCCAGGAACGCAGACCCATGCAAGAAGCTGACATAGGTGTCTGAAAAATACTAGGGCCCTGAAAGGGATGTCCTTAACCCTAGTAATCAGTTCGCAGAACGGGGAGGATGGGTGGGGCGGTAAGGAATCTGTCACTAACTACTGTCTCTTACAGATATATCGTTACACAAGTTAGTAACTTGTGCATCTGAAAGAGACACGTTAGTGACAGATTCCTTACCTTAGAATAGATACCCCAGCAATACCAACCCCGGTGGTGGGTCTGCGAACAAAGATCAGACAAGGAAGTCCTGGAGGACAGAACGGCCAAAGAAGCCGTCCCTCCGGACCTGACTGTCAAGGCAGTAATGCTTTGTAAACGTGTGCAGCGAGGCCCACGTAGCTGCCTGACAAATAACCGGCAGCGGAACACCGCGGCCCAAGGCCGTGGTAGCAGCCGTTGCCCTGGTGGAATGGGCACGCAGCCCAACAGGAGGCTCCTTCTTAGCCAAAGAATAGCAGGTCTTGATGCACAAGGTAACCCAGCGGGAGATGGTTCTTTTGTGCACCGCCCGACCTTTTTGGCGCCCACGTAGCCAACAAAGAGTTGGTCATCCACCCGGAAGTGTTTTGTGCGGTCGATATAGAAGGAGAGCGCACGTTTTGGGTCCAGACGGTGGAGCCTCTCTTCCTCTCTGGAAGGATGCGGAGGCGGAAAGAAGGTGGGCAAAGTGATGGTCTGCCCAATGTGGAAAGCAGTAACCACCTTTGGCAAGAAGGACGGACGCGTCCGAAGAACAACCTTGTCTGGATGAACAGACAGAAAGGGAGGTTTGCAAGATAGAGCCTGGAGCTCACTCACCCGCCGAGCGGAGGTGATGGCCACCAGAAAGGCTGTCTTCAGAGTCAGAAGACGAAGAGGACAGTTATGTAGAGGCTCAAAGGGAGCGCACATTAAAAAGGTAAGAACCAAGTTCAAGTCCCACTGAGGCATCACAAACGGAACAGGAGGGAAGAGGTGTGTAATGCCTTTTAAGAACCTGTTAACAACAGGGGACTTGAAAAGGGAGGGCTGATCAGGGAGCCTGAGGAAGGCCGAGATAGCACAAAGATAACCCTTGATGGTACCCAGGGCAGAACCCTGTTGGGCCAGAGAGAGAAGGAACAGAAGGACCTCAGAAAGAGGGGCAGAAAGGGGATTCACAGCCTTTGATGTGCACCATGCCACAAATTTGTTCCACCTGCAGGCGTATACCACCTTAGTGGAGGGACGCCTGGCTGCCAGAATCACATCACAAACTTCGGGAGGCAAGTCGAAAGGAATCAACTGCCGCCGCTCAATCTCCATGCAAGCAGGTGTAGACTGGACAGGTTCGGGTGGAGGACCGTCCCCTGCTGCTGCGACAGAAGATCCTCCCGAAGAGGCAGACGGATCGGGGATCTACGCTCATATTGAGTAGCTCGGGATACCAAACTCTTCGAGCCCAGTCCGGAGCCACAAGAATGACTTGGGCCCGGTCGTGCCGAATCTTCTTCAACACTCTGGGTAGAAGTGGTATAGGCGGAAAGGCGTACAACAGACCGCAACTCCACTCGTGACGAAAGCGTCGCCGAGCGAGTGCCGCCTTGGAAATTCCAACGCGCAGAACTGATGACATTGCGCGTTCTCTTCGGTGGCGAATAGATCTAACCAAGGCTCTCCCCACTGTAGAAAGAGTCCTTGCGCCCATTCGTGATCCATCATGCACCTGCGGCTGAGTTCGTCCGCCCTGGCGTTCAGGGAACCTGCCAGGTGTTGAACCATCAGGAACATGCCCTGATGTTCCAGCCATGTCCAGAGGCGCAGAGCCTCCTGACAAAGGGTCCACGACCCCACCCCGCCTTGTTTGTTGCAGTACCACATGGCGGTGGTGTTGTCTGTGAACACCTGCACTACCTTCCCTTTGACAGAGGGAAGGAATGCCTTGAGTGCAAGTCGGATCGCCCGGAGCTCCAGAAGGTTGATATGGAGCCGGGACTCCGCCGGAGACCAGAGGCCTCTGATCTCCGCCTCTCCCATGTGACCGCCCCATCCCAGAAGGGACGCGTCCGTCACAACTGTGTGCTCTGGCTGGGGAAGGGAGAGGGATCTGCCCATGACCCATTGCCGGTTCGAGAGCCACCACTGCAACTGTTTTGCAGTCCCCTCCGAGATCTGGACGTGATCGGACAGGTTGCCCTGGTGCTGCGCCCACTGGAACTTCAGGTCCCACTGCAGAGCCCGCATATGCCATCTGGCATGATTGACCAGCAGGATGCAGGAGGCCATGAGGCCCAGCAGCCTCAGGGTCATCCGTACCGAAACCCAGGATAAAGGCTGAAAGATCGGAATCATAGCCTGAATATCCCGGACTCGCCGTTCGGGAGGATAGGCCCGAAACTGCGTCGTGTCCAGAACTGCTCCGATGAAAAGGAGCTGTGGAGAAGGAATCAGATGCGACTTCGGCACATTGATGGAGATCCCCAGCGAGTGCAGGAGTTCGGCCGTAGTCTGGAGGTGGGAGACGACTGCCTGGGACGAGCCCGCCTTCAGCAGCCAGTCGTCGAGGTAGGGGAAGACTGAAACCCCTGCCCGGCGCAGATGAGCTGCGACCACCGCCAACACTTTCGTGAACACCCGAGGGGCACTGGTAAGGCCAAAGGGAGCACGGTGAACTGAAAATGCTCGGGGCCTACCGTGAACCGAAGGTAACGCCGGTGGGCCGGCAGGACGGGGATGTGAAAATATGCGTCCTGCAAGTCCAACGCTACCAACCAGTCTCCAGGGTCGAGGGCAGTCAAGACCTGAGCTAGGGTGAGCATCTTGAACTTCTCCTTCCGGAGGAAGCGATTGACGTTCCGGAGGTCCAAGATAGGACGCATGTCCTCCTTGTCCTTTTTGGGCACCAGAAAGTAGTGGGAGTAGCAACCACGCCGTACTTCTGGGGTCGGAACACGCTCGATGGCCCTCTTGGTCAAGAGGGCCGTGACTTCCTTCTGTAGAAGAACCAAGTGATCCCCTGACATGCGGTGGAATTGAGGTGGCATGGCTGGGGGTGGTCTCGAAGGGGAGGAGTAGCCCCTTCGGACAATGTCCAAGACCCACCTGTCCGAGGTGATGGTACGCCAGTGGGGAAGGTGATGGCGGACCCTGCCCCCTACTGGCGTGCTGTGCACCTGAAAGGAGGGACTAGGAGGGCTTGGAGGCCGCGGACGGGTTGGAGGTGGTGGCCTGACCCGCACGCTGGTTGCCCGATCCGCCACGGCGGAATCCACGTCCTCGGCCACGCGAAGACGCCTGCTGCGCGGGCCGCTGGCTGGGCTGCTGACGTGAAGGGCGCCCCTACCGTGGCCACGATAGGGGCGAAAAGCAGAAGTCAGCGGAGGGCGTGTAGCAGAAAGGCCCAGGGACTTGGCAGTAGCCCGTGAGTCCTTAAAGCGCTCCAACGCATGGTCTGCTTTGGACCCAAAAGACCGACTCCATCAAAGGGCATGTCCATGAGAGTATTCTGGACATCCCCTGAAAAACCAGTGGTTCTCAGCCAGGCGTGGCGTCTGAGCGCCACCGTCGTTGCAATAGACCTGCCCAGCGAGTCGGCGGTGTCAAGGCCACAACGTATTGTGTATTTAGCCGCATCCCTTCCTTCCGCAATGGCGCGGGAAAGCAGTGTCTGGACCTCCTCAGGACACTGGGGCAAAACATCCGCCACCGAATCCCACAGGGAGTGGGTATATCGGCCCAAAAGACAAGCGGTGTTAACGGACCGCAAGCCAGCACTGGAGGAAGAAAAACCCTTCTTCCCAAATTGATCCAGGCGTTTGGATTCCCTATCCGGAGGAGCGGTAGGGAAGGCGGTTTGGGAAGCGGAGGCTTGGACAACCAAGCTCTCAGGAGTGGGGTGAACAGAGAGAAACAGGGGGTCGCCCGGAGCTGGGCAATGGCGTCGTGACACGTTCCTATCCACAGGAGCCCCTGTGTTGGGCTTGGACCAGGCGCCCAAAAGAACGTCAGTGAGGGCGTGCGTTAAACGGCAGCACAGTCTCCGCAGAGGAGGCCGCCGGCTGAAGCACCTCTGTCAAGATGTTATGCTTGACCGTCAAAGTAGGGAGTTGGAGATGTAAGGCCCCAGCCGCCCTACGCAACACCGTAGCAAAATTGGCTCCCTCCTCCGTAGCCACGGGAGGAGACAGCATGCCAGTGTCAGGGGAAGTATCCAGACCACTGGCCTCCCTAGACCCTCTGTCCAGTCCTCATCGTACTGACACTGCCGTGCCAGAGGGTCATCAGACCCCTCCCAGTCCTCCTGGTCCTCCTCTGGTTCAAAATAAGGAGGAGGAGGGACATTTGGGACCCAAGGCCCCATCGGCGCCGGAACCGGCGTCGAGCGACGTCGTTCCGGGTCCATGTCCGGAGCCTAAAGGAACTGGGGGACGACGCCGCCCGGAGCCCAGGGCGGCGTCGAGAACGGCACCGGAGACATCGGCGGAGGTGTCGTTCGTCGACCGGCGTCGATGGGGGTTGTGGTGCCGGGATCGAGGCCGGGGCCGAGCCGGAGCCAGGATCGAGGCTGGAGGCACGGGCGACGCCGGGGCCGGAGCCGTCGGCGGCGCCGGAGCAACCCCATCCGGGCCCGCGGGGCCCGAAGGCGCACCGGAGAGGCCTGGAGGCCCGAAGAGGCGGGCCATGGCCGACAGGAATTCCTGCACTTTGGCCGGATCCGCCCCGAACCCGGGAAGGGCGGGTATGGCGGGGGCGACTCCACAGGCATGTCCGGGGCCGCGGGGCGGGGACGGTGCCGGGAGGGGCCTCAGCCGAGTCGCGAGACCGGCGAGGCGAAGTCCTAGAGCGATGATGCTTTTTGGACTTCTTGTGTTTCGACTTACCGGACGAAGAAGACTTCGACGCCGATGACCGGTGTGGACTCCGCGATCGACCCCTGGACCTCTAACGCGACCGGGGCTTCCGCGGAGCCGAATGCCGGGCCTCCAGGAGCTTTCGAGACCGCTCTCGCAAAGCTTTCGGGTTGAGGGCCTGGCAGTCGGTACAAGACTCCGTGTCGTGGCCTCGGCCGAGGCAGAAGAGACACTCCCAATGCGGGTCGGTGACGGACATCATCCGAGCACAGGCGCCGCAACGTTTGAAACCGGGCATCCCTACGACACCTTGAGAGAGAAAACAGTGAAAAATTTCACCAAAAAGTATGGTCAAAAAATGACCAGGGCACTGCTCTTCCCGGATCTGCGCTTGCTGGCGCGGAAAAGAAGAACTGACGTCAGCGCGCAGGGGCGGCGCCTAAGTACTGCCCGCGACGTCATCCCGGCGATCACGACGCCGACGACGGACGCGGAGCCGCACGACGCCGCCTACCGACGCGCAAGGGTACTGCTACGCAAAAAACTTTCCGGATCCAGCCTGACGCCTGGGGATATTCTAAGGTGAGGAATCTGTCACTAACGTGTCTCTTTCAGATACACAGCTACCAGCTTTGGATGATTTATGTGGAGAGCTTTTTACTTTTGACTCCACAAGCCTTGAATTGTGGGTTTCTGGAGATGAGCTCCCCAACCAGTGAGCGACGCGTCTGCTTTTAGTATCGTCTGTGGAACAGGGTCTATGAAGGGCCGTCCTCTTGACAAATTTTGTGGGTTCCACCACTGCAGAGAGCGATGAGTACGGCCGTTTACCAACACTAGATCGGTTAAGAGACCCTGTGACTGGTTCCACTGACTTGCCAAGCATTCCTGAAGGGGACGCATGTGAAGCCTGGCATGGGGAACAATCATGATGCAAGAGGCCCTTATTCCCAGCAGCTGCATATACACTTGAGCTGGTAAGTGAGTGAGTGGGCTGAAACTGGAGAATCAGAGCCTGAATATTGCGAATTCTGGCTGCATTGGGGAAAGCCAGAGCTTTTTGAGTATCTAAAGTGGCTCCTAGATAGTTTTGAGTGTTGGAAGGTTGAAGATGCGATTTCAACACATGGACTGTGAACCCCAGTTGGTGCAGTAACTGCAGTGTTATGTGAGTGTGCTGGAGACACTTTGGGTACGTACGGGCTTTGATGAGCCAGTCGTCCAAGTACGGGAAGACATGAATGTGTTGTCTTCGTAGGTGAGCAGCAACTACTGCCAGACATTGTGAAAAGACTCTGGGAGCAGAGGTGACTCCGAATGGGAGCACCTTGAACTGGTAATGCTGCCCCGCTACCACAAATATGAGAAATTTGTGATGAGCGGGATGTATTGGAATGTGGAAATATGCCTCCTTTAAGTCTAGAGTAGACATAAAGTCGCCCTGTTGTAACAGTGGGAGCACTTGTTGAAGCGTCACCACGTGAAAGTGGTCTGATTGTATGTAAAGGTTTAATTCTCTGAGGTCTAAAATAGGTCTGAGAGAACCGTCCTTTTTGGGTATGAGAAAGTACCAGGAGTATACGCCAGTGCTTAATTTGAGCCGGTGCTCAGCACGATACTTAATTGGTTTCCGGTGCTCGGCACCTAATTGTCAACACCATACAGTCTACCACATGGTGGCGCTGCTCATCTAATTTAGAGATGAGCAGAACAACTGTTGTTTAGGAATACAATATACATTAAAAAATTGCTAACACCTACCTCCCCAGCCATTCCTTTAGCTTTTGGGACCTGGAATAATCTGAACTGTCGCATTTACATGCGAGAGAGATAGTTAGTAGTTGTTTTGGCAGCGATGACAAGGGCGATGGGTAGTGCAAGCTGCAGTGGCCTCCTGGTCAGAGCCCTGGCACTTAATATTTTACAAATTAAGCACTGGTATACGCCCGACCCCTGATATTGTAGGGGTATGGGCACTATGGCTCCCTTCAAAAGGAGAGATTGAACCTCTTGTTTGAGGAGGTGTAAATGGTCTGGTGACATTTTGTGTGAATGTGGAGGAATGTTTGGAGGATTGTTGGTAAGTTCCAGGCAATAACCAGAACGGATAATTCCTAGCACCCTTTGTCTGTAGTTATTGATTGCCAGACAGGTAGGAATTGTGAAAGACGCCCCCCGACAGATGTTAAATGATTGGGGGGAAGTTTATAGGGGCTCTCTCACACAAAAATACTGAAGGCTTTGCATCCTAACCATGGGTTTTTAGTGTTTGTCAATATTTGCAGGAGGCATTTTTATTATGTAATATTTGATAATTGCTTTATCTGCTCTGCTTCGTATGTTGTTTTTTTATTATGTTAATCTCAGTTATCTTTTAATTGTAACTTGTTTTTAATATCCTTTTGTATGTTGTCTCTCTATCCAGCATGCATCAAACACAACTTGTATGGCTGTGCCTTTTTTGGTTTTTAACCGAAATAAAGAGAGTTGAGAGATTGGGGGGGATGTGTAGGCAAGTCACTGTTTGGTATTGGAGGGGGAGGTGCATGTGTTGGAACATCTAACTCTACCTTTGCCATTGTTGCCTCTGTAGCCCCCTCTGAAGAAATCCTTGGAAGCAGAGGGCTGGTAATTGCCTTTTTACGGTGTAGAGGCAGTCTCTGAGGAGGTATTCCTGGACCCCCCACGATAGAAGGAGCGCCGAAAGGAACCCCGGCCAGAAGGGGACTGTAGGGCTTCCATAGATTTTGCCACATCTATGTCCTTTTTCATCTTTTCTAAGGACGGGCCTACAACAGAACCAAAGAGGTGTTGTTTGTCAAACGGCGTGCTAATAGAAGCTTGAAATTCTGGTTTAAAGCCAGAAATTCTTAACCATGCATGCCTTCTTAGTAGCACGCTGGTGTTGACTGCTCTAGCCACAGTGTCAGCGGCATCTAATGCGCACCTAATGGAATTGTTAGAGATGAGCTTTCCCTCTTGCACTAGGTGTTGAGCTTTGGACTTGTGCTCATCAGGCAGGAATTGGAGCAATTGCTCCATTTCGTCCCAATGCGCCCTATCGTACCAGGCTAAAAGGGCTTGGGTGTTAGAAATGCGCCAGAAATTTGCAGCTTGGGAGGCTACTCTTTTCCCAGAGGTGTCTCTCAACTTAGACTCTTTGTTCAGAGGTGGAGCATCTCCTGACATTTGAGAATTGGCCCGTTTACGGGCATTAGAAACTACTAACGAATCTAAGGATAACTGGCCCTTGATGTAAACTGGATCGGATGGTGCAGATTTATACTTTTTGTCTATCCTGGGGGTGAGAATACGTGCCCGAACAGGGTCCTTAAATATGTCATCCACATGTCTTAGCAGACCTTTGAGCATGGGGAGTGTGTGAGTGGATCTTTGGGAACTGTTTCAAAAAGGAAATCCTCCTCTAGAGATTCTTTGTGTAATTGAACCCCGTGATAATCAGCAGCTCTGCTTAATAGTTCTATATAGCCTACCTTGTCATCTGGTGGAGAAGGTTTAGTAGGGTAAAGATCAGGATCGTTACCTGTGGGAGAATCTGTGTTGTAATCCTTCCATGGGTCTGCAGGTGCAGGATCAGTGTCCCCATCACCATCCCCATCCCCGCCATCCTGATCATCAGGTGTGTATGGTGATGGTAGGGGTAATTAACAAGTGCTGTGTTTCCGGTGATGGAGGAGGAGGAGAAGGGTTAATACCCACATGTTTCTTCTTTAAAGGAATGTGATAGGCTTCCTCTGAGTCAGATTTGCGTTTGAGTGGCAATTTGGTCGCAATATGTCCAGTTTTTGGATTGATGTACAGTTCCTTTTGTTTCGGGTCCGGTTTTGGAGGCGGGACATCGAAACAGGGCTCCTTCGATGGTATTGGAGCATCTTTATGTTTCGGCGCCTAAGTTTTCGGTGCCGGTGTCATGGGGACCGAGGATTTCGGTTCCGAAGACAATTTCAGCATCGAAGGAGGTGGGCCCGAGACGGGTTTTGGCTTGGACTCCAAAGGCTTTGACGTATGTTTCGGTGCTGAGCCCGAAGGCGGGGCGTTGGAAACATGTTCTCGGTGCCGACCATGGCCCGAAGGCAGAGGTGAATGAATGAATGAATGAAACAGCACTTCTCTAGCGCATAGCTACCCGGAGGCATCCCAGTGCTGAAGCGGGTGACTGAGGCAGAAGAAAACACTCAGGGGAAGAGCCACGTCTTCAACTGTTTACGGAAGGCCAGATGATTAGGTTCTTTTCGTAAGTACAGAGAAAGGGAGTTCCATAGTCTGGCGGCATTATAGGAAAAGAGCCGGCCGCCACTTCTGGCCTTCTTGATCCTGGGTACAACTGCCAAATGGAGCTCATCTGAGCGCAGCTGTCTGTTCGCCCGGTAGGACTGAACCATAGAATGATTAATTGGTAGGCTATTCCCTTCCAGCGACTTATGGGTGATGCACAGAGTCTTTAAGTTGACTCTCTCCTGAATAGGGAGCCAGTGGAGGGAATACAAGGCGGGCTTCGCGGAATGCCGATTCGAGATCCCCATGAGCATCCTTGCTGCGCAATTTTGCACAATCTGGAGTTTTGCGATTGCCGAGCTCGGCGCACCTAGGTATCAGGCGTTGGCATAATCTATCCGAGATAGGATGAGTGCCTGGATCATCAGCTTTTTGGCCTGGAAGGGAAGAAGGGGGGAGCACTTTGCGAAGCATCCTAAGGATGCCATAACAAGAGGCAACAACCTTCCTGGCCTGAACTTTAAAGCTGAGGTCCTGATCCAGCCAAATACCCAGGATTTTTATCTCGGTCTTAGGGGCGGGGGCAGGGCCCATACAAGCTGGCCACATTGTATCTGCTTTAAAGCAGAGAGGATTGCCAAGAACCATCAGCTCAGTCTTGTCGCCATTCAATTTTAGATGCGACAGATTCATCCACTTGGCGACTTCCTTAAGACAGGGACGAAGGGAATTAGAAGCCTGGTCGGGGTGATTCAGTGCGACGACCAGTTGAATATCATCCGCGTATGTCACTATGTGAACTCAAAAAGGAAGCACAATATCCGCCAGCGGAGCCATATAAACATTAAAAAGAGTGGGGCTCAAGGACGAACCCTGGGGAACTCCACAGTGTAGGGGCAGAGATTTTGAAATGGCCTCACCCTCAAACACCTGGAAAAATCTTTCCTCCAGGAAAGATTGCAGCCATGTTAAGGCTGTACCAGACACCCCCAAACCTCTAAGACGGTGGACCAGAATTCAGTGGTTGACCGTTTCAAAGGCTGCGCTGAGGTCCAGAAGAATCACAGCTAAAGACCCTCCTGCGTCAATAATCTTTCTAGATTTTTCGACAACCGCTAACAGAGCAGTTTCAGTGCCTTGGCGCATGCGAAAACCAGTTTGAGAGGAATGGAGAAGGTCATGGGATTCCAGGAACGTAGAGAGTGTAAGGTTGACGTGTTTCTCCGCGAACTTACTAATCCCGGGGAGGAGCGAGATGGGGCGATAGTTGCCCAAAGAGTCCGGGTCCAGGTTAGGTTTTTTCAGAAGGGATTTCACCATTGCTCTTTTCCACATGGGAGGAACCATGCTCATGGAAAGTGAGGCGTTGATCAAGTCAATGATGATTGGGGCAACTATATCGGCTGCCTGCTTCAGAATAATGGGTGGAGCTGGGTCTTTTGGCGACCCACTCTTAACAAGTGCCAAGATGGCCTGGAACGATTCCCGGGTCATCGGGGGAAAGGCCTCCAGGGAGTATTCCCTTTTAAGCGGGCCAGAGACCTCAAGATAGAAATTAATGTAGCTGTCAACCGAAGGGAAAGATGAGTAAATGTTTTGGATTTTGTTGTAGAAATAGTCTGCATGTTCATTGCAGCAACGACCTGATACATCAGGTACGTCTGGAGGGAGGTGTAAGCGGAGCCTTTTTCTTCGACTGAGTTGGACTTTGGGGCAAGGGAGGATTGGTACTCACGGTACGCTGACCTTGCGGAATATCTTCGTCCACATCGGAGCAGGAGACGGAGACAGGGTCCTCTTGTTCTTCCTCGGCCCCTATGGCAAAGCCGGTTTCTTGTTCGGAATCTTCTCCGAAGAGGTCCGGAATGGAGCCGGTGTTCTGACTCTGCATGTCGCGACGTCGAGCCCAACGGTCGCGGGGCGTTTTCTTGGAGCAGAAAGATTTACACGAGTCGCAGTCTTGTTCGTTGTGCTCCGGAGATAAGCACAGGTTGCACACTTCGTGCGAGTCGGTGGGCGGGAACTTCGCGTGGCACAGAGGGCAGAATTTGAATGGAGTCAGTTCTTTCGACTGCAAGGCGGACTGACGCGGGTAGGCCGGACGGCCTTCCACGAGTTTCCCGATCAAAATGAGTTTTTTGTATTAAATACGATACACGGAGAAAGGGAATACGCGATCGAAAACAATACCGTCGAGGGTAAGTGGATTGCGCACCGCGGGGAACCCGAGAAACGGTGTCGAACCGGAGCACAGCAATTCACATCCGAATCCAATGGCAGAAAAAAACAATCTAACAATGGAGTCGATGCCCATGCACACTATCACCGAAAGGAGGAGTCACCTACCTTGTGACTGGAAAGACTTCTTCGAAGGAAAACAACTTGCACACATCCGGACCCAACACTAGATGGCAGGAGTATGCAAAGCATGTGATCTACAGCTCACATGCCTCAAACACATGCCTTTTTCGATTGACCTCCATAATACAAGTAACTTCTGGGGGAAGACCTGTAAATCGTTTTAGGTCCTTTTACAGTTTGCAATGGGACAACTAAGGACAATGACGTGGATATTTCTCATACAATTGCTGAGCATTTACCCAGGTAGTCTGAAGAATTCAACTTTACGTATTCCTTCTCCCATGACTAATCTCTTGTACCCAGCTTATCATCTTCGTTCAATGTATGATTTTATGTCACATTAATGTAGCCACTACAAATGGCATCCTAATAAATGCATTTCAATACGGTATTCGTTTGAATTATTTATGAACTGGATTGACAACAGCAGAATTTGGGAAGTAAATCAAATATTAGTTAAGCCAGTCACCCAAACAAAACCAACAAATAGGCGCTGGTGCTTTCTGTTCTCCGCCTGGTCTTCATTCTTGGACTGTGATTCACATTCAGGGGATAACTAACAAATATCTATAGACGGAGTACATTGAAAGTACCCTGCTCAAAAACATTGCAAGCTTTTTGTTATTTGCGAGAAAAAAAAGAAAGAAAAAAAAAATCAAACAATGCTACGTGTGCAGTTAACTGGATTGCATTTAGTAGCATACGGTATGTGCTAGCAGCATGACTGAGTGATGTGAAGACTGGGAGAACTGCCAGGTCATGCCACCCAAGTCCAAGAAAATGAGTCAGATGGTAATGAATTCATAATAACTACCAACTGGAAAACTATTTTAATTAGTGACAGGGAAGTGAGACTTCCCTCACTGTAACACAAAGCGATGGAGAAGACTGGCCAGGCACCTGAAATCAGAAAACAAATGTGGGTGCCGACAAAATAGTTGAACCGGAAATGCCAGAAACAGTGGCCAAGGTCACCGACCTGTTGGCAGCCTTTTTGGCTTGGGATTCCATCTCCTGCTTGCGGCAGAGCATCCCTTCCATTTGCTCTGTTGATGGTGGCTCAGTAGGCGACCTCAGGGGCAGGGTTGCAGAGTGTGGGGTGTCTGCGTGAAGACCAGATTTGGGGCGATTCTTTGGTGATGGGGCCGGGCTCCCATTCCCATCCTTGATTAAGATATCCGCCCTGGTACCATTTGTAGCATCTGATGTTTCATATGGCTAAAAGAAAAAAAATCGAATTACTTTGTTTAAAGGTGACAGCAGTCTGTGCTTGCTAATCTACATTAAATTGATGAACTCATGGGCAGTGAAGTCAGCTTGCAAATCCTCAACTCTGCCAGATGGGCATCATCTTTACAGCACCACATTTCCCTATTAGGAGACACTCAAAAGCTTAGCCTGAATTTTGGCCATCAAAACCCTCCGAGCTGTTGTAAGCGACTGCATTGCCTTCAAGGACACCGCATAGGGCTGAGCAAATGTCAGTCATATCTGCAAACTTGCAGAGAAAAGTAAAAGCACCCCCAAAGAACTTACAGGCACTTCCGATAAACTGCTATCATCCAGTTTCCTCGTGTCAGTGGAGGGCTGTGAAGAGAAAATACAAACGCATCAATGGAAGCAAATACATACACTAAATCCACTGCAAAATCATATTTAAGAGAAATAGTCATACTAGTGCTCCATCCAAAACAGCCAAATTCCTTAATGCAGCACCTTAAGCAATCAAACTAAAGACAGTGACTTCCACCAACTAACCCCTAGATAGGGCATCTTGGTGCAAGTTTGGTGTGATCTAATTCGGAAAAGCAAAAACAGAGTTATCTTATCTTGCTTACTTTATCTTAGTAAAATACCTATTCTGGAATACCATCTTAAGTCAAAGAGGATTACAAAGGTTGCCAGCAGGTAGTTATAGTTAAGACCTAGCTTCCATAGGAAGAGCGTTTTTTCATTTGTCAATAACTTTGGCGTTGTTTGACGAATCCCCGCGAAATTTTCAAAACTAGTATCAGGCTCACTCCAGCTGCTGTCATGAAAGTTTCCTTATGATCCATCAAGCAGGAGCGGAAAAAAGAGGGGGGGGGATGGCGACACATTTTCTCCATGTTAATTCCCATGGGAACTTTAGACATGGCTACAGCCTGAACTGCTGAACGGAATTACACCAAATTTGGCAGGAAGGTAGATGTTGGTCCAGGGAAGTGTCTTTTTGTGATTTGGTGTAAATCCGTTTAGTAGTGGCAGCGTTATTAACCAAAATCCAGATTTGTATATATTGGGACGCGGCTCCGACAGTCCCCGTTTTCAAATCTGATGGCTGCCAACACTTCAAACCAGGAAATGTTGGCAGCCATCTTAGGACTCCGCTTCAGCCGAGTTCCAGAAAAAATGTTAAAAAATTAGAGAAGGGGGCAGGGTATGAAAACCCTGAACCCCTAGGCCTCTTGGGGGGTCCCCGAAAGACCCCACCAGGGAAAAAATCCTTATTTAAAAAAAACATTTGGCTGGAGTCGCACTGGAGCCTCGGCTACTGCTGAAAAAATAAAAAAGACGTGCAGGCTCCTGTGCTTCTCTATCCTTTAGCCCCCGGTGGGCCAGGTCCCGGGGGAATGCGCCCATACATATTTTAAACAAATTGGGGGTGGGTCTAGTGGACCCCCCCCATGCCCCAGGGCCTGCCACCTCCGTGGGGCATATTCCTAAATATTGAGGGGGGTCCCTGGGGACCACCACCTCCCCGGGGCTAATCAAAGAAAATTCAGAGGGGCCTCGCGGACCCCTGAGCCCCGGGGGCCACCACCTCCCTGAGGCTGCTTAATTCTGAATGGGGGGGGGCTTAATGGATCCCCCCCGGGCCGTGGGGACCAACCCCCCCCCCCCCCGAAGGCGGGGAGCCGGCAGGGACTGCGGGGAACTTCAGGCTTGTCCCAGTGGAGAGTGGGTGCAGTGGAGGCACCCATTTTAAGATGGCCAGGCCCCGGGGAATGGGGTCCTTGGGGTGAATTTGACCCGGGGAAGGGGGCTGCGCAGCGCTCCTTCCCCATCTCTAAATGGCCGAACTGTGGGGGATGGGGTCCCCAGAGCCGAAATTGGCCCGGGAGGGCGACGCGGCCCCCCTATATTTAATGGAACAAATTAAAGAAAAAGGCGGACCCCGGGGGATGGGGTCCCCCGGGCAGAAATCAGCCGGGGTGGAGAGCGACGCCGCCCCCCCCTCCACCATTCAAAAAGGCCTGGCCCCGGGGGATGGATTCCCTGGGGCCGAAATAGCAAGGTTAAGGGTGGCCACGCGCCCCCCTTCACTAATAAAACAACAAAATAAAGCCACCGGGAGAAGTTGCCGGAGGCCCCGCCCCCTTTCACTACCACTCTACAGAGGGGCCTCCTGGAGCACATCTTGTTGGTTGCTAAGGGTCGTTGGCGGCCAACAAAACCTCCTATTACCTCCAGTAAGTCCCACACAGTGGGACTGCTGAGTTTGTGGGAGGCCACTCCCCCTTTCTCCACCACTGTGTAAACACGCCTCCTGGCACACTACTGGCTGGGGGATTTAGTCCCCTTGGATGCCGAGGGTCCTTGGGGACCAGGAACACCTCCTGTTACCTCCAGTAAGTCTCACACAACAGGATTACTGAGCGCTGGACGGAGGCCCTGCCCCCTTTCTCCTCCACTCTGCAAACGTGACTATTAATTAATAAACCTTAGAAATTCACTTAAAAATCCAAAGGTTACAGGGACGTTATAGTTGGGAATAGAATTAAAAACCCATAGAAATTCTCTGAAAAACCCAAAGGTTAGAGGGACAATGGACTTAGGCTCAGATTTCACTCGTACAAAACTATAGAAATTCAGAAGTTATAGTTACCTGAGCTAACTAGAACTTACGCCCCCGCAATGCACTGCTTATGACCTCACATATTACATCACTCATGACATGGTCAGTGACATCACTTATGACATCATCCACAGAACCACTCACACCCCCATACAACCTCTCGTACCCTCACTCACACACCCACACAACCACTCACATACCCATTCAAACCTATACCAGTACTCACACACCCACTCAGTCCTCCATAGAGCCACTCACACACTCACCTACTCACACAACCATTCACTCACCCATACAGGCACTCATACAACCAGCCACTCATCCTCACAGCCATACACTTACACATACAGATGTATTCACCTATACAGCCACTCACTCACCCATACAGACACTCACACACCCACACATTCACTTACCCATTCTCACATCCATACAAGAGCTCTCATATCTGGTCACTCACCCATAGTCATTCACACAGACACTCACTCTCCAACACAACTATTCACACATCAACTCACTCAACCAAACACTCACTGAAACAGCCACTCTCACCTATACAGCCACTTAAATACCCAGTCACTCACTTATAGTCATTTAGACACCGACTCACTCACCCATATAGTTACTCACTCAGCGATACAGCCACTGACACACCCACTCACCCAGCAACAGTCACTCACATACCCACACAGCTACTCACATACCTACTTATACACCCATACAGCCAGTCACACATATACTCATTCACGCATACAGCCACACACACACACACACACACACACGGATACACAAAGTTTCACAGACACTCACAATCTATGTTTAAAAATTGAATCACTCAGTAGTACACAAACAATACTAATTTAACTTTTGTGGTACCTTAGTATATATGTTTCACACTCAAACATTTAGAAAATACTCAGAATTACTAGATGATGTCATCAGTGTGGTCACCTACCATGTCAAGAGTGTGTAATATGTGAAATCATAAGCAGTGCATTGCGGGCGTAAGTTAAAGTTAGCTCAGGTAACTATAACTGCTGAATTTCTATGGTTTTGTAAGAGTGAAATCTGAGCCTAACTATAACATCCCTGTAACCTTTGTTTTTTTCAGAGGATATATATATATATATATATATATATATATATATATATATATATATATAGATATATATATATATATATATATGTAACCAAAAACGCCCAGCTTGGTTCAAATGGAGTTTGTAACTCACCTGCAGCTGTGTGCGGCCTCAAGCTTCTGGGCGTTTTTGGTTACATATTATGCAGCGGTTCCAGGCCGCAGAGGGATCGCACTGCCCGCAACCAACGGGACTAGGGGAGAGGAAGATTCCTCTTTCCGAAGCTGCAGGGTACCTTTAATGAAGCCGGCAGAGTATCATACAAGGCTCAATGGAGGGCCGAGAATAATCGTCCATAATTAGCTGCAGCGGAGGTAACCCACCAGAGGGCGTTATTTGGCAAAATGAGACCTCATATCCCAGCGTGCATTTGAAAATGAACTTCCACCAAGGGAGGAGCACTGATAGCTCACTAACCACAAACACGCAGGGGAAATGCGGCAGCCATAAATCACCTCTGCTGACACGGCCTCTGAGGAGATGCAAACAGCTGCATCGAAACGCGTCAGGCCATGGACTTCAAAGGGATGTTAAGCTGCCTGCTTGGTTCAAATGGAGTTTGTAACTCACCTGCAGCTGTGTGCGGCCTCAAGTTTCTGGGCGTTTTTGGTTACATATTATGCAGCGGTTCCAGGCCGCAGAGGGATCGCACTGCCCGCAACCAACGGGACTAGGGGAGAGGAAGATTCCTCTTTCCGAAGCTGCAGGGTACCTTTAATGAAGCCGGCAGAGTATCATACAAGGCTCAATGGAGGGCCGAGAATAATCGTCCATAATTAGCTGCGGTGGAGGTAACCCACCAGAGGGCGTTATTTGGCAAAATGAGACCTCATATCCCAGCGTGCATTTGAAAATGAACTTCCACCAAGGGAGGAGCACTGATAGCTCACTAACCACAAACACGCAGGGGAAATGCGGCAGCCATAAATCACCTCCGCTGACACGGCCTCTGAGGAGATGCAAACAGCGGCATCGAAACGCGTCAGGCCATGGACTTCAAAGGGATGTTAAGCTGCCTGCTTGGTTCAAATGGAGTTTGTAACTCACCTGCAGCTGTGTGCGGCCTCAAGCTTCTGGGCGTTTTGGATATATATATATATATATATATATATATATATATATACACGGTGCAAACACTTTGAACATTTGTATCTATTACAGATTTGTGTACCATTGAGGTTATTTGAAATTACAGCTTTCCAAGGTAAGTCTTAATATCTGTACTTGTGGCTTTTGTAAAATGCTGTAACACTATTGGGAGACAATGTATCATTGATGCCTTAGTGTTCTTTGGTTGCATGTTAAAGGATATACTGAAATGTAATAAAGCACTATTATAGAAAATTCTCTGTGTTGCTTTTGACCTGCTTTGGGAGGTCAGGTTAGACTAAGGAACAAAGACCAGCCATTGTATTTTTAAAGAACAGGCGCTATTAATGTCTGATCCTTTAGGAAGTTCTTGATTTTTAGTTAGTTTACCATGGAAATGCCTTGATAAGCCCAAATGCCATGCACAAACTAGGTAGGATGAAGATGGTGGGACACGCTTAGGCAAACAACTATCCAGCAGTGAGTTCGGGTGAAATTGCCAGAGCACTCTGTACTGGGAAATAGTGGCATGTCCTTATTGGCATGCTATATGCCTTACTCGTGCGCTACCTGAAGTCTATGGATTCTTTTGTTACAGTAATTTAGCTAATATTTATATATGCAGGTCGGTGGTGGTTAAAATACTTTTCTTCAGATGGAGGCGAAGTTCTCATATTTATTTACAACCTGCTGAAAATGTATTTTATTTAGATCACCTGTTTGTTGAGTCAAAGGTAAAGGCAGACCAACCAGGTTTAGCAATTCATTCGCTTACTTGAATCGAATGTGAACCATCATTAATCGCTATAGCCCCAATTCCAAGATTTTCCGTATCGTAAGGACAGATGACAGGAGTATATTTGAAACCGCAACTATTTGAAATCCCTGATAGAAAATAAATCTGCACTAAACTTTCCAAAAACGTTCATCCACTTTACCCCTTCATGGAAAGTGTTATGTCAAGTTGTCAAGGAGGGGACCAAAAAACACAAGGGGACCAAGAAAAAAAGTGTGATATCCCATGTTAATTTCTATGGGAAACTTTGCTCTCCGATTCAGGAAAAATGGCTGGATTGGTTCTACTGTAGAAGGACCAAGCTTGCTTTGCAAAAGTTTGGTCTCTATTTAGAGTGGTACATTAGGTGAAACATAATGGGCCTTAATGTGGCCACAGTGGCTACTGATTGCTGAGATACAGCCAAGTATTCCTTCCACCAGTTTTTTGTTGTTGCAGCATTTACCTTAAGTCTGATGGGTATGCACACTGCCGATCATGAGCATGCGCGATTGTCCAGGAAAAGGACACAATATTTACAGAAGAAAAGCTTGTTTTTTTCTGGGGTAAGAGTGCTGGAGGAGCAGTAAAACCTAAGTTCACTGTATGCCTGAGGAAATTAACAGAACTGGTTGGGACTGAAAAACAGTTTATAATTTGTAATATAAGGAAGATATAATTAGCTACAGTAAGCAGAGAAGTAATACGGAAGAAATATTTCTTTTATGCCAAGCAGCAGGTGAGAAGATAAAGCTGTGTGGTTGGGCATCATATTGGACACTGGTGATCTGGTAGGAAGCATTTGAGTATTAGATCAAAACTGGAGATAGGATGGCTAGATTTTAGGCACTATACCGAATACCAGCATGGATCTGAGTGTTGTTTGTTCAAACAGTTTCAGTACATAAAAAAGGGAAAAATGCAAAATGTAACCCCACACCTCCATTTTTCCTGTGCAGGCGGGGTGAGACCGACATGAAACAGTTTAATTGGAAACTATTATTACCTTATTATGTTTGTGTATGTAGCACTCATCCCAGTGCTGAAAGAAAAACATCATTGTTGATGCAATGCCTGGAGGCTGAATGCCAGAGGTGTTTGAAAATGTATCAGAGTATGAGATTTGTGGAAATAAGTTAGATCTTCATTATCTTCCTCTCATTAGCATGGTGTTGAAAAAGTACCATTTTGGAATGAGAAAAATAAAGGGAAGATGAAAGTGTTGAGGAGTACTTAGCAGACTTAAGGAAACTGACAGTCTCAAGTAAGTTTGGGGTGGAAAACAGAAGAGCGTATTAGGGATCAATTTATACTGCATTGTAAAGATGAGACAATAAGAAAATGCTGGTTAAAGGAGGATCCCCATTTCAACAAACATGCTAGTTACTATGGAAAAAGTGGATCACACAATCACTTGCTTTAATGAAATTAGGAAGAACACAGAAGGAGATAGTAATGTGCAATTAGTGAATAACAACAAAGGTGAAGCACAGGGCAATGAAGCAAGTAAAGAAAAGTAAAACAACCAGCTTAGAAATGCCCACCCATAACACTTGAATGTAATATATGCCACAAAAATGGACATTATATGGCATGATGTAGAAACAGGAAACAAGGGAAAAGTCTGAGACAAGTAAATGAAGATTGTAAGGAAATCAAATTGCATATTGGCACGAAATGTAATGGACATTCAATGGATAAGGTAAAAGTAGAGAGAAAATAAATGTAGATTTTTGTTATTAATGTCCTAGGTTTACAGTCATTGTAGAGGACACATAAGGAAGTTTAAAAAAATAGAAGAATGTTAAATAAGCCCGATATAACACCAGGTGGTTTTGGGGCAGTGCTTATAAGGATGGAAGGATATTTCACAGAATGCATTGAATATAAAGGCAGATTATCTGTAGGAAAGGTATACGTACCCTATAATGGACATAATTGTTAGGCTGGCAACTACAGAAGGTTATAGGTGCCAAACTGGACCAAAATTCTGCTCTACCAAGTTTGAGTAATGAAATCAAACAAATTGGGAAAGATAATATGGGAGATAAGGTGAAATCAGGTGTTGGTGAATTCCCAAAATTGTTTAAAAATGAATTGGGCTGCTTCAAGAACTACAGCAATACAATCAGATTAAAGAATGATTCAAAAAGTAATTGTCAGTAAGCCAAGTAACGTTCCATTTAGCATGAGAGATAAGGTTGAGAAAGAATTAAGCAATTGTGTTGGGTGAAAGTTTCTGAGTCGGTTGAGTCCACTGAATGACTTTACTCTTAATGACGGGGGGGGGGGACGACACAGAATTGTGTGTGGATATGAGCAAATTAAACAGATTTGTTGCAGGTCAATTCCCTCTATCAAATATTAGTGAAATTGTGTATTTACTTCATGGAGTAAACATTTTACCATAGTGGACTCTGCGTCAGCATATCATCAGGTATGAGTGAACAAGAGCTCATGTAATTTAACTGCATTTGCCACGCCCATAGGGACTTGTAGAGATTTAAGGATGCCAATATTAGCAGCGTTAGTGTTTCAAAGGGCCACAGCTAATCTTTTAGAAGTTACCAGGAGTACAGTATTTTCAAGAAGGCAATCAATTGCAAAGAGCATAATGAAAGACTCATGAGGTTTATGAGTATTCTATAAGAGCACAGTGTCATATTAAAGAAAGAAAACGTACATTTGGATGGAAGGAGGTTGATTATATATTTTTTTGAATGATTGATTCTATTCCAAATGTAAACAAATTTTGCAAACAAAGCTGAAACTATGAGAGGTCTGACAAAAAAAAAAAAGAGATAAAGTCTGAATGGAGTAATGAATGTGATTAGAATTCAGGAGTTTGTAACAAGATCTTAATTAAGCACCATATTTTCTGATGTATGACCAAAGATATGCATGGCGCCTAATGACTGAGACCAGTGGAAAAGGCTTATAGGCTGCCCTAAAGCAAGCATGTGAGAAAACACTAGTTTTCACTTCAACAATGCTAAGAGGTGGTGTGAAAAAGCACTTGGTTAAAGAAAAAGATGTCTGGGACATTAACACGTTTAAAAACTTTGTAATAAGAAACAAATTCCCCATCGTTACAGATAATAAACCACTAAAGAAAGTGTTTATGAAGAAAGGCATTGATACATTATCATCCTACATATGCAAATGGGTCTTTAAGTTAAAGGAATATACATTCAATGCATTATACATTCGAGTTGTACAAAACAAGACAGTGAACTCTTTCCCATAGTTGGTGGAAATCGAGAAAGTGCAATAAGAAGAGACAGAATGGGATATGGCGATAGATGTGAACGTTTGTGAGATTACAACTGGAATTGTTTCTGAGAAAGAATGGCAGGAGAAAACTGAAAGGTATGAAGTTTTACATGAGGTTGAGAGAATAATTAAAAGGAGATGTAAAACCAAGGATCCAATTTTTTGTATGTAGAACAGCTTATTGGTGGGTTAATATGAATTGTTATGTGAAGGCAGTTTGAATTTCGAAGGAATTTAATTAATTCGTACAAGTTGTCTTAGAAAAAATTGGAACACAAAGGTCACTTAGGACCTTTCATCAAGAATAAAGAGCGTTTAAGGTCTGATTTCTGGTGGCCTGAGCCTAATGCACAAGTTACTAACTTGTGTAACGATATATCTGTAAGAGACAGTAGTTAGTGACAGATTCCTTACCTTAGAATATCCCCAGGCGTCAGGCTGGATCCGGAAAGTTTTTTGCGTAGCAGTACCCTTGCGCGTCGGTAGGCGGCGTCGTGCGGCTCCAGCGTCCGTCGTCGGCGTCGTGATCGCCGGGATGACGTCGCGGGCAGTACTTAGGCGCCGCCTCTGCGCGCTGACGTCAGTTCTGTACACGACTTTCCGCGCCAGGAACGCAGAGCCATGCAAGAAGCTGACATAGGTGTCTGAAAAATACTAGGGCCCTGAAAGGGATGTCCTTAACCCTAGAAATCAGTTCGCAGAACGGGGAGGATGGTGGGGCGGTAGGAATCTGTCACTAACTACTGTCTCTTACAGATATATCGTTACACAAGTTAGTAACTTGTGCATCTGAAAGAGACACGTTAGTGACAGATTCCTTACCTTAGAATAGATACCCCAGCAATACCAACCCCGGTGGTGGGTCTGCGAACAAAGATCAGACAAGGAAGTCCTGGAGGACAGAACGGCCAAAGAAGCCGTCCCTCCGGACCTGACTGTCAAGGCAGTAATGCTTTGTAAACGTGTGCAGCGAGGCCCACGTAGCTGCCTGACAGATAACCGGCAGCGGAACACCGCGGCCCAAGGCCGTGGTAGCAGCCGTTGCCCTGGTGGGAATGGGCACGCAGCCCAACAGGAGGCTCCTTCTTAGCCAAAGAATAGCAGGTCTTGATGCACAAGGTAACCCAGCGGGAGATGGTCCTCTTGTGCACCGCCCGACCTTTTGGCGCCCACGTAGCCAACAAAGAGCTGGTCATCCACCCGGAAGTGTTTTGTGCGGTCAATATAGAAAGAGAGCGCACGTTTTGGGTCCAGACGGTGGAGCCTCTCTTCCTCTCTGGAAGGATGCGGAGGCGGAAAGAAGGTGGGCAAAGTGATGGTCTGCCCAATGTGGAAAGCAGTAACCACCTTTGGCAAGAAGGACGGACGCGTCCGAAGAACAACCTTGTCTGGATGAACAAACAGAAAGGGAGGTTTGCAAGATAGAGCCTGGAGCTCACTCACCCGCCGAGCGGAGGTGATGGCCACCAGAAAGGCTGTCTTCAGAGTCAGAAGACGAAGAGGACAGTTATGTAGAGGCTCAAAGGGAGCGCACATTAAAAAGGTAAGAACCAAGTTCAAGTCCCACTGAGGCATCACAAACGGAACAGGAGGGAAGAGGTGAGTAATGCCTTTTAAGAACCTGTTAACAACAGGGGACTTGAAAAGGGAGGGCTGATCAGGGAGCCTGAGGAAGGCCGAGATAGCACAAAGATAACCCTTGATGGTACCCAGGGCAGAACCCTGTTGGGCCAGAGAGAGAAGGAACAGAAGGACCTCAGAAAGAGGGGCAGAAAGGGGATCCACAGCCTTTGCTGTGCACCATGCCACAAATTTGTTCCACCTGCAGGCGTATACCACCTTAGTGGAGGGACGCCTGGCTGCCAGAATCACATCACAAACTTCGGGAGGCAAGTCGAAAGGAATCAACTGCCGCCGCTCAATCTCCACGCAAGCAGGTGTAGACTGGACAGGTTCGGGTGGAGGACCGTCCCCTGCTGCTGCGACAGAAGATCCTCCCGAAGAGGCAGACGGATCGGGGGATCCACGCTCATATTGAGTAGCTCGGGATACCAAACTCTTCGAGCCCAGTCCGGAGCCACAAGAATGACTTGGGCCCGGTCGTGCCGAATCTTCTTCAACACTCTGGGTAGAAGTGGTATAGGCGGAAAGGCGTACAATAGACCGCAACTCCACTCGTGACGAAAAGCGTCGCCGAGCGAGTGCCGCCTTGGAAATTCCAACGCGCAGAACTGATGACATTGCGCGTTCTCTTCGGTGGCGAATAGATCTAACCAAGGCTCTCCCCACTGTAGAAAGAGACCTTGCGCCACTTCCGAGTGAAGACGCCATTCGTGATCCATCATGCACCTGCGGCTGAGTTCGTCCGCCCTGGCGTTCAGGGAACCTGCCAGGTGTTGAACCACCAGGAACATGCCCTGATGTTCCAGCCATGTCCAGAGGCGCAGAACCTCCTGACAAAGGGTCCACGACCCCACCCCGCCTTGTTTGTTGCAGTACCACATGGCGGTGGTGTTGTCTGTGAACACCTGCACTACCTTCCCTTTGACAGAGGGAAGGAATGCCTTGAGTGCAAGTCGGATCGCCCGGAGCTCCAGAAGGTTGATATGGAGCCGGGACTCCGCCGGAGACCAGAGGCCTCTGATCTCCGCTCTCCCATGTGACCGCCCCATCCCAGAAGGGACGCGTCCGTCACAACTGTGTGCTCTGGCTGGGGAAGGGAGAGGGATCTGCCCATGACCCATTGCCGGTTCGAGAGCCACCACTGCAACTGTCTTGCAGTCCCCTCCGAGATCTGGACGTGATCGGACAGGTCGCCCTGGTGCTGCGCCCACTGGAACTTCAGGTCCCACTGCAGAGCCCGCATATGCCATCTGGCATGAGTGACCAGCAGGATGCAGGAGGCCATGAGGCCCAGCAGCCTCAGGGTCATCCGTACCGAAACCCAGGATAAAGGCTGAAAGATCGGAATCATAGCCTGAATATCCCGGACTCGCCGTTCGGGAGGATAGGCCCGAAACTGCGTCGTGTCCAGAACTGCTCCGATGAAAAGGAGCTGTGGAGAAGGAATCAGATGCGACTTTGGCACATTGATGGAGAACCCCAGCGAGTGCAGGAGTTCGGCCGTAGTCTGGAGGTGGGAGACGACTGCCTGGGACGAGCCCGCCTTCAGCAGCCAGTCGTCGAGGTAGGGGAAGACTGAAACCCCTGCCCGGCGCAGATGAGCTGCGACCACCGCCATCACTTTCGTGAACACCCGAGGGGCACTGGTAAGGCCAAAGGGGAGCACGGTGAACTGAAAATGCTCGAGGCCTACCGTGAACCGAAGGTAACGCCGGTGGGCCGGCAGGACGGGGATGTGGAAATAGGCGTCCTGCAAGTCCAACGCTACCAACCAGTCTCCGGGGTCGAGGGCAGTCAAGACCTGAGCTAGGGTGAGCATCTTGAACTTCTCCTTCAGGAGGAAGCGATTGACGTTCCGGAGGTCCAAGATAGGACGCATGTCCTCCTTGTCCTTTTGGGCACCAGAAAGTAGTGGGAGTAGCAACCACGCCCTACTTCTGGGGTCGGAACATGCTCGATGGCCCTCTTGGCCAAGAGGGCCGTGACTTCCTTCTGTAGAAGCGCTAAGTGATCCCCTGACATGCGGTGGAATTGAGGTGGCATGGCTGGGGGGTGGTCTCGAAGGGGAGGGAGTAGCCCCTTCGGACAATGTCCAAGACCCACCTGTCCGAGGTGATGGGACGCCAGAGGTGAAGGTGATGGCGGACCCTGCCTCGACTGGCGTACTGTGCACCTGAAAGGAGGGACTAGGAGGGCTTGGAGGCCGCGGACGGGCTGGAGGTGGTGGCCTGACCCGCACGCTGAGTTGCCCGAACCGCCACGGCGGTATCCACGCCCTCGGCCACGCGAAGGCGCTTGCTGCGCGGGCCGTTGGCCGGGCTGCGGACGTGACTGGGCGCCCCTTCCGTGGCCACGAAAGGGGCGAAAAGCAGACGTGAGCGGAGGGCGCACAACAGCAAGGCCCAGGGACTTAGCAGTAGCCCGAGAGTCCTTGAAACGCTCCAGCGCATGGTCTGCCTTCGAACCAAAAAGACCGACACCATCAAAGGGCATGTCCATGAGTGTATTCTGGACATCTCCCGAAAAACCAGTGGTTCTCAGCCAGGCGTGGCGACGCAGCGCCACCGTCGTTGCAAGCGATCTGCCCAGCGAGTCGGCGGTATCAAGGCCACAGCGGATGGTATATTTAGCCGCATCACGCCCTTCCGCAATGGCGCGGGTAAGCAGTGTCTGGACCTCCTCAGAACACTGCGGCAAAACAGTTGCCACCGAATCCCACAGGGAGTGGGTGTATCGGCCCAAGAGGCAAGCGGTATTAACAGACCGCAAGCCAGCACTGGAGGAAGAGAAAGCCTTCTTCCCAAAGTGATCCAGGCGCTTGGATTCCCTATCCGGAGGGGCGGTAGGGAAGGCGGTTTGGGAGGCAGAGGCTTGGACAACCAAGCTCTCAGGGGTGGGGTGTTGGGAGAGAAACAGGGGTCGCCCGGAGCAGGGCGATGGCGTCGGGCCACGTTCCTATCCACAGGAGCCCCTGTGGTGGGTTTGGACCAGGCACCCAAAAGAACGTCAGTCAGTGCCTCGTTGAACGGCAGCACAGTCTCCGAAGAGGAGGCCGCCGGCTGAAGCACTTCAGTCAGGATGTTAGACCTGACGACCACTGTAGGCAACTGGAGATTTAAGGCTCCAGCTGCTCTACGCAACACCGTTGCAAAATTAGCCCCCTCCTCCGTAGCCACGGGAGGAGACAGCATGCCAGAGTCAGGGGAGGTATCCAGACCACTGGCATCCCCAAGTTCCTCAACCCAGTCCGGGTCAAACTCGCACTGTCGTGTGAGAGGGTCGTCAGACCCCTCCCAGCTCTCCTGGTCCTCCTCAGGTTGAAAATATGGAGGAGGAGGGACATCAGGGACCCAAGGTCTCATCGGCGCCGGATACGGCGTCGGGCGACGCCTGCTCCGGCACCATGTCCGGACCCGGAGAGAACCGGGAACGACGCCGCCCGGAGCCCCGGACGGCGCCGGAAACGGCACCGGGGACGCCGGGCGGAGGCGTGGTTAGGTCAACCGGCGCCGATGAGGTTGCGGCCCCACCGGAGCCGGGGTCGAGGCCGGGACCGGAGCCGAGGCCGGGACGAAGGCTGGTGGGACAGGCGACGCCGGGACCGGAGTCGACGGCGACACCGGAGCAACCCAATCTGTGGCCCGCGGGGCCCGGAGGCGCACCGGAGGGACCTTGAGGCCCGAAGAGGCGGGCCATGGCCGACAGGAATTCCTGTATATCGGCCGGAGTCGCCCCGAGCCTGGGTAGGGCGGGTACTGCGGGGGTAACTCGACAGGCACGTCCGGGGCCGCGGGGCGGGGACGGTGCCGACAGGGACCTCAGCCGAGTTGCGAGACCGGCGAGGCGAAGTCTTAGAGCGATGACGCCGCTTAGACTTCTTGTGCTTCGACTTACCGGAGGAGCGCGAAGACTTTGAATCCGACGAACGGCGGGGACTCCGCGTCCGGCCCCTCGACCTCTCCCGGGACCGGGCTTGGTGCGGCGCGGAGCCGAATGCCGGACTTCAAGGAGCTTTCGAGACCGCTCTCGCAAAGCCTTAGGATGAAGTTTCCGGCAGTCAGGACACGACTTCGTGTCGTGGTCTCGGCCGAGACAAAAGAGACACTCGAGGTGCGGGTCCGTGATCGACATCATGCGACCACATTCTCGCAGGGCTTAAAGCCGGGCATCCCTACGACACCTTAGGAGTCGTGAAGACTCGTTGAAGAAACAGTGAAAAAATTCACCAAAAAAGACAGTCAAAAAGTGACTAGGGCACTGCTCTTCCCGGATCTGCGCTTACTGGCGCGGAAAAAGAAGAACTGACGTCAGCGCGCAGGGGCGGCGCCTAAGTACTGCCCGCGACGTCATCCCGGCGATCACGACGACGGACGCGGAGCCGCACGACGCCGCCTACCGACGCGCAAGGGTACTGCTACGCAAAAAACTTTCCGGATCCAGCCTGACGCCTGGGGATATTCTAAGGTAAGGAATCTGTCACTAACGTGTCTCTTTCAGATGCAGAAATTGAAAGAAAAGTACGGGACTGTATTGAATGCTGCAGGAGCAATACAATTTACCAGACAAGGGTACCTCTTATGGTGTGCAGAAAATTACCGGCTTGGGGTGAAATAGCATTTGGCATTGTTGGAGCATTAACTGGGGGAGAGTAAGAAAGTGTGATGGATTTATTTTTAGGGTGGCCAGAAATACGAACTGCTTCAGATATCACCACAAAGACAGTCTATGAATTCTTAGACATGGTATTTGACACAGAAGGTATTCACAAGCAACAGTAACTGATGACTGGTGTTCAAATGACATTCAAGGAGATGAAATGAAGAGAGCTGCTTCAAGCACAAAAGGTGTGCGCTATATCATCCACAAATGAGTGATGTAGTGGAGAGATTTAATTAAACGTTAAAATAAAGTATTCAGCTATCTAGGTCTAATGGAAAGAACTGAATAGAGGAGATGGAACTAATGGTAGTTGCATAGGGAGCATCTCCTGATGCTACCACAGGTAGATCACTGTTTGAGTTGTTCAAGAGTATAAGGGTATATGTGGGGTTATAGTGACGGTACCAGTAGGAAAGAAATAATGGACAAAATCCACATGTTCTACCAGAGTCAAACTTCTTAATGCTGTAAAGACTCAAGATGGTTGCATCTTGAATCTGAACAATGTTGCCTCACAGTATCATAGTAGGGGAGTTTTCAGAACAGACAACAAACTAAGATCACAATGACAATTTTTGTAGAGTCCGCTCTGACTCACGATCATGGAGAGACGAGAAATGTTCGCTCTAAAAATTATAGAAATTGAAAGAGATTAGTGAGAAGATAAGCACATCTGAATGACTATTTTACGGTGAGAAGGTGTCTGACATGATTTGTGGATGCAACCCATTTTCCAGAGATGAACAAGTTCCATTTATTTAGTACGTTCAATGTAGTTTCACTTTCTTTGTAATTTTGTGTTATGAAAGGAAGATGCATGAGATACTGTTTTATGCACAAGATGTGCATAAGTCATACCAGGCAAGGTGGTAGAATTTTAATATTGTTTCTCCAGCTGGAGTGTGATAGTAGGATTCCAGCTAAGAGTAGCTGAGAACAAGTGCCTGGGGGGACTGGGACGCTTCAAGAAATCAATCTCAAGTTATAACTTTACATCTGCGTGTGTGTCTACTTCAACACAAGTTGTGATTAGGTTTCTGCTTAAAGAGGCTGCCTTTTTATTCTCCTTACATTGCTGTGTCACTTTTTCACTTAGATTTTTCTATTTCTGCCCTTATTGGGGTTTTGTCACGAGCTTGTGGCACGCAATTACTTTCTCTGCATGAGTTGGTCTTTCATGACCTCTCGCACACCTGTTGCTAGTTTGGCTTCAGAAAGCAGAGGTTCCTTGATTTAGTATTCAGGGAGTGGCTCTCAATCCAGACAAAACCTTTAAGGAAAAATATGGTTTCTGCATTTGACTTCATGTGCAACGAGTGGGGGTGTCAATTGACTTGAAAAGATTATGAAAACAGGGTTTATTAGTCTATGAGGTAAAAGCAATTACAGCTGTTGAATGTTTTTCAGGGTAGAAGCATTTAAAGGCATGCAATAAATGCAATTGATTTTTGTTGTTATTTTCAGGTGCTTACCATAGCCAGAAATGCATTTACAGGATAAAAATCAACAACACAAAAATTGAGAGTGAAAGGATTGATTTAAGATGGACAGTTTGAAATTTAATTATTAGGAATATGCAGAAAGCCACGGATCTGCACTAAATCGATCCATTTATAAGGACATTGGCTTGAGCAACTTTGAAATAACCAAAGCAAAGGTGAGATTCTTTGCAGTAAAGGATATGCTCCGGACCAGGAACACCCTAGTAGTTGTGATGAACAAATTACTTACCTTCAGTAATGCTCTTTCTGGTAGCGACTATCTAACCACAGATTCCTCAATTTTTAAATATTTTCCAGGTGCCAGGCTGGATCCAAAAACATTTTTACAGTACCTCTGCGCCAGTAGGTAGTACCGTGCGGTTCTGCACTGATGCCGTTCCGCTCCTAAAAGGACGTGCGGGGAATATATGGGAATATATGGGAATATATGGGAATATATATATATATATATATATATATATATATATATATATATATATATATATACCACTCCACTGACGTCATTTGCTTTGGAGGCTGTCCACGCCCTCAGAGCCCCACCAGCAAATTGACTTTGACCAGTGTGCTGATTCCTAGGCTTCGGGATCTTGCTAATGGGTAGTGCTCAATTCACAGAACAGGAGATGGTAGGGTCAGTGAGGAATCTAAGGCTTGACAGAGTCTCTACCAGAAGGAGCATTACAGAGTAACTTGTTCTTCTGTTAGAGACTTTGAACCGCAGATTCGTCACCTTTTGAAAAGGTACCAGAGCATTACCTATTAGGAGGTGGGTCTGTGAATTGGCTCAGGCCAAGAAGTCCTGTATGACCAAGTAAGCAAAATGCCCCTCTCACTGGACCTGGCTGTCCAGGCAATAGTGATTTGTGAATGTATGGAGCAACACCCACGTAGCTGCTTGGCAGATGTCCAGGACAGGAACTCTGCATGCCAATGTAGTGTTAGCAGTTTTGGCCCTAGTGGAATGGGCTCACAGACCTTCTGGAGGCTGCTTTTTAGCCAATACGTAACAGATCTTGATGCAAAGAATGATCCAAAGGGAAATGGCTTTCTTCTGCATGGCCTTGCCTTTTTTTGCCCCAATGAATCTCATAAAGAGCCGATTGTCTACCTGGTGTTGTTTGGTACAATCGATGTAGAAGATCAGTGCTCTTTTGGTGTCCAAGCAATGTAATCTCCCCTCCTCTTTAAAGGAGTGAGGTGGAGCTTAGAACGGTGGAAGGGTGCTGCTTTGACCGGTGTAGATAGGACAGCGTCACAACTTTTGGTAAGAATGAGGCTCACGTCCGAAGAACCAGCTTGTCTGGGAAGAAAGTGTCATTGACAACATCAAAGATCCAGCTTACATAAGCTCCTGTCCTTCCCACTGCAACTCAGACCAAAAACTACATGTTGACAAAACAACTGAATTTCAAGAGGATCCAAACATATGTGGTGGTTTATGACTATGGCAAACCCTCATACCAATTCAGACTGGACTGTTCCTATTGGAGCAGGATCACAGCTCGTTTCCAAATGACTCCTCTGTCTATGCTAATGGAATTGTGGGCAAAAACGATGGACTACAATGTTGTCCCAGCAAATGCCAGTGGCTGAAATTTCTGCAAGCATTCGACCAATCAGCTTTGGTGTTTTCCTTCAACCATCCTCGAAAGCTCAGTAAAACCACATGGTCTCTAGGAAACTCTTTAAAATAGACCAGCTCAAACAAGTTTCAGTCAGACCACTGGGTCACTAAGCGGTCAGTGGCCGAGAACCATCACAAGGGGCTGGTATTCCTTGTCTAGGGCATTCAGTCGTATTGTTTCAATGATAAGTTTGATGTATACTATCCGACTTATTTCTCCTACCTTGCCACCTATACCTGGGATGATTTGTTTACCTACTACCGACATAACACATCTGTAAGCATAAAACATTTTTGAGCATTTATTTGTGAAACAAGTGTGAATAGAATAAAAGAAAACCAAAGAAAAAAATTAAATTAGAAAAATATTAAAATAACAGAAAAAAGAAATGATTAAGGAGACACAAAGAAGCAGAGACAGGAGAGGAGACCAGATGCTAAAAAGAAACATGAAGAAACACTAGGGCTGAAGCAGACAAGACTTGGGAAAGCAGAAATTAAATACCTGTGGAGACTCTGAATCTGTCCACATTCCATTCACTATAAGAGGTTCAAAAGAAAGGTTCTGAGGATCGTAGGCTCTTGAAAAGAGAAAAAAGTTCAAGTTAAGTTTTCTGTATTCTGTAACTGTCAAACAGACACCATCTGTTCAGAAAACTGGGTTACAATTAGCAGTTTACTGAATGTAATGCAGTTAATAAGGAGACAAATCCCAGTACAGCAGGCATTACTTACCTGTAACTAACTAGTTAGCCAGCTTTGGTATCTGTCACAAATTCATATGCTTGAATCATTCCCCACTGTGAGGTAGGGAATTCTCTGAAATATATGTTAGAACAGAAGTACACCCATTCATTTTATGGTTCCAACTCTGGCCAATGAAGTGCAAACCTTTGACCTAAAATTCCTCTAGAAGCTTTTGTTGCTCAGAGTTTTGTAGCTAACCATGTGAAAGGAAGTAACAGCCTATTTTCTAGGGAGAAGTGGGAAGGATGAATTTGAATGAAAGAGAAAATTCTGGAGAGGTGTAGTTACAAGTAAGAAAGATTCTTCCCAGCAGTGGATCTTTACTAGATTTTGAATAGGGAAAGTTCAGGCTTTTTCACAAGTGGGTAGGTGTGAAAAAGTCCAGGCATTAATTCTTCCTTGAGAAGAAGGGTTGTTTTTCTGGTTTCTGAAGGTATCCTCACATAGCCTTCTTGCGTAATCTGGCAAAGGACAACTCTAAAACCAATTAGAAGGTGTGCCACTAAGAATGGATCCAAGCCGTAACAACATTACCAGATTGTTTTCATTTTTATGCATGAGTGCACTCAGATGCATGTCCCCTGAGAACCTTACAAGCAGTGGTTTGGCAGGATAAAGGATCCAAAGTTTAGGTCCTCAGTGGTCAGGCTCTCGAGGACAGGTTGCCAGGTATTGGTGAAAGACTGGTCAATGATCTTTGGCTAATAAGAGTGGTCCAACATGATTTGCATCTGTGACTGGATAGACATCTTGCACAGTTATGTGAATCATAACTGCCTGGTTGATGCTCAGACTACCAAAATAACAGGGCACCTTCAGTCTTTTACCTATGCTTGAACCTGGGAATCTGAAGAAGGGGCAGAAAAAAGTGAGCAAATATTTGGAAACAGCTCATCAAAAAACTTTGGTCTGTGTCTCTGAGCAACATCACATCATTGTGAAGAACCATCACTTGGCATTCTATAAATTGACCAACAGAGCCCAACGCGGTTATCCCCACTGCTGGAAGACTAGCTGTGGCTGCTTGCCATCTATCTCCCACCCAAGGAAACTCGATTCAATACTATTCTGAGCTCAGTTTAGCTATGTAGGTCCAACGCTGCCTGCAAGAATCGAAATTGCTAAGCTGATACTGGCACCCTCCTTGGTGCATGTATGTCTGCCTCATACAAGATGCATAGGATGGCCTGTTTTGACATAATCACAAGCACTTTGCAGTTTCAGTTTTCATGATTTGCAGACCACTGTCCACATTTTTACCAAATGAAGTGTGGGAGATGAAGGGCATCTGCAGTGCTCTTGACTAAACCTCGTGTCTGAAGAATTTGCTTCTCAGCAAGCCACACATCCTGAGCACAGGCACTGCAGCCAGCTAGTGAAAGGTGGGGGTTTCAAAGTACACTCACACATCCAAGGTGCAGAGGAGGCTTTTCCCCCAGTGCTGAATGCCTAGCTCTTGATTCCTGCACTCTTCTGGCATTTGTTTATTGTCTGGGCAATATCATGCCACAGTTTGTGTCCATACATAGCAAACTACCACTGTATTTGCAACTTTAGCGCAGGTGGCCACAAAAGAATTGATTCTTTTGCAAGTAGTATCAAGTTTTGGTATTCTCTGTCAGCAATGTCATATTTCATTTCTTCTGAGATAACATTATATTTTAATTTGGTTAAGAAACAATCTGCTAATGTGTCAGGAGATTTGTATTGTCTAAAATAGCACTGTTGCTGTGGCTGCGGCCAGGATCTTCACACGAGAGAGACTTTCCTCCCAAACCTAGTACAGGATGGTGGACAGATTTGAAATCAAAGAGAGAACAAGGTTTTACAGCTATTGTCATTGCTAAGTAAAAAGTGTGCAACACCCTGTCCATCAAGCCATTGTGTTTTCCAAAATCATTGGTTGAGAGACCCCAAGTGATGGGTCTGTAGGACCATCTTCGGGCATCGCCAAAGCATCTCCCAGTCTGGTGAAAGGCTATCACGCTGGACATTATATTTGTCTTCAATGTCTTCCACTGTTTCCTCACATTTCTCTGTTACTGAAGCTAGTGGGCACTTGCAAGTCACTGGTGCAGCCCCACAGCCTTTGGTTGCATAAAAGCCGGTTCAAGCTGCATCTAAGAAAGTGAGTAAAACATATGGTGCTAAAGGAAGAAACATTGGTGGGGGCATTAGAAAAGGTCCAGGTAGTGGAAATCTTAATAGGACTACTGACGCAACCTTGATAGGATTAATATAATTGACTCGAACCTAGACTATAGGCAGAGGGTAGAAGCATATCTCTTCACTGTCAAGATAATCCCCACACTTGCAGTGGTACAAGTGTTGCTTCTCTTCAGAATCCCTTAAGAAGGATTAAATGTATGTTGAGTTCATGAGTCCTTGTTGTCCCTCTTCTTCGATGTTCTCCTATTCCTCACTGATGAATGCCTGCCTCAGTTCTTCCACTTCTTCATTTTCCTCATCACTCTCTTGACCTGATGATAGTTCTTCTAATATATGGTCCAGAGGCAGGGGAGTAATTCAGATAAACAGGTGTAGATGTTGGAGGGAATGTGGTAATTGTTAGTATGCTCTAAAGTGTAATTAATACCTGCACAGACTATTAGGTTACCTCACTGATGGAGACGGGATGGTGCAGAAGAAGAAGATGAGGTGGCCAATGAATGACTATGCTACTGAAAAGTGGTTGTTGTCATTGTTAATGCCGATGGAGCTGGCTGACAAAAAGTTAATTGATGATGAAGAACAAGTTACTTACTTTCGGTAACAATGTATCTGTAAGAGACATATGTAGTTATAGATTCCTTACCTTTAGAATTACCCCCAGGCGGCAGACTGGATCCGGAGAATTTTTCTTCAGCAATACCCCTGTGCATCGGTAGGTGGCGTTGGTCGACTCCACGTCTGTCGTCGGGGTTGCCGGGATGACGTCGCGGTGCCTACTTAGACGCCGCCCCTGCGCGCTGACGTCAGTTCTGACACAACTTTCCACGCCAGAAGCGCAGAGCCATGAAAGACACTGACCACTGGTGCGCCACACTAGGGCCCTGCAAGGGAGTCCCTATCCCTAGAAGTCAGTTCGCAGAATGAGGAGGATGGGTGGGGCGGTAAGGAAATTATAACTACATAGGTCTCTTACAGTTACATCGTTAATCAAGGTAAGTAACTTGTTCCTCTGAAAGAGACTGTAGTTATAGATTCCTTAACTTTAGAATAGATACCCCAGCAATGCCAACCCCGGAGGTGGGTCTGCGAACTAAGTTCACACCAGAAAGTCCTGGAGGACAGAACGCGCAAAGTAGCTGTCCCTTCGGACTTGACTATCAAGGCAGTAATGTCTGGTGAACGTGTACATAGAAGCCCACGTGGCCACCTGGCAGATATCGATGAGTGGAACTCCACGCGACAAAGCAGTGGTTGCCGCCGCAGCTCTAGTGGAATGAGCTCGCAGCCCCACTGGAGGTTCCTTTTTAGCCAAAGCGTAACAAATCTTGATACAAAGGACTACCCATCGAGAGGTGGTACGCTTTTGCACAGCCCAACCTTTTTTGAAACCCACATAGCCAACAAAGAGTTGATAGTCCACCCAGAAATCCTTTGTGCGGTCAAGGTAGAAAGACAGTGCACGTTTCGGGTCCAGACGGTGGAGTCTCTCCTCCTCCTTGGAAGGGTGCGGAGGTGGGAAAAAGGTGGGCAGAGTAATAGTCTGTCCGATGTGAAAAGGAGTGACAACTTTAGGCAGGAACGAGGGCCTCATTCGAAGCACCACTTTGTCCGGATGCACAGAGAAGAAAGGGGGCTTAGAAGAAAAAGCCTGAAGCTCACTCACCCTGCGAGCAGAGGTGATAGCAACAAGAAAGACAGTCTTAAGAGTGAGAAGCCTGAGAGGATAATTGTGAATAGGCTCGAAGGGAGCGCACATAAGGTAAGTCAAAACAAGGTTCAAGTCCCACTGAGGTATTATGAAAGGAGATGGAGGAAAGAGATGAATAATGCCTTTAAAGAATCTACTCACAATAGGGGACTTGAACAGAGAGGGCTGATCTGGTAGCTGAAGAAAAGTAGAAATGGCTGCCAGGTAGCATTTAAGAGTGCCAAGAGCAGAGCCCTGCTGGGCCAAAGAAAGAAGTACCAAAAGAACCTCAGAAAGAGGGGCGGAAAGGGGATCCACAGCCCTTGCTGTGCAGCATTCCACAAACTTGTTTCATCGACAGGTGTATACCGTCTTAGTGGAGGGACACTTGGCTGCCAAGATGACATTACAGACTTCGGGAGGAAGGTCAAAAGCTGTCAACTGTCGCTGCTCAATCTCCACGCAAGGGGGTGGAGGCCGGACAGGTTTGGGTGGAGGACCGTCCCCTGCTGCTGCGACAGAAGATCCTCCCGAAGGGGCAGTCTGATCGGAGGATCGATGGCCATGCTCAGGAGCTCGGGGTACCAAACTCTTCGTGCCCAGTCCGGAGCAACAATAACTTGGGCCCGGTCGCGCTTGATCTTCTTCAGCACTCGGGGCAGAAGTGGTACAGGCGGAAAAGCGTACAGGAGGCTGCAGCTCTACTCTCGACGAAAAGCGTTGCCTAGCGAGTGCCGCCTTGGAAACTCCAACCCGCAGAACTGCTGACATTGCGCATTCTCTTCGGTGGCGAACAGATCTAACCAAAGCTCTCCCCACTGCTGAAAGACACCTTGTACCACCTCCAATTGAAGACGCCATTCATGATCCACCAGGCACCGGCGGCTGAGTTCGTCCGCCCTGGTGTTCAGAGAACCTGCCAGGTGTTGAACCACCAGGGTAATGCCCTGATGTTCCAGCCATGTCCAAAGGCGAAGAGGACCAGGACCCCACCCAGCCTTGCTTGTTGCAGTACCACATGGCGGTGGTGTTGTCCGTGAACCCCTGCACTGCCTTCCCCTTGAGGGAGGGAAGGAATGCCTTCAGTCCCAAGCGGATCGCCCAGAGCTCCAACAGGTTGATATGGAGACCAGACTCCGCCGGAGACCAGACTCCGCCGGAGACCAGACTCCTCTGATCTCCGCCTCTCCCAGGTGGCCGCCCCATCCCAAAAGTGATGCATTGGTCACCACCGTGAGGTCTGGTTGGGGAAGGGAGAGGAATCTGCCTCTGACCCAATCCTGGTTCGTCAACCACCACTGCAGTTGTCGCGCAGTTCCCTCCGAGATCTGGACGTAGTCGGAAAGATTCCCCTGATGCTGCGCCCACTGGAACTTCAGGTCTCACTGCAGAGCCCGCAAATGCCACTTGGCATGATCTACCAGCAGGATGCAGGAGGCCATGAGGCCCAGCAGCCTCAGGGTCATTCTGACTGAAACCCGGGATAGAGGCTGAAAGATCGGAATCATAGCCCGAATATCCCGGACTCGCTGCTCGGGAGGATAAGCCCGAAACTGCGTTGTGTCCAAAACCGCTCCGATGAAGAGGAGCTGCTGAGAGGGAGTCAGGTGTGACATTGGCACGTTGATAGTGAACCCCAGCGAATGCAGGAGGTCCGCCGTAATCTGGAGGTGGGAGACGACTGCCTGGGGCGAGCCCGCCTTCAACAGTCAGTCGTCGAGATAGGGGAAGACTGGAACCCCTGATCTGCGCAGATGAGCTGCGACCACCGCCATCACTTTCGTGAACACCCGAGGGGCACTGGTAAGGCCAAAGGGGAGCACGGTAAACTGAAAGTGCTCGTGGCCTACCGTGAACCGCAGGTAACGCCGGTGGGCCGGCAGGACGGGGATGTGAAAGTAAGCGTCCTGCAAGTCCAACGCTACCATCCAGTCTCCAGGGTCGAGGGCAGACAGGACCTGAGCTAGAGTCAACATTTTGAACTTCTCCTTCCGGAGGAAGCGGTTTAGGGCCCTGAGATCCAAGATAGGACGCAGGCCTTTGTCCTTCTTGGGCACCAGAAAGTAGCTGGAATAGCAACCACAACCTACTTATGGCGCACAGACCCTCTCGATAGCTCCCTTGGCCTAGAGAGCTGAGACTTCCTGGTAGAGAAGTGCCAAATGATCCTCCGACATGCGAACGAAAGACGGTGGCATGGAGGGAGGGGTAGTCTCGAAGGGGAGGGAATAGCCCCTTCAGACTATCTGCAAAACCCACCTGTCTGATGTGATGGATTGCCAGTGGGGGTGGGGGGTGTGATGGCGAATCCTGCCACCCACTGGCCGCTGATGGGCCTGAAAAGTCAGACTAGGAGGGTTTGGAGGCTGCTGCAGGGGGGAAAGGGTGGACTGGCCTACCCGCTGGGTCCCACGTCCGCGGCCATGAAGAGGCTGGGCAGCTTGCGTGGGCCAATGGCTGGACGTGGTGGGGTGCCCCTTCCGTAGCCACGAAAGGGACGAAAGCCAAACTGTGGGGGACGGGAGGCCGCAGTGAGGCCTAAGGATCTGGCCGTAGCCCGAGAATCTTTAAAACGATAAAGCGCCAAGTCCGCCTTGTCCCCAAAGAGGCGATGGCTATCGAAGGGCATGTTCAGCAAGGTTGCTTGAACATCCCCCGAAAAACCAGACGTCCTCAACCAGGCATAGCACCGAAGGGCTACCGACGTGGCAATCGTTCTGCCCAGAGAGTCGGCGGTATCCAGTCCAAAGCGGATTGTGAATTTAGCCGCATCTCTCCCATCCGCCACTGCCTGGGAGAGAATGGCCCGGGCCTCCTCCGGGCAGCACCTGCACAACCGTATCCCAGACTGTATGGGTATAGTGGCCCAAGACGCATGCGGTATTCACGGACCGCAGCGCCAAGCTGGAGGAAGAGAACATACACTTTCCAAGATGATCCAGCTTCTTGGATTCCCTATCCTGGGGTGCGGAAGGGAATGCGCCCTTGGAAGAAGAGGCTTAGACCACCAAGCTCTCGGGGGAAGGGTATTGGGAAAGGAAAATGGGATCGCCTGGAGCCGGGCGGTGAAGGCGGGCAATCGTCCATTCCACAGGAGCCCCTGTGCTGGCCTTGGACCAAGTTCCCAGAAGGACATCCATGAGGGCCTCATTGAAGGGCAAGAGGGGTTCAGAAGAAGTTGCCGCTGGCTGAAGCACCTCTGTCAGGAGGTTAGTCCTGACTGCCACTGTAGGGAGCTCCAGGCCCAAAGCCTCGGCTGCCCTATGCACCACCACTGCATAGGACGCTCCCTCCTCCGTAGCCACAGTAGGGGGAGAAAGCATGCCAAGATCTGGGGTATCCAGACCACTGGCGTCACCCAATTCCTCTCTCCAGTCCGGCTCTTCCAGGTGGTCTGTTAAAGGGTCCAGCGACCCCTACCAGTCCTCATCACCACCCTCAGGGCGATAGGGAACACCTGGGATGAACAAGGGAACAAAAGTACCCTCCGCTGTCGATCCGGCTCCGGGTCCATCTCGAGGATGATGATGGGGACGGTGTCGGCCGGGGGAATCGTCGCCGAGATCGGCCCTGGGGAAGGTCGACGGGCATCAATCCGGATCCAGGCCTGGATACATACCGGAGACGGAGCCTTAGAGCGACGACGCTCCGGGTCCCGCGTCGCGTCAGCCGACCGACGAGAAGGCGAACAGCGACGGCGCTTCTTCGCCTTCTTCTTGTGCTTCGACTTACCTGAGGAGTGCGAAGACTTGGACGAGGTGTGGTGGCTCCACGACCAGTCTCGAGACCTTCCCCTCAAGCGAGACTGGGAGCGAGGCGGAGCAGACTGCCGGCCCTCCAAAAGCTTTCAGGACCGCTCCCGCAAAGACTTCCGATTCATGGCCCTACAGTCGGAGCATGACTTCGGGTCGTGGTTGCGCTCCAGGCACCAGAGGCACACGAGGTGTGGATCCGTCACGGACATCAGCTTGTGACAGGAGTTACAAGGCTTGAATCCGGTTTGACAATGTGACATCCCTCGCGCACCAGGAGTCGAAGACTCGAAAAAAAGACGTCAACAAAAGTCAAAAAAAGTTTAGTCAAAAAATGACTAAGGGGCAAGCTCTCTGGATCTGCGCTAGGCTGGCGCGGAAAAAGAAAGAACGGACGTCAGCGTGCAGGGGCGGCGTCTAAGTAGGCACCGTGACATCATTTCGGTGACCACGACGCTGACGACGGACGTGGAGTCGACCGACTCCACCTACCGACGCGCAGGGGTATTGCTGAAAAAAAATTCTCCGGATCCAGTCTGATGCCTGGGGGTAATTCCAAAGGTAAGGAATCTATAACTACAGTCTCTTTCAGATGGGGCAAATTCACAAAGAAAGTAGAAAAACTGAACATGTTAAATTACACCTAGGTATAGGTGTAGATGTAGTACTTTTTGTAATTCACATACATTGGCAACAGGATGGATGACACTTGTACAGGCATACTGCTAGTAATGTCATGTGACATCTTCCCTAGGCTTCTCTGATCGATGTGTATTATTCACAATGTTGTAGAGCTACGCAAAGGGGGAACAGAGCTCAATGAGCAAAAGTTTCTTTTTGTCCGGCAATGCAGGGAGAAAGGTTTTGGGTGGAGAAAGCCTCTGCTACAACCCTAGCAAAACTTTGAATGAACCATTCCCATTTGTGCAGTGCATCCGTGCTTTTAAACCAAGTGTTCTACCAATTTATGCCCACAAATTTTCTCTTTTCGTGTGCTACTTTTATTGTTTTTGTGGTTTTGCTTTTAAAATTTTCTAACTTCATTTTAGTTGCAAGGTAGCAGAGGGTTAGCTTGGTTCGCATATATTTGGTTATTTCAAATGTGAACTAGGGAGTAAATGGTCTTTGAAGGGAGTTTTTATAGTGCCACAGTGTTTTAAGGTGCTCATTAAGAGGAGGTGTAGTGCTGGTGCACTGTGCTTTCGTGAACTTCAGCACCAACTCTGACATAGTAGACATGTCTATTTTATTCAATATGTTATCAAGATAGGGAGCGCTCTAAAATGTAGTTTTGATGAGCCAGCACTAACAACGGACAAATGCATCTATGAACAACTGTCCTTGGACCAAAATGAGTTTTATAAGTGAGTGTGGCAGAGCTGTGTCCCAGACCCCTTCATCCCAATCTGGTGCATGTGTGAATCAGAATTCAAGGTTTATTTCCACTAAAAGGTCAGAAATTTGTGTTAGGCTGACAACATCCTTCTTTGAGATCAAATACCAGTCGGCCTTTAACAGGCTTCGAATATCAGATTTTGTGGTCTCCAATGGACTACTAATATATTGATATTAAGCAGTTCATGATCTTTTTTATTCCATCATAGAAGAGACAATGGCAGATAAATGGTAGCTAACCGACTCACACAAACTTCTCTAAGACTAGGGTGGTGATAAATTGTCAGGGGAAGAAGAGAAAGTCAAAAGTGATAAAATTGCGGGTAATGCTTTGTTGAGGTTTTACAGATCTCATGGACGTTTTCAAATGTAGCATATGATTAAGGCATACAATGGTAAGAAAATCCCAAATTGTAAGCTAAGGGGGACCCCATTTGGTTACCTCTGATGACAAACACCAGTGATTTTTTAGATTCTGAGATGTAGAAGAACGTTTGGGGCTCTGTAGTTCCCCTCCAATTAAAATCCTAAGCTTGGGGAGTCCGGTTTGAATGAAGCAAAGGCCTGAACAGATACTCTGCACAATCCCCATAGCAGCCCTAGAAAACGGTTGAAATAGGTTAAATTGCTGATTTTGCTGGGCAACTGCATTGCTTTTATATGTGCTTAAACCAGGGCAGTGCTCCCTACCTAATGTTTGCTATTGCGTGTATTCCATATGAATTATCACTGCAGGTTACAACAATGCTGCTTTAGCATTCTGCAATATTTAAATGCATTGCTTTCACAGCAATGGCTTGCTGCCAATACTCTTTTCTTACTACCTTTCGATCCCATGAAAACTACATTGAGTCCTTTCTTCCTGTCCACCACGATTGACCGCTGCTCCCTGGGCCTTGACACTCTACCCAGGCCTCTCCAAATGGCAAATCTGGCTGATGAACTCCCAAAAATGGCTTAGATGAACAAGTAAAAGCAGCTACTTAATTCCTGCCATTTCTCAAACACACAAAGAAATAAAGAAAGTGATGGACCATGGAAATGATGGATCAAATTAGTAGTTATTAAGGAATATGTTACTTACTCTGTGAGCATCTGTTCGTGGCATGAAGTGATGTAGATTCACGTGCTTTGCATACTCCTGCCAGCTAGTGTTGGGTACGGATATGTGCAAGTTGTTTTTCTTCTAAGAAGTCTTTTGAGTCATGAAGTATAGTGACTACTCCTCTTGGTGATAATGCGCATGGGCATCGACTCCATTGTTAGACTGATTTCCCACAGGCGGGTGAGAATGGAGTGCAAAAGTAAGTGGTAAGTAAAGAAATGTTCATGCATATACAAAGAGAAAATAAACTGAAACGGGCACAGGTGTCCGAGGAGGAGGGTGGGTGCATGTGAGTCTACAGCACTACCCGCCACAAATAGATGCTTACAGGGTAAGTAACATATTCCGTTCGAGGTATGTGTGACTGTAGATTCACATGCTTTGCATAGACTGTAAAACAGTCCTCCTAGAAGTGGTGGCTAACCTGTGGGCTTTGGAGTTGTTTGAAAAAGTGTACGTAGCACTGCTTGACTCACATTAGCTTGTTGGCGTGCTGAAACATCCACACAATAATGCTTAGGGAAAGTGTGTGGTGTAGACCATGTAGCGTAGACTAAACAATGTGGACGAACCCACTACATGTATGTGTTACAATCACTTATGTGGTAAGCACATGGACCCATTGGGTGTACTTAAAAGACCCCTCACACACCAACCTGGTTGGTGTCATGCTTCATCATTGGGGTCCCAACCGGGTGGCCGAGTGCCCCCCGGTTGTGCTACAACGCCTGATTACAGCGGAGCTGGTGTGGTGTGAATATGTGATGTGTCGTGAATTTTATTAAAAATATCTCTGAGAATCCTTGCCTGTGAAATTTATTAATGGCGGCTCAGGATATGGTTAAAAATATGTGGTGCAACTACCAGGAGGTTATTACCCTTAGTTGACTATGTGATGTGGTCTACATGTTTCAGTCCGTAAAAGAATGTATGGAAGGGCTTTCTTCAGGACCGGGTTAGTGAGACTAGTGAGTGGCAAAGGTGAAAATAGCCACGTGAAAAGAAGTGAAGTGCCTACACACGCGCGAAGGTGTGTGGTCTGAGTGTCGGCGTACTTACAGACACTTGTCAAAAAAACCTGTTGGGGAAAGAAAGGACAAGACAAGACACAAATTTGAGCAACATAAAATGCAATCTTTAAAAGGTGCTAGAGTCGTTGTCTTGGTGACTACCACTGTGATTGTTTGCTTGGCCAAGAAGTGGCGGCGCATGCTGTCGACGTGGTGCACTGGCTCGTGACATGCAGCGCGTTGAATGAATTGCAACTGGCTTCATGTGAAGCCTTGGTGAACTCGGGGTGCGCTGATCTGGACAGATGATGGCCACACGTATAACTTAAACATGCGGTCAAGCGGCGCGCTGTATAGCAAGTGGTGGCCACACGTGTAATATCAACATGCGGTCAAGTGGCGCGCTGTGTGGCATGTGCTGGCCACACGTGTAATGTTACCATGCGGTCATGTTGCGCGCTATACTTAGCTTTAAAAGGCCACACGTGTGATAGAAACAAGCAGTCATGTGACCCAGTGCGCTATTAAAAACGATGTAGATAGGCGAAAAAGTGTGATGTTAAAAGTCATATTTACACTATATTAAGGTTTTGGGCAGCTAATCAAGGCTCGGGAGGGGTCTCATCCGATCCCAATCTAAAGTAAATGGGAAGAGTAGCGGCAGTCCGTGTGTGCTCGTAAGTCTACGGGGTGAGGAGAGGACACGCAACCTTACTTGGTCTCAGTGAGTATCCCGCTTTGAACCTGCTGTGGTCTCCCGTAGTCCCGGCTGGTGTGGGAAGCCGCGGAGAAGTGCGCTTTTAAGTAGGTGAGCTCTGCCTGATACGTGCTGATGAGACCGTACCCTGACTGTGAGTCAATGCGCGTGCGCGCTGTGACCCGGGGAAGCTCTAGCTTGGACGTTTTCACCCCCCTGAGTCCATGTAGAGTGATTTCGCGGACCGCGATAAGTTTTTCCCCCCCACCCTCGTGACCATACCCATCACACACGGGGCTCTCCGATGCTTTGTAAGTGCCCACATTAGCTTTACTCTCAATTGGGCCACTCCAATATGGCCGCCACACTTCCCCCAACACTTCAGGCAGGCTAGAGCTTCCCCGGGTCACAGCGCGCATGGACTCACAGTCGGGGTACGGTCTCATCAGCACGTATCAGGCAGAGCTCACCTACTTAAAAGCGCACTCCTCCGCGGCGTCCCACACCAGCCGGGACTACGGGAGACCACAGCAGGTTCAAAGCGGGATACTCACCGAGACCAAGTAAGGTTGCGTGTCCTCTCCTCACCCCGTAGACTTACGAGCACACACGGACCTCCGTGCTTACTATGCCGCTACTCTTCCCATTTACTTTAGATTGGGACACCGGATGAGACCCCTCCCGAGCCTCGATAAGCTGCCCAAAACCTTAATATAGTGTAAATATGACTTTTGACATCACGCTTTTTCGCCTATCTACATCGTTTTTAATAGCGCACTGGGTCACATGACTGCTTGTTTCTATCACACGTGTGGCCTTTTCAAGCTAAGTATAGCGCGCAACATGACCGCATGTTGATATTTCACGTGTGGCCACCACTTGCTATACAGCGCGCAACTTGACCGCATGTTTAAGTTATACCTGTGGCCATCATCTGTCCAGATCAGCGCGCCCCGAGTTCACCAAGGCTTCACATGAAGCCAGTTGCAATTCATTCATCGCGCTGCATGTCACGAGCCAGTGCACCACGTCGACAGCATGCGCCGCCACTTCTTGGCCAAGCAAACAATCACAGTGGTAGTCACCAAGACAACGACTACAGCACCTTTTAAAGATTGCATTTTATGTTGCTCAAATTTATGTGTCTTGTCCTTTCTTTCCCCAACAGGTTTTTTTGACAAGTGTCTGTAAGTACGCCGACACTCAGACCACACACCTTAGCGCGTGTGTAGGCACTTCACTTCTTTTCACGTGGCTATTTTCACCTTTGCCACTCACTAGTCTCACTAACCCGGTCCTGAAGAAAGCACTTCCATACATCCTTTTACGGGCTGAAACATGTAGACCACATCACATAGTCAACTAAGGGTAATAACCTCCTGGTAGTTGCACCACATATTTTTAACCATATCCTGAGCCGCCATTAATAAATTTCACAGGCAAGGATTCTCAGAGATATTTTTAATAAAATTCACAACACATCACATCACATATTCACACCACACCAGTAATCAGGCGTTGTAGCACAACCGGGGGGCACCCCAATGATGAAGCATGACACCAACCAGGTTGGTGTGTGAGGGGTCTTTTAAGTACACCTAATGGGTCCATGTACTTACCACATAAGTGATTGTAACACATACATGTAGTGGGTTCGTCTACATTGTTTAGTCTAGCATTACACTGGGGATAAGGACGTACCCCACATCTCCCTTGCTCTCCCCTGGTTTCCCTGCTGCTTTACATATGCCAGTTATTGGAATGTTTCCTAGGAAAGCCAGAGATGCTCCTTTTTTTCGAGTATAGTGTGCTCTAGAAGGTGCAGGCAGAATTCTTTTGGCTTTAGCGAAACATGTTTGAATGCACTTACCATCAATCTGGCAATACCCGATTTGGATATAACCTTTTTTTAATAAGGTGGTGAGAAAGTAACAAATAGTTGTATAGTGTTTCTAAAGGTTTTAGGTTTATCAATGTAGTATATTAGGGCTCTTTTGACATCTAATATATGGAGAGCCCTCTATGCAACTAAGTATGGTTGAGGGAAAAAAACAGTGCCTCAATTGACTGATTGAGGTGGAAATGAGACGACCTTTGGAAGACATTTGGGGCTAATGTGGAGGGCCACCCTGTCTCTGTGTAGCTGGAGAGAGGGTTCTTCTAAGGTTAGTGCCTGTAGCTCACTAACACGTCTATGTGAGGTAATAGCAATTACAAATGCCACCATCCAAAAGAGAAATTGAAGGGGGCAGGTATGCAAGGTCTCAAATGGAGGGCCCATGAGTCGCGCAAGAACAATATTTAGATTCCAGTAGGGTTTCGGTGGAACCCGTGGTGGAATTACTCTTAAGACCTTCCATGAAGGCTTTAATGATTGGATTTTCTAATAAAGAAACATGTTGCCTATTTGGGAGATAGGCAGCTACTGTGGCGAGATGTAACTTTATGGAAGTGAATGCTAGCCCCGAGAGTTTTAAATGAAGCAAGCAACAGACAATGTTCTGTATTGTGGCATTAGAAGGATCAATTTGTTTTGAGAGACAATAACATACAAATCTTTTCCATTTAGTTGCGTAGCATGCTCGAATGGTAGGTCTAAATGGTCATACATTCATGTGGGAGATTGAGGTAACCGAACTCTATGACCTCAGGAGCAAGATCCCAAGGTTGCAAAACTTGGGATCTGGGTGCCTGATTTCTCCATGGTTCTGAGTGAGAAGGGCCGGCCTGTTGGGGACTTTTGCATGGGGAACTACAGAGAGGTCCAGCAATGTTGTGAACCAGGGCTGACTAGACCATGTGGGAGCTGCTAGTATGAGTGTGAGAGACGTTTGCTTGAGCTTCCGAACCAGAAATAGAAGAAGAGGGAAACTAATGAAAAGTGTAGTCAAATGTCCCTGACCAATTCAGACACAGTGCATTGCCGCTGGATTGTGGGAGTGGGAACCTGGAGGCAAAGTTTGGGCATTTGGCGTTGTCCGCGGTTGCGAACAGATCTATTTGAGGGAACCCCCATCTCACTCGTGGTCGGCAAAAACGTTGTCTGTTCCAGGAAGGTACTCCGTTAACAGATGAATGTTGTGATGGAGCGCTCAGCGCCAAATGGTCTGAGATATATGAGATAGTTGTGGAGAATGTGACCCTCCTTCTTTCTGTAGGTAGTACATGGATGTCATATTGTCCATCGGGACTAAGACAACCTTGCCGATCAGGTGAGGTAAGAAGGCTTTCAATGGTAGGTGAACAGCTTGAAGCTCTAGGTAGTTGATGTGGAGACCCAAGTATTTGTTCTCCCATAGTCCCTGTACTGTGAGATCCTGTAAGTGTGCACCCCATCTTGTGAGTGATGCGTCTGTTGTGACAGTGATGTGGGGAACAGGGTCGAGGAAGAGTCGCCCCCGTAATAGGTTGTTGGTGTTTCACTACAGCAGAGAGGGATTAGTGTGGCGACCTATCAACACTAGATCTTCCCAATTACCCTGTGACTGAGACCACTGTTGAGCTAAGCATTCCTGCAAGACACGTTTGTGTAGATGCGCATCGGGTACTATGGCAATGCAGGACGCCATCATGCCTAAGAGACACACGCCTGTCCTGACTGAGTTGGTGATTTGGTTTAAACGGGTATTAATGCCTGAAAAGACTTGATTCTTGCAGCATTGGGATAAGCTATTTGTGTGTTTAGAATAGCCCTTAGATAAGGTGGCACTTGTAGCTGTTGAAGGTGAGACTTGGTGGAATTGATGGTGAACCCTAAGTGATGGAGCAGATCTATTGTGATACGAGTGTGGTGTTGACACTGTTGGTGAGTGCTGGCTTTGATAAGCCAATCGTCCAGATATGAAAATACGTGGATTTTTTGTTCTGCATAGGCGAGCGCCCACCACTGCAAAGCATTTGGTGAATACCCGAGGTGCGATAGTGACCCCGAAAGGGAAGACTTTGAACTGGTAATGTTTGACGCCCACTATAAACATGAGATGAGATATCTACGATGTGTCGGAAGTATTGGTGTGGGAGAAATGGCATCCTTTAGGTCTAGTGCAGCCATAAAGTGGCTTTGTTGGAGAAGTGGGATCACATCTTGTAGAGTTACCATGTGGAAGTGCTCTGACAGGATGTATTCGTTTAGGGGCCTGAGGTCTAGAATTATCCATTAAGAGCTGTCCTTCTTGGATATTAGGAAGAATAGAGAGTACACTCCCGAACCCTGGTGACATATAGGGACAGGCTCTATAGCTCCTTTGAGGAGGAAAGCTTGAACTTCCTGTTTAAGCAATGTTTGATGTTCTCGTGATAGCCTGTGATTGTGAGGTGGAATGTTGGGAGGCGTGGTAATGAGCTTCAGACAATAGCCATGTTGGATAATATCCGACACCCACTGGTCTGATATAACGGTTTTCCATGTGGCTGGAAAATGTTGTAAGCGACCTCCAACCGGTGTTACGTGGTCAGGAGGTAAGAGAGGAAGTCATTGTTTGGTGGTGGGTGTTGTTCTGCGTGGGGAAGCACCCTTGCCTCAACCTCTGGAATTGTTACCTCTGTAGGGACCTCGGAAATAACCCCCAGGGGAGGTATGTTGACTCTGGTACGAGATTGAGGTTTCAGAGGAGGTTGCTTTGGAACCTCCATGGTAGCTGGGGTGGCGAAAGGAGCCAAGGGGAGCAGGTGTATGGCCCCCCCATTGCTTTTGCCGTCTCTGTGTCTTTTTTTGATTTTTTCTAATGTTTGGTCTACCTGAGGACTAAACAGATGTTCCTTATCAAATGGCATGTTGAGCATATTTTGTTGAACTTCTGGTTTGAAACCAGAAATGCAGCGCCATGCATGCCTTCGTAGTAGGATGCTAGTATTAATACCCCTAACTGCAGGGTCAGCTGAGTCCAAGGCACAGCGGATGGATGTGTTGGATATAAGCTTGCCTTCAGGGACAAGTTGTTGATCCCGTTTCTTGTGCTCATGTGGAAGGCGGCAGATCAGGTCTTCCATCTCGTCCCAGTGAGCACGTTCATATCAAGCAAGAAGGCCCAAAGAGTTGGAGATACGCCAATGGTTGGTGAATTGTGCTGCAACCCTTTTCAATCGCCACATCTATGCGTTTGCTTACCTTATCGGGTGGCGGGGGCTTCTCTGCTGGCTTGTGAGTTTGCTCGCTTGCGAGCAGCAGTGATGACCAGGGAGTCTGGTGGAAGTTGGCCCTGTATCTAAATGGGATCCAATGGGGTGGGCTTATATTTTTTGTCGACCATGGGTGTTAAAAGCCTAGCCCTAATGAGCAAGTTACTTACCTTTGGTAACGATATATCTGTAAGAGACATATATTAGTTATAGATTCCTTACCTTAGAATTACCCCCAGGCGTCAGACTGGATCCGGAGAAATTTTTTCGTAGCAGTACCCCTGCGCGTCGGTAGGTGGCGTTGGTCGACTCCACGTTCGTCGTCGTGATCGCCGGGATGACGTCGCGGTATCTACTTAGACGCTGCCCTCGCGCCCTGATGTCAGTTCTTTACACAACATTCCACGCCAGAAGCACAGAGCCATGCATGACACTGACCACTGGTGCACAAAACTAGGGCCCTGAAAAGGAGTCCCTTACCCTAGAAGTCAGTTCGCAGAACGGGGAGGATGGGTGGGGGGTAAGGAATCTATAACTAATATATGTCTCTTAAAGATATGTCGTTACCGAAGGTAAGTAACTTGTTCATCTGAAAGAGACAATTAGTTATAGATTCCTTACCTTAGAATAGATACCCCAGCAATACCAACGCCAGAGATGGGTCTGCGAACACCAGAAAGTCCTGGAGAACTGAACGGCCAAAGAAGCCGTCTCTCCGGACTTGGCTGTTCAGGCAGTAGTGTTTCATGAACGTGTGAAGGGATGCCCACCTGGCTGCCTGGGAGATGTCACTGAGGGGGACTCCACGTCCCAAAGCAGTAGTGGCTGCCATCGCCCTGGTAGAATGGGCGCGCAGTCCTACCGGAGGTTCCTTCTTTGCCAAGGAATAACAAATTTTGAGGCAAAGAACGACCCACTGAGAGACGGTTCGTTTTTGCACAGCCCGACCTTCCTTGGCGCCCACATAGCCAACAAAGAGCTGGTCATCCACCCGGAATAGTTTTGTGCGATCCAGATAGAAAGATAGCGCACGGTTTGGATCCTGACGGAGGAGCCTCTCTTCCTCCTTTGAAGGATGCGGGGGCGGGAAGAAGGTGGGCAAAGTGATGGTCTGTCCAATGTGGAAAGAGGTAACCACTTTGGGGAGAAAAGAAGGTCGAGTTCAAAGGACAACCTTGTCCGGATGAACAGCAAGGAAAGGAGGCTTAGAAGACAGAGCCTGAAGCACACTCACCCTGAGAGCTGAGGTGACGACAATCAGAAAAGCAGTTTTTAAAGTTAAAAGTCTGAGAGGACAATTATGAAGTGGCTCGAAAGGAGCACACATAAGGTAAGTCAAAACCAGATTCAAGTTCCACTGGGGCATCATGAAAGGAACAGGAGGAAAGAGATGAGTAATGCCCTTAAGAAATCTATTTACAATAGGGGACTTGAAAAGAGAAGGCTGATCAGGAAGCCAAAGAAAGGCTGAAATAGCTGATAGATAGCCCTTAAGGGTGCCCAGAGCACAGCCCTGCTGGACCAAAGAAAGGAGGAACAAAAGAACCTTAGAAAGAGGAGCAGAAAGGGGATCCACAGTATTTGCTGTGCACCATGCCACAAATTTGTTCCATCTACAGGCGTATACCGTTTTAGTGGAGGGACGCCTGGCTGCCAAGATAACATTACAGACTTCGGGAGGAAGGTCGAAAGCTGTCAACTGTCGCCGCTCAATCTACACGCAAGGAGGTGGAGGCTGGACAGGTTCGGGTGCAGGACCATCCCCAGCTGCTGCGACAGAAGATCCTCCCAAAGAGGCAGTCTGATCGGAGGATCGATGGCCATGTGTAAGAGCTCGGGATACCAGACTCTTCGTGCCCAATCCGGAGCCACAAGGATGACTCAGGCCCGGTCGTTCTTGAACATCTTCAGCACTCTGGGCGAAGTGGTATAGGCGGAAAGGTATATAGAAGACGGCAACTCCACTCGCAATGAAGAGTCGCCTAGCAAGTGCCACCTTGGAAATTCCAACGCGCAGAACTGCTGATACTGCGCGTTCTCTTCGGTGGCGAATAGATCTAACCAAGGCTCTCCCCACTGCTGAAAGAGACCATGCACCACCTCAGAGTTAAGACGCCATTCGTGATCCATCATGCACCTGCGGCTGAGTTTGTCTGCCCTGGCGTTCAGGGAACCTGCCAGGTGTTGAACCACCAGAGATATGCCCTGATGTTCCAGCCATGTCCAAAGGCGCAGAGCCTCCTGACATAGGGTCCACAACCCCACCCGCCCAGTTTGTTGCAGTACCACATGGCGGTGGTGTTGTCCGTGAACACCTGCACTAATCTTCCCCGGACAGAGGGAAGGAATGTCTTCAGTGCAAGATGAATCGCCCGGAGCTCCAGAAGGTTGATGTGGAGCCCGTACTCCGCCGGAGACCAGAGGCCTCTGATCTCCACCTCTCCCTTGTGGCCACGAAAGGGGCGAAAAGCAGACTGCACGGGGCGAGAAGTGACAGCGAGGCCCAAGGATCTGGCCATAGCCCTAGAATCCTTAAAGTTCTCGAGCGCGTTGTCCGCTTTGTGGCCAAACAAGCGACGGCCATCAAAGGGCATGTCCAAAAGAGTCGGTTGGATATCGCCCAAAAAGCCAGTGGACCTCAGCCAGGCGTAGCGTTGCAGGGCTACCGACGTTGAAATCGTTCTGCCTAGTGAGTCGGCGGTGTCCAGCCCACACCTAAAGGCGAACTTCGCTGCATCTCTGCCCTCAGCGACTGCAAGGGAGATAGTGGCCCGGGCCTCCTTCGGACACTGTGGTAGCACCTGCGCAACCGTATCCCACACAGAGTGGGAATAACGGCCCAAAAGACATGCGGTGTTCACCGACCGCAGTCCCAAGCTGGCAGAAGAAAACATCTTCTTCCCAAGATGATCCAGCTTCATGGATTCCCTATCTGGGGGAGCAGTAGGGAATACGCTCTTAGAAGTAGAGGCTTGGACCACCAAGCTCTCAGGGGTAGGGTGTTGGGAGAGGAAAAGTGGGTCGCCCTGGGCCGGGCGGTGGGCAATCATCCTGTTCACAGGAGCCCTTGTGCTGGGCTTGGACCAAGTGGCCAGAAGGATGTCCGTGAGGGCCTCATTGAAAGGCAGCAGGGGCTCCGAAGAGGCCGCAGCCGGTTGAAGCACCTCGGTCAGGAGGTTAGTCCTGACCGCCACCGTAGGAGGCTAAGGATTCAAGGCCTCAGCCGCCTTACACAACACCACTGCATACGAGGCTCCCTCCTCCGTAGCCACGGTAGGGGGAGAAAGCATACCAGAGTCTGGTGAGGTATCCAGACCACTGGCATCACCCAACTCCTCTCTCCAGTCCGGTTCACTCAACTGGTCAGCTAAAGGGTCACCAGAGCCCTCCCAGTACTCCTCGTCGTCTTCTGGCTGCCACTCAGGGCGAAAAGGAACACCAGGATAGAACAATGGTACAAAAGTACCGCTCGGCGCCGGTCCGGCTCCGTGTCCAGGTCAGGATGGAGGCCCGGGTCGAAGCCGGCTGGGGACACAACTGGCGTCGGAGGAGGCGGAGGCGCCGTCAGTGGATTCGACACCGGAGGAGGTGTCGTAAGGTCGACCGGAGCCAATCCAGGCCTGGATCCCTGGGGGCCCTGCGGCGCCGGGGCCGAAGCTGCCGGTTTCGAAGGCCTAGAGCCCCCAGACGAGTCCGCGGGGCCCGAAGGCGCGCCGGCGGAGTCGGGCTGCCCAAAGATATAGTGAAGGGCTTCGTAAAAACTACGAAGTTGGGCAGGGGTTGCTCCGGCTCCCGGGAAAGGAGGGAAGCTCGGAGCCGACCCAGCAGGCTCCGCAGGCGGAGCCGCAGGATGACCACCATCCGCATCCCGCGTCGGCCGACAGACGGGGAGAATGCGAAGAGCGACGATGTTTCTTCGCCTTCTTTTTGTGCTTCGACTTACCTGAAGACGAAGACTTCGATGATGAGTGGTGGTGATAGCTCTGCGACCGGTCTCGCGATCTCCCTCTCGACCGGGACCTCCAGCGTCGCGGAGCGGACTGCCGGGCCTCGAGAAGCTTTCGGGACCGCTCCCGCTAAGACTTCGGGTTCATGGCCTGGCAGTCGGAGCACGACTTCGGGTCGTGGTCGCGCTCCAAACACCAAAAGGCACACGAGGTGCGGGTCCGTAACCGACATCAATTTGCGACAGGAGTCGCAAGCCTTGAAGCCGGTTCGAGGACCGGACATCCCTACGTGCACCAGGAGTCTAACAACTCGAAAAGAAGTTGAGAAAAGCCGAAAAATAGTAGCCAAAAAGGGACTAGAGGTACCACTCTCTCCGGATCTGCGCTGGCTGGCGCAGAAAAAGAAAGAACTGACGTCAGCGCGCGAGGGCGGCGTCTAAGTAGATACCGTTACGTCATCCCGGCGAACACGACGCCGAACGCAGAGTCGTCCAACGTCACCTACCGATGCGCAGGGGTACTGCTACGAAAAAATTTCTCCGGATCCAGTCTGACGCCTGGGGGTAATTCTAAAGTAAGGAATCTATAACTAATTGTCTCTTTCAGATAGGGTCTTTAAAGATGCTGTCCATATGCCTAAGCATGTCTTTTAGCATTGGGAGATATTGTGTAGCCCTGTGAGTGGAGAAAAGGGTATCTAGGAGGAAATCTTCTGCCAAGGGCTCTTTATGGAGTTCCACTTGATGGAAAGAAGCAGCTCTCCCTATAAGCTCCTGATAAGATGTTAAGTCATCAGGAGGGGGAAGGTCGGGAGGGATAGAGATCTGGATCTGTGTCCCTTGGTGGATCGATATCATAAGTATCCCAGGAGTTAATATGTAGTGGTGTACCATAAGTGTCCTGTCCCCCACCATGCTCAGCTGTATCAGACTGCGGAGACCCCTGAGGAGAGATATCTAGTGGGTCCCCTGTAGAATGTGTTGGAGGGTGAAGAAGGTGAGGGTGGTGGAAGAGGCAAAGTACTGGAGACCTGGCCTGCCTTTATGTTGTTTAGCAGGAACCAGTACATCAAGAGCCTCCTGGAAAGAGTGTGTGTGAGTTTCCCTTGAGGGAGCCTTGCCTGCTCAAGCTACGCAACCCAGCGAGTCAGGTGCAGAAGGGGGTGCTTGACCCAGTTGAGCAGGATCCATAGTAGGGCAGGCCCCAGGACATCAGGGGTAAAAGGCCTCAACCGCCTTGGTGGGGGCCCAGTAACTCCTGAGTGCCCAGTGGCCCCCAGAACGGGGTTCTGACAGGTCATCTGCTAGGGTGGTCTGCCCTGTTTGGGACAGTTAGAGCCTAGGGCCAAAACCCCTGCTTCCCACCCTTCCCAACCCCTCTTTCCCTCTTCGTGTCCTTTCCATTTCTGATTAAGTAACCCCAAATATTCTATTTCTCCTCCACGCCCTCTCCTCAAGTTGAGATCTGTACTAATGCTGCTCCACATTCTTCTTATGAGCTGCACCCTGGCACCCATGGGTGGACTCGAGAAGCACTGGACATCAATGAGTCCAGGACTGTACCTTTGTACGCATTACCGCTTGGTTGTTCCTTACTAGCCTGCATACAGCTTATGCTGGATGTTTAACTGTGCCCCAAGTAAAGATTAAATTCTGTTGCTCCTAGTAAGCATTACTACTCTGTTGCTCATCAGTAGCCAACATATAGCTTATGTTGGCTTTTTTACTATGCCTCTGGTAAAGTTGGGATCATGCTGCTCTTAGTAGACTACAAATAGCACTTGGAAGATTGATCATTGGCTGCACCTCTGGTGAGGATGGGCCTCTGCCACTCCTGCATATATTTGATAGAGCATGTCCTGGGCCCATCGTATAGTCAGGCAGCACTACCGCCACTCAACAGAATGGTGTGCCTTTAAGTGTGTACGCCGGGCGTAGATCGGGACAATACACCCTATTACAGTGAATGCACAGTACAAGATCTATAAACTTGTGACAGCACTTGTAGTATTGAGTTGGTTAAAGATGGGCACGCTGTTTAAATCAGCCTGGTCCACCTGAACTGAAGGTGGAGACTTGGCTTGACATTTAAAAATGAACAGGAATTCCCATGAACCTGGGTGAATGATAGACTGCACCAGTCTGTAAGGGAGATGTTCCCGTTCCCTTCAAAGGAGAGTTCTCGGGAAGAGCACTGATGAAAGTTGGCCCTTTGAGATAGTGCACAATGTACCTTCTGACAGTCTCTTAACCTCTGTGCCCATGTTCGTAATATGATGTGGGAACAAGGGCAACGGCTTCCCTCATTTGCATGGGGTCACACAGGTGTGATCTATATCACAGAAGACGACATGCACGCATCTGCAGCCTCTCCTTTAATACCATAGTGCCCATTGTCGCAAGATTGCAAGAAGGAAGCCTGAACCCTTGTTGGGCCTCCAGGGCACTATGTATAATAAGGCCCCTGCCTGTACATTAGATGCACCTTCCTTTGAAAGAAAAAGAGAGATCAGAGATTAAGAGCGGGGTAGTGAGGGCAAAAGAGGTAGGGAAGGCGATAAAGACTGTAAAGCACTGTACAGACGTAGAAGGGGGACTAAGAGAACAGAAGTGACAAGGAGGAATGGGAGAAAGCAAAGGAGCGAGGCAAATACAGATAGCCACTCAGTGGAAAGGGAGAGTGGAAGTGAGAGAAATAGGTAGTGAGGTGTTAGACCTGGCATCCTTGGCGTGGGTCTCCCTTCCATTTTTTCGTAATGCCTCCACTGTTGCCGATATGTTTTTGCTGGACTAGATGCTCATGGGCACTTTGCCGCTGCTAATCAGTGCCAAAGTGCAAGTGCTCCCTATCGTTAATTGATATATGTATTAGTGACTCCATGATTGGATGATTGGTTTACTTGTCAGTCCCTAGTACAGTGCACTCAGTGTGCCCAGGGCTTGTAAATCCAATGCCGCTGGTGGGCTTGCAGCACTGGTTGTGCCACCCACAGAAGCGGCTTGTAAAATGTGTCTCAGGCCTGCCATCGCAGAGCCTGTGTGCAGCCTCGGGCTGCCATGTCGACTTGGTGAGTACACCCACTTACCAGTCCCTAAACCTTCCCTGTACTGCATGTTGGTCACCCCTAAAGTAGGCCCTAGGGCAGGGTGCATTGTAAGTATAAGGTAGGACATGCCCTGGTGTGTGTGGCATGTCCTAATAGTGAATTACAGCCATTTTCGTTCTTCACTATTGCAAGGCTACCTGCTCCCCATAGGCCAGAATGGGCAGACTGACTATTACACCTTATAATCAGAACTGACCCAGGGAACATGGTAGAAAAACGAATTTAGTATGCCTGAACTCAGGATGATAAAATACATCTTTTAGTGAAGTTGGTTTTAACATTCTGTGTTCGAAAATACCACTTTTAGAAAGTGGGTATTTTTCTTGCCTAACTATCCAAGCCTGCCTCTGCTAGGTTGTGTATTCCTTGTCTGGAGATTGAGTGACAGGGGCTGGGGGTGGCTACCGGAGACAGGGTGAGTCAGCGCAGGGCTGAATAGAAAGATTTGCATCCAGAGTGGAGGGAGGAGTTGCACCTGGGTCTGAATAGGGCTGTGCCTGCCTTCCACAATGCTGGCTCCACCTCCTGCCGGGCGGCTGAGCACTCTGCCCCACATTCTGAAAGGAAAGAAGGAGTCAGAAAAACAAAGTGCTCCAGGACTGACCAGAACTGGTTTTGGACTAGGCAGAGGCCTCTCTGCCTCCAGAGAACAAAGAGAATCAGGGTATAAGAGGGGCACCCAGACCCCAGGAAGATTAGATCACTTTTGGGAACAAGAAGAAACCTTTACTGAGGAGCGGAACCAAGAAGAAACTGAGGAGAAACTATCCCTAAGCCTGAAGTGCTGCTTGGGGGATTGGCCTGCAGTGGTTTGCCTGACTGCCAAAGAGAGGAGAAAGGAACTTTGGCTTTGCTGTGACTTTCATCAACTTGTGAAGGATCTCCAAGGGCTTGGAAGAGAGCTTGCCCCCTGACCGAAGTCCCAGGACCATTGGACTTCACCCCTTTGTGAATTGCTGCTGGAAACTCTGTTTCAGTGGCTACAGAGGTAGGGAGCTGTGACCGACTCTCACGACCGACTCGGTGTCCTGCAAGCACCGCATCGAAGCACCGTCTCGCCCTGCAACGCACGGCCCTGGTCTCACCGACTCCGTCAACGAGCCGCTGCCCGCACCGCATCGAGGGACAACGCGTCCTGCAACGCTCGCTACGCCGAATCGAACTGGTCCGACCGACACGGTCACTGCTGCTGAGTTCGAGTCCTGTGACCGCACCGGAGTTGGGCACCGCCGCACGCTTTGCGACGCACCGCCCGACTCGCACCGCTGTCCGGACTGATCGACGCCAGCTCCTGAATCCGGCTCCGTCGCCGCACCGCAACCTGCCAGCACCGCATCGAAGCACCGTCTCGCCCTGCAACGCACGGCCCTGGTCTCACCGACTCCGTCTCGACGACGTCAACGAGCCGCTGCCTGCACCGCATCGAGGGACAACGCGTCCTGCAACGCTTCCATTTTTGCATCGCGACCGCGACGAACAGCCATCCGGCTCGCACGCCCGTGCCTGCCGCTTCAAGTAAAGGTACTGTGACCGAGTCTGTCTACGCTGTGTTGGCCCGTCTCGACGCGGTCAGCTGGATTTGTTAGACTCTGTTTGTTCTCGACATCGCCGTAGCCGGAGGAGGCTACCGACTCGCACAGAACCTTGAATTAAGCCTTTTTGATCAGAACTAAGTATTCTTAACAGTATTGTGGATTATTTTTGTCGTTTATGGTCTTGTGATAAATCTATATAAAGTATACCTATTTTTATAAATATATAACCTGTGTGGTGTCCATTTGTAGTGTTGTCACTTGATTACTGTATGTGTTCACAAATGCTTTACACACTGCCTCTGAACTAAGCCTGTCTGCTCGTGCCAAGCTACCAAGAGGGTGAGCAGGGGTTATTTCGAGAGTGTACCTACTCTCCCTGACTAGACGCAAGGGTCCCTATTTGGACAAGGGTACATACCTCTGCCAACTAGAGACCCCCAAATCTAACATGAGGGGAGAGGCCAGTAGAGGGATGGAGATGGCAAAGAAAGAGAGAGAGAGAGAGAGAGGGGGAAGAAGAGAGGCACAAGTTACTAACTTGTGTAACGATATATCTGTAAGAGACAGTAGTTCGTGACAGATTCCTTACCTTAGAATATCCCCAGGCGTCAGGCTGGATCCGGAAAGTTTTTGCGTAGCAGTACCCTTGCGCGGTCGGTAGGCGGCGCCGTGCGGCTCCGCGTCCGTCGTCGGCGTCGTGATCGCCGGGATGACGTCGCGGGCAGTACTTAGACGCCGCCCCTGCGCGCTGACGTCAGTTCTGTACACGACTTTCCGCGCCAGGAACGCAGAGCCATGCAAGAAGCTGACATAGGTGTCTGAAAAATACTAGGGCCCTGAAAGGGATGTCCTTAACCCTAGAAATCAGTTCGCAGAACGGGAGGATGGGTGGGCGGTAAGGAATCTGTCACTAACTACTGTCTCTTACAGATAGATAGTTACACAAGTTAGTAACTTGTGCATCTGAAAGAGACACGTTAGTGACAGATTCCTTACCTTAGAATAGATACCCCAGCAATACCAACCCCGGTGGTGGGTCTGCGAAAAAAGATCAGACAAGGAAGTCCTGGAGGACAGAACGGCCAAAGAAGCCGTCCCTCCGGACCTGACTGTCAAGGCAGTAATGCTTGGTAAACGTGTGCAGCGAGGCCCACGTAGCTGCCTGACCGATATCCTGCAGCGGAACACCGCGGCCTAAGGCCGTGGTAGCAGCCGTTGCTCCTGGTGGAATGGGCACGCAGCCCAACAGGAGGCTCCTTCTTAGCCAAAGAATAGCAGGCTTTGATACACAAGGTTACCCAGCGGGAGATGGTTCTCTTGTGCACCGCCCGACCTTTTTGGCGCCCACGTAGCCAACAAAGAGCTGGTCATCCACCCGGAAGTGTTGTGTGCGGTTGATATAAAAGGAAAGCGCACGTTTTGGGTCCAGACGGTGGAGCCTCTCTTCCTCTCTGGAAGGATGCGGAGGCGGAAAGAAGGTGGGCAAAGTGATGGTCTGCCCAATGTGGAAGGCAGTAACCACCTTTGGCAAGAAGGACGGACGCGTCCTAAGAACAACCTTGTCTGGATGGACAGACAGAAAGGGAGGTTTGCATGATAGAGCCTGGAGCTCACTCACCCGCCGAGCGGAGGTGATGGCCACCAGAAAGGCTGTCTTCAGAGTCAGAAGACGAAGAGGACAGTTATGTAGAGGCTCAAAGGGAGCGCACATGAGAAAGGTAAGAACCAAGTTCAAGTCCCACTGAGGCATCACAAACGGAACAGGAGGGAAGAGGTGTGTAATGCCTTTTAGAAACCTGTTAACAGGGGACTTGAAAAGGGAGGGCTGATCAGGAAGCCTGAGGAAGGCCGAAATGGCACAAAGATAGCCCTTGATGGTACCCAGGGCAGAACCCTGTTGGGTCAGAGAAAGAAGGAACAGAAGAACCTCAGAAAGAGGGGCAGAGAGGGGATTCACAGCCTTTGCTGTGCACCATGCCACAAACTTGTTCCACCTGCAGGCGTATACCACCTTAGTGGAGGGACGCCTGGCTGCCAGAATCACATCACAAACTTCGGGAGGCAAGTCGAAAGGAATCAACTGCCGCCGCTCAATCTCCACGCAAGCAGGTGGAGGCTGGACAGGTTCGGGTGGAGGACCGTCCCCTGCTGCTGCGACAGAAGAACCTCCCGAAGAGGCAGACGGATCGGGGGATAGACGCTCATACTGAGTAGCTCGGGATACCAAACTCTTCGAGCCCAGTCCGGAGCCACAAGGATGACTTGGGCCAGGTCGCGCCGAATCTTCTTCAACACTCTGGGTAGAAGTGGTATAGGCGGAAAGGCGTACAACAGACCGCAACTCCACTCGCGACTAAAAGCGTCGCCGAGCGAGTGCCGCCTTGGAAATTCCAACGCGCAGAACTGATGACATTGCGCGTTCTCTTCGGTGGCGAATAGATCTAACCAAGGCTCTCCCCACTGCAGAAAGAGACCTTGCGCCACTTCCGAGTGAAGATGCCATTCGTGATCCATCATGCACCTGCGGCTGAGTTCGTCCGCCCTGGCGTTCAGGGAACCTGCCAGGTGTTGAACCATCAGGAACATGCCCAGATGTTCCAGCCATGTCCAGAGGCGCAGAGCCTCCTGACAGAGGGTCCACGACCCCACCCCGCCTTGTTTGTTGCAGTACAACATGGCGGTGGTGTTGTCTGTGAACACCTGCACTACCTTCCCTTTGACAGAGGGAAGGAATGCCTTGAGTGCAAGTCGGATCGCCCGGAGCTCCAGAAGGTTGATATGGAGCCGGGACTCCGCCGGAGACCAGAGGCCTCTGATCTCCGCCTCTCCCATGTGACCGCCCCATCCCAGAAGGGACGCGTCCGTCACAACTGTGTGCTCTGGCTGGGGAAGGGAGAGGGATCTGCCCATGACCCATTGCCGGTTCGAGAGCCACCACTGCAACTGTTTTGCAGCCCCCTCCGAGATCTGGACGTGATCGGACAGGTTGCCCTGGTGCTGCGCCCACTGGAACTTCAGGTCCCACTGCAGAGCCCGCATATGCCATCTGGCATGATCGACTAGCAGGATGCAGGAGGCCATGAGGCCCAGCAGCCTCAGGGTCATCCGTACCGAAACCCAGGATAAAGGCTGAAAGATTGGAATCATAGCCTGAATATCCCGGACTCGCCGTTCGGTAGGATAGGCCCGAAACTGCGTCGTGTCCAGAACTGCTCCGATGAAAAGGAGCTGTGGAGAAGGAATCGGATGCGACTTTGGCACATTGATGGAGAACCCCAGCGAGTGCAGGAGTTCGGCCGTAGTCTGGAGGTGGGAGACGACTGCCTGGGACGAGCCCGCCTTCAGCAACCAGTCGTCGAGGTAGGGGAAGACTGAAACCCCTGCCCGGCGCAGATGAGCTGCGACCACCGCCATCACTTTCGTGAACACCCGAGGGGCACTTGTAAGGCCAAAGGGGAGCACGGTGAACTGAAAATGCTTGAGGCCTACAGTGAACCGTAGGTAACGCCGGTGGGCCGGCAGGACGGGGATGTGGAAATAAGCGTCCTGCAAGTCCAACGCTACCAACCAGTCTCCAGGGTCGAGGGCAGTCAAGACCTAAGCTAGGGTGAGCATCTTGAACTTCTCCTTGCGGAGGAAGCGATTGACGTTCCGGAGGTCCAAGATAGGACGCATGTCCTCCTTGTCCTTTTGGGCACCAGAAAGTAGTGGGAGTAGCAACCACGTCCTACTTCTGGGGTCGGAACATACTCGATGGCCCTCTTGGTCAAGAGGGCCGTGACTTCCTTCTGCAGAAGCACCAAGTGATCCCCTGACATGCGGTGGAATTGAGGTGGCATGGCTGGGGGTGGTCTCGAAGGGGAGGGAGTAGCCCCTTCGGACAATGTCCAAGACCCACCTGTCCGAGGTGATGGGACGCCAGTGGTGAAGGTGATGGCGGACCCTGCCCCTACTGGCGTGCTGTGCACCTGAAAGGAAGGACTAGGAGGGCTTGGAGGCCGCGGACGGGTTGGAGGTAGTGGCCTGACCCGCACGCTGGTTGCCCGAACCGCCACGGCGGTATTCACGTCCTCGGCCACGCGAAGACGCTTGCTGCGCGGGCCGGTGGCTGGGCAGCTGACGTGACTGGGCGCCCCTTCCATGGCCACGAAAGGGGCGAAAAGCAGAGGTTAGCGGAGGGCGCACAACAGAAAGGCCCAGGGACTTGGCAGTAGCCCGTGAGTCCTTAAAACGCTCCAGCGCATGGTCTGCTTTGGAACCAAAAGACCGACTCCATCAAAGGGCATGTCCATGAGAGTATTCTGGACATCACCCGAGAAACCAGTTGTTCTCAGCCAGGCGTGGCGACGTAGCGCCACCGTCGTTGCAAGCGATCTGCCCAGCGAGTCGGCGGTATCAAGGCCACAACGTATGGTGTATTTAGCCACATCTCTTCCTTCCGCAATGGCGCGGGTAAGCAGTGTCTGGACCTCCTCAGAACACTGTGGCAAAACAGCCGCCACCGAATCCCACAGGGAGTGGGTATATCGGCCCAAAAGGCAAGCGGTGTTGACGGACCGCAAGCCAGCACTGGAGGAAGAAAAGCCTTCTTCCCAAATTGGTCCAGGCGTTTGGATTCCCTATCCGGAGGGGCGGTAGGGAAGGCGGTTTGGGAGGCAGAGGCTTGGACAACCAAGCTCTCGGGTGTGGGATGTTGGGAGAGAAACAAGGGGTCGCCCGGAGCAGGGCGATGGCGTCGGGCCACGTTCCTATCCACAGGAGCCCCTGTGGTGGGCTTGGACCAGGCGCCCAAAAGAACGTCAGTGAGTGCATCATTAAACGGCAGCACAGTCTCCGAGGAGGAAGCTGCCGGCTGAAGCACTTCCGTCAGGAGATTAGTCCTGACAGCCACAGTAGGCAATTGGAGATGTAAGGCTCCAGCTGCTCTACGCAACACCGTTGCGAAATTAGCTCCCTCCTCCGTAGCCACGAGAGGAGACAGCATGCCAGTGTCAGGGGAGGTGTCTAGACCACTGGCATCCCCAAGTTCCTCAGCCCAGTCCTGATCATACTCACACTGTTGTGTGAGAGGGTCTTCCGACCCCTCTCAGCTCTCTTGGTCCTCCTCAGGTTCAAAATATGGAGGAGGAGGGACATTTGGGACCCAAGGTCTCATCGGCGCCGGAGCTGGCGTCGAGCGACGTCGGTCCGGCTCCATGTCCGGAGCCGGAGAGAACCGGGGAACGACGCCGTCCGGAGCCCCGGACGGCGTCAGGAACGGCACCGGGGACATCGGTGTCGGCGTGGTTAGGTCAACCGGCGTCGATGGGGGTTGCGGTACCACCGGAGCCGGGATCGGGGCCGGAGCCGAGATGAAGGCTGGCGGGACAGGCGGCGCCGGGACCGGCGTCGTCGGCGACGCCGGAGCAACCCCATCAGGGCTCGCGGGGCCCGAAGGCGCACCGGAGGGACCTTGAGGCCCGAAGAGGCGGGCCATGGCCGACAGGAATTCCTGTATTTCGGCCGGAGTCGCCCCCGAACCCGGAAAGGACGGGTAATGCGGGGGCGGCTCCATAGGCACGTCCGGGGCCGCGGGGACGGTGCCGACAGGGGCCTCAACCGAGTCGCGAGACCGGCGAGGCGAAGTCTTAGAGCGATGAAGCTTCTTAGACTTTTTGTGCTTCGACTTACCCGAGGAGCGCGAAGACTTGGACTCCGACGACCGGCGGGGACTCCGCGACCGGCCCCTCGACCTCTCCCGGGACCGGGGGCTTGGTGCGGCGCGGAGCCGACTGCCGGACCTCGAGTAGCTTTCGAGACCGCTCTCGCAAAGCCTTCGGGTGAAGTTTCCGGCAGTCAGGGCACGACTTCGTGTCGTGGTCTCGGCCGAGACAGTAGAGACACTCTAGATGCGGGTCTGTGATCGACATCATTCGACCACAGGCGTCGCATGGCTTGAAGCCGGGCATCCCTACGACACCTAGGAGTCGATGAAGACTCGAAAAGAAACAGTGAAAAAATCACCAAAAATGTAGTCAAAAATTGACTAGGGCACTGCTCTTCCCGGATCTGCGCTTACTGGCGCGGAAAAAGAAGAACTGACGTCAGCGCGCAGGGGCGGCGTCTAAGTACTGCCCGCGACGTCATCCCGGCGATCACGACGCCTACGACGGACGCGGAGCCGCACGACGACGCCTACCGACGCGCAAGGGTACTGCTACGCAAAAACTTTCCGGATCCAGCCTGACGCCTGGGGATATTCTAAGGTAAGGAATCTGTCACTAACGTGTCTCTTTCAGATACAAAGGGACAAGTTAATTACTTCGTAATTAGCTTTCTAGTGGATACTTTAGCTAACCGTAGATTCCTCAACTTTGGAATCTCCCCTGGTGCCAAACTGGATCCGTAAAACTGTTAGAGCTCCTGCTTGCCAGCAGGTGGGGCCATCAGCGAACCTCATGATTTTGTCCTGTCTCAAATGCATTGACAGAGCAATATCAGGGCGCCACCATTGCATGCTGACACCAGTTCACAATGGACATTTACGGCACTCTCAGATGTGGAATGACTGACAAACTGTGAAAATGTACAGTGTGTGAAATCTTTAGGGTAGAACAGGATCGGTGAGGAATCTGTGGTTAGCGGGTTAATGAAGATAAGTAACTTGTTCTTCTGATAGATATTTCTAAGCACAGATCCTTCATCTTTTGGATTGATAGCAAAGTAGTAAACCCACAAATGTGGTGGATCTGAGGGGAGGATTTTACAACAGGATGTCCTGAGTAGGCAAAATGACCTTCTCTGTGGACCTTTGAGTCGGAAGAGTAATGCCTGTTGAAGGTATTGACAAACACTTACGCAGCAGCTGGAAAGATGCCCAACAGCCAATGCCATTGTAGTGGCCTTTGCTCTGGTGGAATGAGCATAAAGATCCTCTGAATGCTCTTTCTAGAACAAAGCAAAGAGCAGATTTATACAAAGGACAATCCACATTGATAAGGTCCATTTCTGGATTGCCTTCCCTTTCTTGATTTGATAGTTTACGTTGTGCTCCATAGTTCTATAAATGTACAGACTATGGGTCATCATAGGACCCACCGGTGGAGCCTCTCTTCCTCTTTGAAGGGATGTGGCAGAGAGAAGAACACACAGAGTGTGATGGATACCACCTGTGGGAGAAAGGATGCTCAAGTCTGAATCCCCAATTTGAAAGTAAAAAAGGGGATGTATGGTGGTTGAATAGGCAACTCATGCACACGAAGTGCATATGCGATGGCAATTGGAAATACAGTCAACAAAGTCAAAAGTCTCAGGGTGCAGCTCTGCATAGGTTCAAAAGGTACACACAGCAGAAAGAGAAGAACCAAATTAAGGCCCCCATTGCAGCACAATAAAGTGAGCCGTGGGGGAAACATGTGAGACCAATGGCCAGAATAGATGGAGTTTGTGGATGGGCAACTTGCAGATAGAATAAAATCCAACACCTCTGGTGCAAGATCAAAATGCTCTCAGTTGATTCATCTCAATGAGCAAACATAAGAGTATAGATTGTGGAAGTTTTGGATGAAAAACTCTGTCATAGATCCTAGAACTACCATACAAGCAGGAGCACACACCCTCAGTAACAGAGTCTACTTGAGACAAAACCTTTCATAACTAGTCTTACCCCTTGCATTAGATTAAAAGGGTTGGGACTGGACTTGGTGCTAGCCGCTTAAAATATCAAACGTCCAGAAGTGGGATACCTGCTTGATAAAAGGTACATCACCCAGCACTGGCTTGTGTTTCCTTTCTGAGTTTTAGTTGACTGCAGTGCAGAAGAATACAACTCCTACAGGGTTAACACAGATACACACAGCACCTAGTTAGAAGCAGCCCACTGAGTTGGGAAACATGTTTCAAAATGTCGGTGGTTTTGCTAGTAAACTTCACAACAGAAGGACTGTAGTTTGCAAGTCTATCACAACCTCATTTGCCATCAAAGTGAAAAACGTGAAGGCACATTATCGATTTATGTAGGAGCTAGGTAAGGACTACTCAGTTGAGTTGTATACCGCCCTATAATTGTGTAAATTTGCATGCATAGTTATGCCTCGTCTTTGACCCCAGATTGGAGAAAAGCTTTGGAGAGTGATCAGATCATCATCTGCCCCCATGGAAGGTACAAGGGCAGTCCCACCTGCCCCACGGGTAGGCATAAATATATTGTTTGGCCTCCCTCGCCCACAGATCATTGAGAACAACATGCTGGTAGAAATACCAAGATCCTGTCATTACCTCCTCATCGGAGGTGCTACTAACATCATCATTTGAGTTTGTGGCAGATCTTTTTACAGACCCAGTAGGATTTGAAATACTAGGTTTTAATTGGATGAGAAGATGGGGAGTCAACAGGAACAGTTACTAATTAGACGTTCAGAACTTGAGGCCTGTACCCATCCACCAAGCTGTAGCGATAAACCTTGGAAAAAGTAGTCTTTTAATGTGCCCTTCACTTCAGGCGCAAATAAGTACTTCAGGTGTGACAAAGTGTGACTGAGGTAAGACACTTGGTTTCACAAGTAGAACCAGATGCAGCTGGCAAGAGTGAAATCCACCCCCAACTTATGTGATTACCTGTCTTGTGGTAGTGCACTCAGCTGACTTTGGTGCTCATTGGGCAGAGGTTCTTTAACTTCCATCATCACTGGCTCAGGTGGAGTAGGTGGACGTCTCCTTTGCTCCTCCTCCTCCTTGAGGCGCCTCTCCTTCTCTTCCAGCTGGTGAGCAAAAATATTGTCTTTAACCTAAAGACAACTGTTGGCCAACACTAGCACAAATGCCTAAGGCTACAATGACCCTCAAGCAGATTTCCTCTCATCCTAGTTGACAAAACAGTAACACAAATCCAGTTTCTTGATGCTGGCAAAAGCCAACACCAAACAATACCCTGCAAACCACTCCTGTTTAAACGCCAATAGGAAAGCCATGGAAGGAGGCAGAGATAGGATGATATTGCTAATTATGAAAATTGGTTCAAAGCACCTTAGTACTACATGAACGTGAAGGGGTTCAGGTGCCATGCACACGCAGCAATTGCAAGCACAAGGGCATGACTTGACACATCAAGAGTAAAATATGGATATTTCCTGACAAGTCAGGTCGTATGACAGATCAGATGGGCTGTACCCGTCAAGTGTCAGATTATTCATACCCACACCAAACAGATATTTCACAGGCTCCAGGCTGCCGGGAATTTTACCAATGTCCCTCTAAGCCGCCCAAGCCAGGAAGGTGCTTAACTTGGATAACAATCCAGTCCTGGACTAGAAAAAGAATGCACAACACAGGCATGGCAGAGTGTAAAAAGAGGGGAAAGTCTGGTTTTGCATTAGTTATTTGCAGAGGCAGTTAGACTAGTCAAATGTGGCGACAGCAGGGCTAGACAAGAATTCTACTTGCTTGTTTATATTCAGCTCTTCACTTTAATACAGACATACAACTGCTCTTTTGATTTTATCCCTCTGGGGACCCCTCCTGAATCTGCTTTGCATGTCTATGTTATTAAGTACCACTTCTGTTTTTCCCCAGTCTGGCTATTGTGGCAGCTTACTGTAGTCAGCTTCTCTAGGGAGACAAAGCGCTCCTCCCAGGTTGCTGCCGACTTCTGGAAAGCTTCATGTCTCTTGATCAGGTTCTCCACCTCGTCCACATTTCCGCCCAGCTCAGCTGATCGCACAATGGGCTCCTGGCTAGAAAGCCAGGCCTCGGCTACATTGGCATCTCGGCCAAACATCAACACCTCCATGACTAGAGGGGGAGATGGGAAGAAGATAGTAAGATGCAGACACAATAAAAATGCAACAAAGGGAGAAAAAAGGGAGCCAGAGTAAAATGGATATTAGAGAGAGATCAGGTGGAGGCAGTAGGTGAGAAAAACAAAGGTAGTAAAAAAAGGAAAAAATACCAAAGAGGGAGGGAGTTGGAATATTGGAAGAGAGCAGCTTGGAGAGGATGAACGGGATTAGGGAGGTGGAGAATGGAGAAAGAAGGATAAGGAAATGGAATAGGATGGTAATAACAAAAGAAGAGGATGTAAAGGGACATTTGGGAGGGAGAAAGAACAAGAAGATAAGTCAAACAATAGGCAAGAAGAGAAACGAAATAAAAGAGAAAGGAGGGAATGAAAATGGGAAGCAAAACAGAAAAAGATGTATAAGGGGAGAAAGCTGAAAGTAGTCAAACAAGGTGAACATGTTTCCAGAACACACATACAAGTATTTCACGTCAGACATGTCTTCCCCCACCTTCACAGTAGATAAACGATCAGGCGTAATGTAGGTCTTTTAAAACTTGAATTGTACACTAGTGCTACCTAACTCTGAAGACTTAATGAGCACAGCACTTGGTATATAGAGGGCTGTCATCTTAAATATCAAGTGCTTACAGTAGGGTGTCCGCAGAGCTCCAAAAACCCAGATAAATACTCCTCTCAACTAAGAGCACTGTGCAGGTTCAGGATCACATAAGGTGTTAAGCATGTCCACTGTCTTACTAGTTAATTTCTGCTCCCTCTTGTTCAGCATTTTTTGAGGGAAGGATATGGAGACACACAGAATGCCTTTCCGCAAGCTGATCTAAACTGCATTCTAGTGGAGTTTGTTTCATACAGTAACAAACTCATATCTTTGGAAAATTACATTACCTGCACATATCAAGTAGTCTGCGCCAGGGGTACCCAGGCAGGAAAGCTTTTAATTTATAATTTTTTGGTTGAGCTCACGCGCATGTATTTCTGCACTGAATGCATGTGCAAAAGGTGGAAACTGAGCATATACCTCTCATTTCTTCAATGCTGAGAGACTGGAGTCAATCAATCTCAGATTCTTCTTAGAATAGTTCATCTCTTGCATTGGTTTCCCAACTTAGGTGCCAGTCATAAATGTCATCCCTCTCTTGCTAAGCTTTGCCTGCAAACTCGTCGGGTTAGGGTGGCAACAGCTGCATATATTGTGACACAATTCTATTAGGCTTCCATTGCACAAGTCTACTAGGCAGTGGGGGCAAGCTTTCTGTGCTCAAAACTGCAGCATCCAAAAAAGACAGAAAAAAGTGGATAACATCTGCCACAAGACGACTTTGAAGATTGTGCTAAGTCACTGGTCAAATGTCGGCATTCAAATAATTAAAGCATTTGATTTTGCATTTTATATGAGAGAGCAATATGCTTGTTTCTAAGACTTTGAAACCAAAAGACTGGAGATAATGTTACTTTTTCATTGATAAACAACAAATTAAACACCAAGTTGTATTGTCTTCCTGGTAACACCAAGGACTTGTGTTAGAAGCTATCAGGACATGAATGTTCCCTGCATGTACCTGAATGCTTGAATGCATGTGAAATGGGTATCCCAAATTTTATTTTGGCCCGGGCACCATGCTAATCTAGCATGTGGGCAGAGGCCTAGACCCGTCCTTAGTAATGAGAGGTCGAGAACATGTTCTCTGACCTGGAGGGGTGCACCAAGCGTGCCCTCATAGAAGGCACTGGACTACTGGCCCTGCCCTGGTGCATCATCACATAAAAAGGTTGTGGAAGCGCAGCATGTTTTATCTAGCTGTAGTATGACCGGAACCTTTTCTCTGGGTCGGTGAGAGTGCGGTCTACTGTACCCTCTTGTGTAAAGTTCTACTCTTATATGAAGATCCTAACGATGACAACCCCTGTGCATGACAAGTGCGTGTGTGCACAGTGAAGGTTAAGCACTAGCAAGGTATTCAGATTCTGTATGATAACAGAGTCAGTTCTGGGGCTGGCAGAATCCGTTTTGGATGCCTCTGGTTTAGCATGGTACAAAATGGAAGAAAAGGACAGCTTCCCTCAGGCACTGGAAGTGCATTTCCTGCATTTCTGTGGACAGTGAAGACCTAGCCCTCACATGAGGGGCGATTGAGACAGGGCTACCCTTAGAAAACTCAATGAAGGCCTTGTTTGCAAAGCACTGCTGATTAGTTCTTCCTCCGCAACACCATTTGGCAGATGGTGGGGGTGAGGGGTGGGACTGCAGTTTCTGTTCTTCAAGGTGAGGGTATTTCTAAGCAGGGCATGCCCTTCCGTCTGTTCCAGACTGCTTTTTCAGGACACTGATGACAGCTAGGTGCAGAGATCTCACACTTACTTGTGCCCTCGTTTTTGATACTCCTGCTTGAATCCAGTCCCATTTCCACCTGATCTGAGAGCCATCACCTTTAAAAAAAGACTGTGCCTGAGAAGCAGCACAAGAATTACATTTAAAAGAGAACCAACCCAAACTTGTTCTGAAGCCTTTGCCAGTGAATCCATATCCCCTTTCTGAAAAATGCATGTAAAAGTGGGATTCAGACAACCTCACTTTATTCCAGTCCCAAATTTTACTTGAGCTGCTGAGAGTCTCTCTGAAGTGCATGGAAGCTTGCCTGCAACTCCCCTGGAAAAGTGGAGACTGACATGAAGCCCAGCAGGCTCCCAGAGTGAAGAGTACCCAAAGAAAGCAGACTATCCCAGACAGTGAAGCCAGGAGTGACATGTTGTGAAGGGGACCCATCGTTCTTTCTGCACAGTTCCTATGTGAGCTGCACTAAAACCTTTCAAGATCAAGTATCACTTGGTCACCTGGCACTCTGCCTTGGGTGCGAGACTGAAGCTATCACTGCTGACTTCGAGAGTGAAGTTGCATCGCTGCTAAAGCCAGAAGCCCTGATCAGCCTGGAGGACGCAACTGCCGAAGACACCACCATGGATGACTAGGTCGAGAGGCCGCAACTGTTGAATCTGACCACCAGTCTACAAGCGGGCTGGAAGCTGCCACTTGCGAATACAACCACTGCTCCGCAAATCTACCCAATCAATTCCCTCCCGCACACACTGTCCAAAGCAAGGCTACTGTTGTGGCCCCCGCAGGAGAGCATCTTCCACCATGAGGACAGGAGTGTGAACTAGATTTGCAACACAGCTAAAACTGCAACGATAACAGCAGGTAAACTAGAGGCTTAGCCAGCTCCAGGGACAAGACACAATTGCACATAGAGTCTGCCTCGTATGCTTGAGACTTCTGCCAAAGGCATAAAAGGGCAATAAAATGAGTTGCACACTTGACAAGTAACTGGATTTTACATCATCTGCACCTGTGCCTAATCAATGCTGAAATCAGTAATGTTTTGGAGTCTGTAGTCATGGGATCCCAAACATAGCATGGGAGAGGATACTAGGCAGATGAGGATATAGTGTCTCACTGTTAAACCAAGACTTAGATTACGACCCTGTATGATGTTCCCATCAAATTGTGTAGTCATTTATTTCTACTGCGTGATTGAAGTCGTTTATTTTTTCATAAAAGACGAGCACTGGTCTCGACAATATAGTATTTTATTGTTTGGTTGGTTGTTCAGTTCTGGGCTCTTGCCTGCCACACTATCTTCCTAAGAAGCCTGTGACTACTTGCCCTCACCACCTTGAGAGTTAAGTGTAGACAGGGTTCCACTTGGCAAAGTCTGCAGAGCTATAGTAGGATGGAACTCAGGAAACCAGTGCCAAACAACCTCAACCAACATTGCCCTCTCAAAAGGGGTCTGACAGAAGCCAATATTAGCCTGTTCACATATGTCCAAAAGTACTGAAAAGAGACACATATGACCTTAGTAACATTCAGAGTTGAAAACTTTTCTGTAAAGTGTTACCAAAGTATTATTTTCCTAACTGTTTTGCATAGTTCAACCTCTTCATACTCCTGTCACTTGATCAATGAGGAAGGCTCTTTGGCTTGTTCAAACATTCTACTTTCTCAAAACAAACTACTTACAGCTGCATTAAAAGTGCCCCAGACCTATGGGGTCAATGTTGCCAGGTGTACGATTAACTCTGAGGGTGCAGAGTTAGTGAGTATTTCTAGCAAAACCTTGAGGTTCCTCTAAAATGCGTAGTTACCAGATGAATGGGTGATTCTGGGTCCATTCCTCCTTGCAACTTCCCCTAGAGTTTCTGGCTGTTTTCAGTTTAGGTTTCTGCAAATCTCAATTAACAGGTGACTTGTAATAAGGGTCACAGTGTTTAAGAGAAATAATTAAATAAAGGCCCCTTTTCTACTTAGGGGCTTGAAACACAAAAGACTTTGCTTTGGCAAAGCTAGTGCAACTGCCTTTCAATTTCAGTTTGTGATGCACAAAAGCACGTTTCACAATTGCCATAACAGTTTGGGAATACATCCAACTACTATATTCCTAACACATGACAATTCAGCAATGGATATCACACAATTTAATAATGCTGAACCCACAGAAACTCAAACTTTTCCTTATATCTCTGAAACACAGCATAGCAAGTTCAACCCAGCTTCAAAGACTGAGCTCAAACGCAATGGTGCCTCACCAACCTTACCACCTGAAATGAATTTCCTCCACTCTCGTAAAAAAAAAAAAAAAAAATTTGAAATCTGCAGCTCATGCCCTCATCATCTCGATACTGAACTCCAGCAAAGCCCTGCTCATCTGTGTTCCCCAAACACTTTCCTCGCAGTCTTTCACTCAACTGTCAGGTTAGTCTCCTCAAAGAATAAAAATCAATCACATAATTATATTGGCTAACCTTGGAAGGAAAGTTAATATATGGTGCCTGGCTTATAAAGAGTTATTTGGAAAACCCTTCCTAACTATCAATCTTGCACACAATAGGACACTAAAGAGGATTGACGAGCAAGGGCTCTACCTTCTTTGAGTCAATGAAATTCAACACAAGTCTTGCCATGAAAAACTCTTTCTCCGATACAGCCCCATATCCTGGAACTCTTAGCCCAAACAATGGATGTCTTCACTGAACCATTCTCTTTTTTTCAGAAAAACCCTGAAATTTTACCTGTTTTAAAAAAAATCTAAAATAAGACCTCCAGCCTCCTCCGAAATTCATGTGACAATGTTTAACAACTTCTCTTTGCTTTTCATCCCTTATACTTCCCCTATCGTCAACCTTTTCCACACAAAGTGTAACTGTTCTTATGTTGATTTTACCCTTACAGGTAAAGCACACAAATACCTTGTGCTGCATTAGGTGCTGTTGTTGTGAATACTGTGACAGACTTCATTTTAAATAGGTCAAGTTAGCTTGCATCTCTGTTTTCTCGCCTGCTTATCTTTAGCTGAGCATAGGAATGTCATGTTCACGGCTGCTCACTTCTTGTACAATATCTTTGAAGACCGGTGCCACACTTCTAATGGTGCCCCTTGGTGTATAGATCTCAAAATGTTAGTAATGACCTCTTAAAATCAACTTGTGTACAGAGGTGATGCATTTTGTGTATCAAAAAGTCTGTTAAGAATCTCAGGTCCACGAGCCCAAATTCATTTTGTAAATACAAGATAAAATCAGTGGTCAAACCCTGTATAAAGTCTGGGATTTGACCATTAATTAGGAGAGGTCTATGTGCTAAGATTACCGCTCCAGATCATGCCAGATTGCCCAATCAGCCACTCTCAGTTGGAGAGCCTGGTCTGGATGCCTAGCAGAGGGTGCTCTTTCGCCTAGAGCACATTTCCTCTTCTGGTAGAACTTTGATAAAGAACAGCTGCATTAGCTGTCACCAGGTTCAACAGATATGGTGTGCGATAGTTCTCTAGAAACGCAAGAGGCAAACTTCTTATTTGATGCTAGGATGAAAAATATAGTTAGTGCTTAGAAATAGCTAGAGGGTGTTAGGATGCTAGGAACTTTCTAAACAGAAATGTTTATTTTATTCTCACTGCTCAGGACATGCAGTATTGCTTTCGTATTTTCATGCTCTGTGGTTACTATGCACATTTCTTATTTGATTAAGACTTTTAAAATAAATGTTTTAAAGAAATCCCTGTTGCTCCTAATGCTATGCTTGATTGCGTTCAAGAACTAAAGATTGTTTGGGATACCACTGTGTAACTGAAACTTGAACAGGATTGATAAGTAAACTGACAACACTGCCCGTGCAGGACTACTTGGTAGGTTAGTGACTGGGCTGGGGTCCAATTGGTAGTTCTTCCTCAGTGTAGAGCACTGAACAAAGTCCTTGCATTCGTGGGTTAGAAATCCGCACACTACAGATCTGGGAAATCCCGGTATTTGTATCACTGTGTAAAACCGTAAATAAATAAATACAAAAGAAAATTATGAACTGAATTGTACACACTTTAATCTCCTGCAAGGCAGCTAAGGGATGGTCCAGCCACCTTGCAGCTCACAATGATATGCACAAATGCTTTGTGACTGTTTTTTTGCGGCCTTAAAACATTAAATGGCTATCGCCTGCCACGGAGCAGAGCAGTGATTCCACTGATGAGTGCATGATCTCCGTAAGGTCACATTCGCAGTGTGACACTTCTTGTGGCATGTGTGGTTGCAGTGCCTGCACACTGCGAATTTGAATGCTGAGATGGAAGAAGCTGCATACCAATTTCCACCTTAATGATAGCAATGAGGTGAAAACAGACCACCTCTTAAATTTTAGTCTCTTTGCACTAGGAACGATTTCTGAATTCCTCACATTACAAAGGTCAACTCTGGCCACAGTACAAAGCAAGTAATTGAACTGTGACAAGACCCTTTGTGCATCAGAAGTCAAAACAGTTCAAAACAGTCAAAGTCTATTTTTACAATCGAGAAGACTATTAAACTTAATGTTTGGTTAACCCTGGATTGCATGCCACCCACTCCTGTAGCAGACTGTGATTTCGTACCACAGAAGTGCTTACCTATTTGCAGCCAGTCCATCTTGTCTTTCCACTTGTCATTGGTCTCCTTCCGCCGATCCTGCAGCTGCAACAGCTTTTCTGAAATCTGAACAAATAAAACAAGTAGAAAAGGAAAGTGCACAAGGATCCATGCTCAGGACTATAAAAGTAGAGCGTAATAATTTTCCCACTCCTTACTTTTAACTGTACATTCATTTGCACACCCAAGCCATTCTGCAATTCTCTTGCTTAAGAGCCCAACAACGGACGGCTGCTCTGCACATTAACATTGGGAGAAATGCTCATAAAACATAAAAGTGATTTACAAGTACTTAATGTATACACTACTAAAAATCTTTTACTTCTTTTACTTAGAAACTTAAAATCTGAGCAGGTCTCTTTTGATGAATCGTATCCATAAAATGCACCCAAGAATCATCGGCTAATGATATAAAGTTGCCTGGCCTAAACTGTATCTGAGGTGACACACTGCAAATGCAAGGGTGAGGGTGTACATCTGTGTTATGTTGCCAAACCTAGGAGCAGGAAAGATCAGTAAGCATTTCCCAGGCAAATGGCTGCTTATAGGCTGCATGGTAACCCTAGTGAAATGAAGGTGCAAATAATGGTCCTGATTTTCAATATGGAAAGTACCATATCAGATCAGTTCTAATCCAAATCCATTTTATGACAACACTGATCGGCCCAAGGGCTCTGAAAAACCAATGACTACTTGATTCTAGTGGTTGTATTGGCAAACACATTTCTCAAACCCGAGTGGAGGTGGACACTGATCAATGCACAGTTCAGCATGTGCAATTCTGTGAAATTGGGAAGGTATTGCTGCAGATAACAGCAGAAGGTAAAGGTTTGAACATGTGTGTGATGAACCCCCATACCTTATCAGAGGCGTAGTGGTTCTTCTCCAAGAGTGCATTACCCATGTCAATACACGTGGTGAAGCTGTCTGCACGAGCATCCACTTCCGCTCGAATGCTCTGATGGTTCTTAATCACCAAGTCAGCAGAGGATACGTCCCTGAGGGAGGAAGAATACAAGAACATTGATGTAATCCAATCTGCAAACCCACACAAAACATGTGACAAATAACATTGTGATGCCATGGACATTCGTATCCAAAAATATTTCATTCTGCCCAAAATTACTTTGGAAGCTGAGATTCCTTTTCAGCTTTATAGACCTCAACAATAAGCTACAAGAGAAACTAAGGTACAACGATTTCACAGAAAAGCAGTCACAGAGCACTGTTAAAGGACAACTCAAGAACAGAGGGAACAGGAAGCAGCAGCAGTTACTGCAGCAAAGGAGAGCAAATTTAGCAAGAACAAAGAATAGGTATACAGAAGGACAGGCCTCTAACGGAAGCAACACAACTTCATCACACAATACGGAATCCCAGTTAGGCAAGGACACAGGAAACCTGTAGGACAGTAATAGATATTAGAAGGTGCAACAATGGCTTTTGCACTGGTGGTGTTTGCTACCTTTCCTCTCACACTTTTGGGATGTCACTCCAGCAGGAGAGAGCATCCTCAGAGCACAGGTCTTTCTCTTCAAAATACTAGAGCCTATGTACAGCACAGCCGCACCCATACTCACACCCAGCCGGACTTCAAGGCTATCTACAACCTATTCCCCCTCTGCATAGCCAGAAGGGTTTAACAGAATGAGATTGACTTCATATGAAGATATTAGTACGAAGGAAAACCAGTCACATGGCGTGTAAAATGATGCCATTTACTTGTTAATGTGGCTCCCTAGCAGATTCCTTTTATACATTCAGATGCTAATTGAATATATCCCAAAACCAGACAGATAATATATATAATGTAATGTAAAATATATTTATAGAGTGCACTTCTACCTAAAAACGTGCACTGGCGCTGATATCCCACCAGTTAGTGAAGCCAAGCAAAAATGGTGGCCCGCTACTGAAAATAGAGCCAAGTTTTCAATGCATAGAAAAATGACCATCCATTTTACAAGTCTTAGATTCCAGCACGTAATAGTTTATTCTATCGTCTCTACAGGGAGACTTGCAGATCACATGTGAATCATGAAGGACTCAAATGATGTGAAGTCACATTTACAGTTACTTATTTTTTGCCAAGAATTAGATACGTTATAGGTTCACCTGGCTCATAAATAGGATGAAACTAATTAACACCCAGGAGTAAGGCAAATATACATTTTCATAACTGCCTGTTCAACTTGTGTGCTTGTCGTTTCCTTCACATGAGGTACATCACAGTGGCAAACACCTTTCCAAGACCTACATATTGCTCAGTTACTTTAATGAGGTTTACAGAGAACACAAACATGAAAAGCTCCCCAGCGGTCTCATGTCTCTGGACTTAAGATACACAAGGAGGCCAGTAGGCATCTCCCTTGAGTGCTGGGTTTGTGTAGATGGGACTGTGGTGGGAGGGTTTACTCCTTGAGTCAACTGGATTAGAAGACCAATAGAGGGACTCATCTTTCCAGGAACACCTGAGCGGTGTCCCTTAGGAGCACACATTTGTAGTTTGAAAAGCCCTTAAGAAACAGGGAACTACTGAAATGTTGCCATAAAGCAAAAAGACAGAGGAACTATCAGGGATAAAGAAAGAATGGTGCAGATGGTGCAGCTTCACATGTTGGGGAGGACTTTCGTCCTCACAACTATAGAAATGTCTTGGGAGAACTGACATCAGCCATTCTTGTACTGTGATGTTGTGAGAAGGTGTCAGGGAGTGTTGCAACACCCTTAGCATCAGATCACTTGAGGGTCGTGATCACGGACTCTCATTTTAAGTTGTAAAACTGATTTCAGCAACTCCAATATGAGAATTGTTTAAGTACCCCTGTTCTGCAATTAGCATGTTTTACAGAACAAGAATATGTGCAGGTAATCAATTGCCACTTTAAAAATATAAGTCACAGAGTCCATCTGCTCTTGTAGATGCTGTTGCACACTCAATGTAGATTCCTTGGGAGATAAGATCTAGTTAGTGGCTAAGTTGTAGACGCCTGAAATAAAAGACCTGGGCCCTTGAGTTTTAACCCCCTTGCTACAGTCTGTGCAGTAGGCAAGAAAATAACCCATTGATACTGAGGCAATGCAAAACTCCCAACGCGACCCGATCCTGAATTCACTATGTGTTTCTCCCTTACTGACAAACTTGCTTAAAGCTGTGCTTGTATATAACTGGGCTGCGTTTAAGGAGGAGCAGTCCTCAGTCACTTTTTGGTTAAGGGAGGAGAGACGAAAAATGTGGTGGAAGAAGAAAGTTACGAATGGAAAAAAGGAAGGGCAGAATGAAACTGTAGCAGTGAAGGATCAGTAAGAGAGGGAATGGAAATGGTATAGAAATATGGGAAAGAGCAGGAGGCAAACAGCCACAGCAGGGAGAGTGACCAGTTTGCTGCACCATGTTTGAAGCACGTCTTTGAATCTCATGCATATTATCATGTAAACCATCAGTAACCCACACCTCACAAACCATACACCCCAAAAGGGTGCCAGGACGCAGATGTGAATCAGAGTGCATCGGAGCGCCATCAGGGGGAATGAAGCACTACATATATTCTGCAACACAATACACACATGTTCATACAGACATATAAGTGCCTTTATATTTCTTTATTTTGAAGGTGGATATGGACTTACAGGGCTAAACAGTCTACCATAACCATTATCTCTACTTGTACCTTTTTGTAATGCAAAATCATTTGGTTAGCCAGTTGGCAGATGTGAAGTCTACCTTGGGTTCTCGTGGGCATCAATCTGTAGGTTGACATCATCCATCCACAGCATGAGGTCTCTGACCATCTTGAAGAAGCGAAACTTCTCCACAGTGTCAAAGAGAAGCTGACGGCGTCCATTACTGGTATTCTGCAGCTCACTCCAGGCCTCTGTTACAGCCTGTTCATGTCGCTGGATGTCATCAGCCTTCTCCCCGGCGTACGCCTTCTGAAGGCGAGAGGCATCATCCTGGACCTGCTTTACCTGAGAAACAAAAAGACTCAATAAGTAGAAAATAAAAGATGCAGAGAACCCAGGTCTGTGTGTATTAGAGAGGCACCACAAACAGGCTACAAAAATGAATGGATGGCCAAGTTATAGAAATAGCTTGGAGGAAGAAAGAACCCAAAAACATTAAAAAAAAGCTGATTGATGGAGCTGGCAAATAGAGAGAGAGAGGGTATTAGACACAAGGACCTAAAATAAGAGATCAATAACGGGCTGGTAGTTAAAAAGATTACCGTGAGCCAGATGGAAGAATTGAATACTTGCACGGTTAACTCTTAGCACAGAGCTAAATGCAATAATTCAACGATGCAAACAAGCTAAAGGTAAAGTAAACATATCCTGGAAAAAGTGATCTCTTTAAAGACACTGTTTTAGTTAACTCAATTATCCTTATTTAATTTAATTAAATGTGCTTATTTAAGGTAAGATAGAGTCAGCTTTTGGACAGAGCTCTGCAGCACGGTTTAGGAAAAAGAGCTCTGCAGCACAGTTAGGAAAAGTTGTTCTTCCATCCCCAATAGGTTTTTTATGACCTGCTTTGTGTTTTGCCTCCACTGGACTCGACAATCATGGTTTGATCAAGAAACACACAACAAAGGAACTTGTCTTGATAAGGACTCCCAAAATGTATCTGCAACTTGGTAATGGTGGCTACCTTGCCAGTCTGTAAGGTCATGGGGAGTGCTTGGTCTATATAATAGTTCTGGGGTAAAAGCCTTTTTACCTGCACCCCTGGTTGAATGAGAGCCTAATATCTTACCCTGTAAATGCCCAGTCAACAACAAGTACCTCCATAATTGGGGTCCTGTCCCATCTCCATGTTAGGATCATTTTCTACTTGCTTCACTGTATTTGACCTAAAAGGTTAGCATGTATTTGGTAACTCATGAGCAAGGCTATATAAGTTGAAGGCCCCTCTGCATCCGTCATATGTGCATGGTGGATGTGACAGCTTGCATGCTCCTTTGTTAGAACTTTGCTCTTGTGAAACTGGTTTTATGTAGAGAGTGTGTGAGAACTCCTCACTCCATCAACCGTTAGCAGATGATTCTCTTTGCAGTACAGAGAAACTCCCTCCCTACTCTTTTCCTGAGTTGCTGGCTGTGACCAGGCTGCAAATGTTATGCTTGGTTAAAAAGAATGACCTTGAAATGTTTTCAAAAGTCAGACCCGTGCTTTCTTTTGCAGAAGGAGGGTCAGGACAAAGACCCCCTGTGCACGTCCTCAGAAATGGAGGGAATTGTGAACTAGTAAATCTGCACTCAGATTGGCCCAGACTTAATATCTACATCCCGAAAGTAGAATAAATACGGTTGTCTTTGAGCAAATAACTTTTACTTCACCTGGGCATTGGGAGACCAAGCACAGTTGGGTAGAAGCCTTGGGGACTGGAGAATGCTCACCTCTGTACTGACCAAAAGGCAGCTAATCTGTCCAGAATAGAGAGGATCCAGATTTTGCCAAGAAGAACCAGACAAAGCCGGGCTAACTGGAGATGTGTGATCCTTGTAGTCCAATCACTAAATCAACTCGAGGTTGGGGTATGGAACTGCAAAGACTCAATCCTCCATCAGAGGTGAACCTTCACCATACCCATAACTGATCCATCCATACTCTGTGCCTATACTTGTCATCCCCAGGCCCAGGGACGAATAGAGTTCTTTCCTCTTCACCCCTGTAATTCGGACTGCTTTCTATTGGCTGTGACTGTAGATAGTGTTCCTAAACCATTTCAGCCACCTCTCCAGCTAGTACGTTTTCAGGGATAAGTTTCATTTTAATATTGCTATTAGATCCGAACCCTACTTCTCAGTTCCCAAATGGACGTGGTTGAGTCTTTGAGCCCCCATCCTTTGAGTGCCTCTATCACTAGAAATTCTTGACCGGGAATGGACAGTTTAGAGATAAAGGCCTCTAAAATGTGGCTATCTAGTGAGGACTTCACAGTGGATGGTGGCACACTGACATCTCCCCCTGCTGAAAATATATGCAAAGCTGTCGACAGAGCTCGGAGCCTAACTTGTCTACGTTTTGACTGGACGTTGGATACTGAACCCCTGGTAGTCAAGTTGCCCTGGACACTGATTCTTGTACAGATTTTTAGACTTTGTTTCTTAGTGAGGCTGTGGGTTTTTATGTTTCAGATTGTTTCAACTGTAAACTCAGAAGCAGATCTCAATCCCACTGAGTTGCCTGGTTTAACCCTGAGACAAAGGGCTAGATGTATCAGAGCAAACTTGCCACAGTCTGTACTTTTGCCTGGCATCTCTGCTCCATTGACTAGCTGTGTATATAAACATTGTAGTAAATCCGATGAGCCCATGAGTGTTTCAAGAGTACGACTACCCTGCCCCCACAGGATAACACTGTGCCTAAAGATCAACACCATTTAAAACCCTAGTCCTGTAGGATAATAATGTCCAAAAGGCTCAATATTATATAATAATCTAGTGTGTAAAAGCTAGGAATACATTTGGGTCCGAATCTCAGCCAAAGAAGGTGATAAAAACTTCTCTTCTGTAAGCACTTAAGTGTTAACTGTGTGCTTTAATTAGCTGGTAACAAAAGTCCTATTGTATGCTATTTACTGTATCATGCTGTATCTACGTTTATAAACCCCTACCAGAGAATAGAGTAAGCCCCGACTGCCTGACTTCACTATCCCTGGAGAGTCAACTGCCCAAAAGACAGTAACATGGCTATTCATTGGATTGCAATAGAGATGGCGGAGGGACAGCAAAGGTTACGTAGCATCACCCATACATACACTGCCCCTTTAATGAGTGATTGATTATGGACACCAAGGAAAAAGACCCCAGTTGCCTGCTGGGATAAAAACCTGTGGCTTGCTGCTTGGATACAGATCTTTGTGGCAGGTGACAAACTACAGAACAATATAGTGCTAAAAGAGAATTAAACAGTAACATAGGCAGTGAGTAATACATATTGGGAGACCGGACTTGAAAAGACAAGGCAGGCATGCCATGACAGTCAGTGGGAACTGAAATAGCAAGATGGATTATTTAGACAGGTGCAATTTATACATATATAGAAAGTGCACACACAGCTAGACTTAAACAGGCAAAGATGAACTGCAAGGAAAACGAATGTAGCTACAGAAATTACTAGCCAGAATTAAATAGGACAGTATTACAGTCACACAGCCTTACATAGAGATTGCATATATGTGGAATATGTTGGGCAATACACACCTGTGCGCTCAGTGCCTGTATGTCATGCTCATAGGCTGTGTGCATACGCTGCATGGCTTCTGCAGTATTGAGGTCCCGTCCAACCTCATCGGGCAACTGCTTCTGCTTGTTCTGGATCTGACTCAGCGTCTCCTTGGCATCGTTGTAGAAGCGGTGGAGCTCATAAGAGGCGGCAAGCATCTGACTGCGGGTGTCGATTAATTCTAGCAAATCAGCCCAGGCTTCGTTCAGCCCATCTTTCCACTCTGCAATGGTGGAGTTTTCCGAGTGCCCGGAGGATATCAAGTCATCGGCCATGAGGTTCACAGCATCCACACGCTCCTGCCCGATGTTACTGGTATCTCGTGAGAATTCCCTGAACTTGTCCCTTAACATCTATAAAAGAGGAGAATAAGCAAAGGACACAAGCATGAGGGACGTGCATAAAGAAAGGGAAAAAATGTTAAAGTAAAATAGCAACCTTTCTGATAGAATCTAATTGGTGCAGGTTTGTTGTACCTCCAACTCATTTCACAAACCATGAGTACTGGACGTCTGTAGCTTCTTATGGCTTCTAAATCAGTGCTTTTTATTTACCTAAAATAAACAGCCTCTCGTTACACGCAGCTTGGTAATCCCAATTTAGCATTCTGAAATATGCTGTAGTACCACATCCTTTAAGTTTTCCAAAGACGTGTTGGCAGGTAATACATGGTGGAATAGGCCTTCTAGGCCTTCACAAAAAGGCCAGAATCTGGGAGAACTCAGATTTTCACTACAATCCCTCATTCTAATGGGAGATTTTTTAATGATGCAGTAATACCACACACAGAAATGACCATACCCAAATGTAACAGGATTTCTAACTACTCAATTACTCCATCAGGAGTCTTGCGACTGTTTTAATGAAGGGCATAGAGTATATACCAAAAATAAAAGCATGTGATATTTAACACCTGTCACTGCAGAGCAACATAGAGAATGTTGGTCTCCAGTTAAACTGCAGTTCCGATTTCAAGTAATCAAGACATTTCACAGTCTTAGCCAATACAATCAAACTACATGATAAAATTCAATTCAGCAGCTTGATCATTTCAAGAGTACCAAATACAATTTGCAAAATAAGAGAACTCTTAGCAGTCACTGTTTTACTAATAGAAGTTTCCAAATACCATACGCTAGACCACTATTCTGCCTAAAGTGAGTCAGCCCCAGAGTTATCATCTTTGGTTTGCATATCCAATGAAAATGACCTATTCTGACTCCTTTCGATATACTCCTCGATATTTTGAGGTTTCATCAAGTACAAAGGACTCAGTAAATAACCAGTGGTTTTTGATGGGAGTTTATTTTGCAGAAAAATATAGGAAGTGGAATGTGGCAAACATTTCAGAAACAAAGCCAAAAACTCAATCAGAACCCTTCTCTTATTGGAAAAATTACTCAATAAACAGTAAAGGTCATTTATCGATGTCCAGGGGAGGATATCTGAGCATCTCATTTAAGTGTGTCTTTTATGACTAAGGGGTTCTTTACTGATTGAGCTCCCATGATGTCATCAAGTACATAAACACTCCACACCTACTGCAGTCTTTCCTTTATGTAGCAGGAATGGATATACACACTGAGTGTATGAGTAGACTGCTTAATGTCACACTATACAGAATACTTACATGGCAGAATAAAGTGTTTAGTTTCAACACTAGGGCCCCCTTCATCATTATCTTCACTAAAAACAAAACACAGAATACCTCCTAGTCGCAGGATCACATAACACTACAAAAGGGAAAAAAGTTCTCAAAGTATCAAGAACGAAGCCTTAAAAATATCAAATTTTCATTTTATGTTTACCATTTAATAAAAGGAAGTAGAAGTATCAAAAACTAACATGAACACTGCAAATTCTGCCGAGCACTTTTTAATTAGAGTTACTGAGAGGAAAATGTTTTCCCGGACCGACAAACTCAAACAGAAAAACTGGCGTTTTAAGACTGTAAAGGAGCTCCACAGTGGCAGAATGCAGCACCGTAGCAGACTGTGACTTTGTCCATTTAAAGTATGTAGTGCCTAAAAACTAATGGATAAGAGCTCCCTTCATGGGCTAAATTAAGGAGGAAGGATTGTTGTTTATCAATATTAATAAATGCAAACTGGTAGAGGAGGTCAGGAACTTTCAGTCCTCATCATGGCATCATCATTAATATTCCTACATCCAACAATAAGCTCGCCAGTTGCTAATGGAGGTGGGAGGTCCATATGCATAGCTTCTAGCAGAAAAAGAGCAATATGACGAAAACTCCTGAACAGTGGAATTTAGAAAAATAATTTTTTATATTTATTTAGACAAAGATCTACGAGATTAGGTAAGCACTTTTCGAGTTAGCGATTTTCAAACACTTAGAGAATACAGCTGTCAGATTTGAGGCACGAGCCTCGAACGTGGTAATGTTATCATATTAGAGAAATATACACTGCCAAGGGTCACTTCCAAATGACTTACAGGGTAGTTCTTCTCGATGGACTTAAGGAAAGTAGGGGTCAAGGCCTTAAAACCGCCAGCAGTTTTGGTTTACCTGACCTGGTGTGCCTGGGTGCAAAGGTGCTGGTCGCAAGGGTAGCCTCGAATGCTACCGCTGAAATCTATGTGGTAACCTGCAAGCAAAATGCAAAATGCACAAGTCTGTCAGAACCCTAAGGGGAGCTTGGTTATTGAAGGTCTCTGGGGCAAGGGTGCACCATCGGTAGGCTCTGACTCAGGCAATGGGGCTCGGGTGCAGAGGTGTTTTGTCTGCGGGTTGCTTGCGTTGGAGGCTCTCACTTTAGGGGTCGACCTGGAGATGGGGACAAAACAGGACAACAGGGCCACTCTCTATGATGGCCTCTCTGGTGCTGACGTTCTACATCGGTAGGTCAGTCTTGTTGGTGTCCGGGCTGGACACTGAACAACCCTTGGTTGCTTGGTCCGGTATTGGTGTCTTACATTGGTGCAGGGCAGCTCCTGGGGATCCTGGCGTCTCTGAACTTGGTGGGGAGATGGATCTGGCCTCCTGGAGAACAGTGACCTCCACCTGGGTGGCTGCTGCGACGTTAGACCCCGGTGGTCATCAGATTGGTGAATCGGACGTTGTGGTTGGTGCCTGCAGGCTACAGGGAAGTGGCTCTTCCACTTCAAGGGAAATGCTGACGGGTTGGTAAAGTGATGGCAGCCCTCCGATACTTTTGGAGGATGCACAGCTGCAGGATGAATCCGGTCTTTGCAATTGTCGAGACAGGAGCAGGAAGGTAGTGTTTGGGGCCAAGTCCACAGCTAGTCTTCAGTTCTTGCGGTCTTCGGCTCGTCTTTATCCTTCTGCTTCTTGAATCAGGTTAATCTGAGTTTCCGGTGTCAGGAGGCCACATAAATACTGAATTTAGGGCTGGTAAGGGGAGTGAAGGGTATTAGCCAATGGGCTACTTACCCTTTGGGTCACTACACCCCCTGGATGACCACTTACTGTGGGGAGTGGGCATACCCCTGTACCAGAGTTCCAAATTCCACCAAAAACAGGATGGTGGAATCCTTCTTTTGTGGAGCACATCAGGATGCCCACCTTAGGGGTGTGACTAGCCTGGTGGAGCAACACGTCTACTGCCTAGCTAATTTCCCGCCTGCCCTGGTGCCAAATGGGCCTCAAGGCAGGTGGTGGGATCTCCCAGGTCTGGGGAAGCCAGGGTTGCATATCAAAGGCGGCAGAGGCTTTGAAGCCCCTGAACATGATATGCTAAATCACTAGCCATCCTGCTAGAGGAGGTGTGAAAACCTTACTCCGGAGAGGGCATTGTTTCTGTTCCCAGAGAGCGTGGGCTCTCACCTGCAGGGGGTCAGAAATGTGTCTGTGGTGGCAGGTCGGACGAGACCAGTCAGCCAGCACACTAGATAGTGGTAGGTTTTTCAAGGGGCACCTCTAAGGTGCCCTCTGGGTGCATGTCATAATAAATCTGGTACTGGCATCAGTACAGATTTATTAAGAACAGGTGTTTGTTACTAAACACCATAGGTTTCAGTGAAGCCATCATGTAGCTGGGGAACTCGTAATGACAGTGCCCGGGACATGTACTTAAAATGGCTTCCCTGTTCACTTGTACCATCTAGTACTTGAACTAGACAGCACAGGGGTATATCTGCTCATGCAGATATGCCCTCACTTGTAAAATAATCCATCCTGCCTTAGGGCTACAAGGCCTGCTGTAGGGGTGACTTACATATATGACAAAAGACACACAGTTGATGGACAGAATGCAGAGCAAATCATACATTCACCCCCAGTCAAGAGATCCGGGTTAAATCCATTGTTCTTTTGCTCACCATGCCACCCCAGTTTAGACCCAGCCATATGCAAATCAGTCTTGACCCTGTGCCTCATGGGAACAATGGATTTAGGCGCAGATCTCTGTACTGGGGTGAATGTTTGGCATTGTTCAACATTCTGTCCATCAATTGTTCTTTTTGCATTTGTCACCCCGAGTGGGACAGGTATGCCCAGATGTGGGTTCTGTGCTCTCCATGTCACTGGAAATAAGCTAGCATGGCTGATGAGGGGCGAAACCCCGAAACCGGTCCTAGGATGCTTGTTTCCTGTCCAAGGAGGACCTGGCCTGGCCGTTTAAGCTGGACTGTTCCCATTAGGAGCAGGGTCAAGACTGATTTGCATGTGGCTGGGTTTAAACAGGAATGGCACTGGAAGCAAAAAAAACGATGGATTTAGGCCCAGATCTCTGTACTGGGGTGAATGTTTGGCATTGTTCAACATTCTATCCATCAAATGTTCTTTTTGCATACATATATTACATGCAGTGACTTTGGCATGGCACACACAGAGTGCGCCATGTCGTTTTTTGTTTTTTTTTAAATTATGGTTTGCACCGTGACACGCAGTCTGCAATGGCGGGCTGCATGCAGTCTGTACGAGGGTCCCTTAGAATGGCATAATACATGTTGAAGCCCCTAGGGAACCTCTTGCCCTAGGAACCAGGGGTACAATTTACTAGGGACTTACAGGGGTGCCAAAGTGTGGACCAATTGTGTGACAATTAGAACATTTTACCTTGTTTTAGGGAAGGAGCACTGGCACAGGGGGCCTGGTTAGCAGGGACCCAGTGCACATCAGTCAGAAAATATCAGTACCAGTGGGAAAAAGTGGGGGTGGCCATGACAAAAAGGGGCACTTTCCAACACTCGCCAAACAAACTGCTGGACCCACCTGTATGATGTTATGGCCTGCCAACCCAGCAAGAATCGCCTAATCCTGCTTCCCACTGTGTCGCTGTACTCCACTGAGGGCATGCTAAAGAGGTTTCGCACGTGGTGCTGCAGCAGTGGAAGTAGTGGACTGGGTGGTCCGGTGGCCACCAAGGTGTTGATCACTAAACTGCTGGGCACTTTGTGGTGGTTGAATAGGCTAGTGGTATGGGGTACCTCTGCCGAAACAACAAAAGAAGCAGTAGGGCTAATGGGGCTGGTGAGGGAGGACACATAAGCCCAGGGAGCATGCCGTTACCCAGCTCTTGAACCACTTGAGAGCAGATTCTGCGTCGTCACCGAACAGGTGAGTCCTGTTGGACGACATGTCCATGAGGCTGGATAGCGTTTGAAAAACCAGTGGACAGTAGCCAGGTGTATCGGCGATTGGCAACACTGGTGCCAATGGCCCGCTCAATGGAGTCAGTGGTGTCCAAGTCACAATGAATTGTGAACTTAGCTGCGTCACGTCTGCCCTGTATGGTTTGGGCAAGAACAAACTCGAGATTGTTGGGGACACCTGGAAGTACTTAAGCCACAGAGTACCAAAGGGCATTAGAATAGCACCCCAGCAGCCAGCTGGCATTCATGGACCTGAGCGTCAAGCTGGTGGACGAGAAAAACCCTCTTACCGAACGTCACTACTCATTTCAACTCCCTCTCAGGGAAGTCTCTGGAAAGTGTTGGGATTAGTCTGCAGGATGCCGGGAAGGGGAGCTGAGATAAAAATGCAGGGTCACCTGGGGTGATCTGCAATTTGGCGGTTGACCGGACGGCCAGAGCAAGGTTTGGCCTATGCCCCTAACAAAGTATCCATAAGGGCATTGTTAAATGGTAAGAAGAGCTCAAATAGATGTCTGCCCCGGCTGAAGAACCTCAGTAAGCACATTGGTCTTTACCTCCATGGTGAGGAGCTGAAGGTTAAGGACTTCGGCTGCACTATACATAACCATATTGTAGGAAGGGCTCAACTCAGTGGCAGGCCAGTGGGTGAGAGAAGGTCAAACTCAGGGGAGGTATCAAGGTCACTAGTTTCCTGCACGTCATCATACTAATTCTCCTCGTGATAAGGGTGGCCAGTCTCATCATCTGCATTGTAATTGCCATCCAAAACCATTCCAAGCACATTGGTCTTTACCTCCATGGAGGGGAGTGGAAGGTCAAGGATTTCAGCTGCATTACTAATAACTATAGCATAGGAAGTACTCTGCGCAAGGGGGGGGGGGGTATCAAGGCCACTAGCGCCCTGCAGGTCCTCATACAAATTCTCCTTGTGCTAAGGGTGGCCAATCTCATCACCTGCATCATAATTTTCATCGTAATCCAAGCCGAACAGGGAATGAAGGCTGTGCTGTTGTCTGAACAAGTGGAGGAACGGAAGCCTCAACAGCAGCAGTGTGACTTCAATTTAGGTCGAACAGGTGCCGACTCGACGTCTGAGAGGACAATTGGTGCCTCATCTTCCGGCATTGGCGTTGAAGAATCAGGAACCAGTGTAGACTGTCGCACAAGAGGTGTAGTCGAGAGTTGAGCCGGAGGCAGCCCAGATGTGGGCTCAATCAGTCCAGCAGGCACCGAGGGCGAACCTGCCAGCAGTAATACAGGTGGGTACCCTCTTGGCTCTGGGGTGCCCGCAGGCACGCCAGAGGGAGTCAGTAAGGATCCAAAGAGTTGGAGCATGACCTCAGAACTCGATCTGCTTCTGAGTGGTGGACGGCCCCAGAATCTCAGGTTTTACGGAACAAGTTGCTGGATTGGCCCCGAAGTCGAACGACTTCAGGAGCGAGACCAAGATGTGTGGTACCACTCTTGTGCCTTTCCAGGGGAGTCTGTGTGGCAGGAAGGGGCCAAGTCCAGCTTAAATGTCTTTTTTAATAAAAAATGTATTCAACTTACCCAAAGTTCTGGATCAAGAGGAAGACAGACCCCTGGAATGACTCCGTCGACTTCTAGATCTCCAACGGGACCAGAACCAAATTTTCGACTTGGACCAGTCTTGTTGCAGACTCTTCTGGTGCTTGCCAATGTAGTTTTACCTCACTGTCTTGAATGGCCTTCGGGTTCATCGATGCGCAGTCACTGAAGGCCTTAGAGTCGGGGCTTCACCACAGGTAAATTTGGTGAGGATCTGTCACAGGCATTTGCTTGTGACAGTCCACACAGGGCTTAAATCCTGTCACTTTGGGAAGTAATATGTCCCTTGCACACTGCAAAATAATTTGCTAAATTAAGGTAAGTGCCTCAAAGGGAGGAAAGGTAGCTCCAGATTAGCAGCTGGTGGCGCGGAAAAAAAGGAACTGACATCAGCGCGTGGAAGTGGTGCCTATATGGCTCCACACAATTTCGGAAGCGGAAAAGCATAAGTGCAGTGCCACCTACCGGTGCGCAGAGGTAATGCTGAAAAGTTTCTGGATCCAGTAGGACGTCTAGGGAATATTCAAAAGGTGAGGAATCTGCTGCTAGAAGTCTCTATCAGAATTATTTTGGATTACAGGCTCTCCGCTCACCCTCCTTTCCTTGTCTGTGCTGCTTTCCTCCACCCGCCCTCCTTCACCCGAGTAAGCTTGTCCCCAATTGTCCGTGTTGTTTGTCCTCATCCGCTATCCTTCCCTCATTCCGCTGTTTGTCTATTGCTTGAATCCATCTAGCCGCCCTCCATTGCCTGTGTCATGGCTTGCCCCCACCCGCCTGACCTCCCTCTGTTGTCTGTGTCGCTGCCTGCACCTCCCAGCCATAAGAACAAGCATTTGCAATGCAATAGGTCTCGCATTTACGCTAGTTTAAGCTATTGGCATTGGAAATGACAATGCCTTTTATTTACGTTTTAAAAACCAAAACATAAAATAAAAGGCAATCATTTACAATGCCAATAGATCAAATTTGTGCAAATGCGAGACCTATTGCATTGCAAATGCTTGTTGCATCTAGGTGCAAGTCTCCAGATAGCTCCCAGCCAAAATACTCGAACAAAAGGAGTAATGCTTTGTAAACGTGTGCAGCGAGGCCCACGTAGCTGCCTGACAGATAACCGGCAGCGGAACACCGCGGCCCAAGGCCGTGGTAGCAGCCGTTGCCCTGGTGGAATGGGCACGCAGCCCAACAGGAGGCTCCTTCTTAGCCAAAGAATAGCAGGTCTTGATGCACAAGGTAACCCAGCGGGGGATGGTCCTCTTGTGCACCGCCCGACCTTTTTTGGCGCCCACGTAGCCAACAAAGAGCTGGTCATCCACCCGGAAGTGTTGTGTGCGGTCGATATAGAAGGAGAGCGCACGTTTTGGGTCCAGACGGTGGAGCCTCTCTTCCTCTCTGGAAGGATGCGGAGGCGGAAAGAAGGTGGGCAAAGTGATGGTCTGCCCAATGTGGAAAGCAGTAACCACCTTTGGCAAGAAGGACGGACGCGTCCGAAGAACAACCTTGTCTGGATGAACAGACAGAAAGGGAGGTTTGCAAGATAAAGCCTGAGCTCACTCACCCGCCGAGCGGAGGTGATGGCCACCAGAAAGGCTGTCTTCAGAGTCAGAAGACGAAGAGGACAGTTATGTAGAGGCTCAAAGGGAGCGCACATTAAAAGGTAAGAACCAAGTTCAAGTCCCACTGAGGCATCACAAACGGAACAGGAGGGAAGAGGTGAGTAATGCCTTTTAAGAACCTGTTAACAACAGGGGACTTGAAAAGGGAGGGCTGATCAGGGAGCCTGAGGAAGGCCGAGATAGCACAAAGATAACCCTTGATGGTACCCAGGGCAGAACCCTGTTGGGCCAGAGAAAGAAGGAACAGAAGGACCTCAGAAAGAGGGGCAGAAAGGGGATTCACAGCCTTTGCTGTGCACCATGCCACAAATTTGTTCCACCTGCAGGCGTATACCACCTTAGTGGAGGGACGCCTGGCTGCCAGAATCACATCACAAACTTCGGGAGGCAAGTCGAAAGGAATCAACTGCCGCCGCTCAATCTCCACGCAAGCAGGTGTAGACTGGACAGGTTCGGGTGGAGGACCGTCCCCTGCTGCTGCGACAGAAGATCCTCCCGAAGAGGCAGACGGATCGGGGGATCTACGCTCATATTGAGTAGCTCGGGATACCAAACTCTTCGAGCCCAGTCCGGAGCCACAAGAATGACTTGGGCCCGGTCGTGCCGAATCTTCTTCAACACTCTGGGTAGAAGTGGTATAGGCGGAAAGGCGTACAATAGACCGCAACTCCACTCGTGACGAAAAGCGTCGCCGGCGGAGTGCCGCCTTGGAAATTCCAACGCGCAGAACTGATGACATTGCGCGTTCTCTTCGGTGGCGAATAGATCTAACCAAGGCTCTCCCCACTGTAGAAAGAGTCCTTGCGCCACTTCCGAGTGAAGACGCCATTCGTGATCCATCATGCACCTGCAGCTGAGGTTCGTCCGCCCTGGCGTTCAGGGAACCTGCCAGGTGTTGAACCATCAGGAACATGCCCTGATGTTCCAGCCATGTCCAGAGGCGCAGAGCCTCCTGACAAAGGGTCCACGACCCCACCCCGCCTTGTTTGTTGCAGTACCACATGGCGGTGGTGTTGTCTGTGAACACCTGCACTACCTTCCCTTTGACAGAGGGAAGGAATGCCTTGAGTGCAAGTCGGATCGCCCGGAGCTCCAGAAGGTTGATATGGTGCCGGGACTCCGCCCGGAGACCAGAGGCCTCTGATCTCCGCCTCTCCCATGTGACCGCCCCATCCCAGAAGGGACGCGTCCGTCACAACTGTGTGCTCTGGCTGGGGAAGGAGAGGGATCTGCCCATGACCCATTGCCGGTTCGAGAGCCACCACTGCAACTGTTTTGCAGTCCCCTCCGAGATCTGGACGTGATCGGACAGGTTGCCCTGGTGCTGCGCCCACTGGAACTTCAGGTCCCACTGCAGAGCCCGCATATGCCATCTGGCATGATTGACCAGCAGGATGCAGGAGGCCATGAGGCCCAGCAGCCTCAGGGTCATCCGTACCGAAACCCAGGATAAAGGCTGAAAGATCGGAATCATAGCCTGAATATCCCGGACTCGCCGTTCGGGAGAATAGGCCCGAAACTGCGTCGTGTCCAGAACTGCTCCGATGAAAAGGAGCTGTGGAGAAGGAATCGGATGCGACTTTGGCACATTGATGGAGAACCCCAGCGAGTGCAGGAGTTCGACCGTAGTCTGGAGGTGGGAGACGACTGCCTGGGACGAGCCCGCCTTCAGCAGCCAGTCGTCGAGGTAGGGGGAAGACTGAAACCCCTGCCCGGCGCAGATGAGCTGCGACCACCGCCATCACTTTCGTGAACACCCGAGGGGCACTGGTAAGGCCCAAGGGGAGCACGGTGAACTGAAAATGCTCGAGGCCTACCGTGAACCGAAGGTAACGCCGGTGGGCCGGCAGGACGGGGATGTGGAAATAGGCGTCCTGCAAGTCCAACGCTACCAACCAGTCTCCAGGGTCGAGGGCAGTCAAGACCTGAGCTAGGGTGAGCATCTTGAACTTCTCCTTCCGGAGGAAAGCGATTGACGTTCCGGAGGTCCAAGATAGGACGCATGTCCTCCTTGTCCTTTTTGGGCACCAGGAAGTAGTGGGAGTAGCAACCACGCCCTACTTCTGGGGTCGGAACACGCTCGATGGCCCTCTTGGCCAAGAGGGCCGTGACTTCCTTCTGCAGAAGTACCAAGTGATCCCCTGACATGCGGTGGAATTGAGGTGGCATGGCTGGGGGTGGTCTCGAAGGGGAGGGAGTAGCCCCTTCGGACAATGTCCAAGACCCACCTGTCCGAGGTGCTGGGACGCCAGTGGTGAAGGTGATGGCGGACCCTGCCCCCTACTGGCGTGCTGTGCACCTGAAAGGAGGGACTAGGAGGGCTTGGAGGCCGCGGACGGGTTGGAGGTGGTGGCCTGACCCGCACGCTGGTTGCCCGAACCGCCACGGCGGAATCCACGTCCTCGGCCACGCGAAGACGCCTGCTGCGCGGGCCGGTGGCTGGGCTGCTGACGTGACGGGGCGCCCCTTCCGTGGCCACGATAGGGGCGAAAAGCAGAAGTCAGCGGAGGGCGTGTAGCAGAAAGGCCCAGGGACTTGGCAGTAGCCCGTGAGTCCTTAAAGCGCTCCAACGCATGGTCTGCTTTGGACCCAAAAGACCGACTCCATCAAAGGGCATGTCCATGAGAGTATTCTGGACATCCCTGAAAAACCAGTGGTTCTCAGCCAGGCGTGGCGTCGGAGCGCCACCGTCGTTGCAATAGACCTGCCCAGCGAGTCGGCGGTATCAAGGCCACATCGTATTGTGTATTTGGCCGCATCCCTTCCTTCCGCAATGGCGCGGGAAAGCAGTGTCTGGACCTCCTCAGAACACTGGGGCAAAACAGTCGCCACCGAATCCCACAAGGAGTGGGTATATCGGCCCAAAAGACAAGCGGAGTTGATGGATCGCAAGCCAGCACTGGAGGAAGAAAAACCCTTCTTCCCAAATTGATCCAGGCGTTTGGATTCCCTATCCGGAGGGGCGGTAGGGAAGGCGGTTTGGGAAGCGGAGGCTTGGACAACCAAGCTCTCAGGAGTGGGGTGGACAGAGAGAAACAGGGGGTCGCCCGGAGCTGGGTGATGGCGTCGGGACACGTTCCTATCCACAGGAGCCCCTGTGTTGGGCTTGGACCAGGCGCCCAAAGAACGTCCAGTGAGGGCATCGTTAAACGGCAGCACAGTCTCCGTAGAGGAGGCTGCCGGCTGAAGCACCTCTGTCAAGAGATTAGTCTTGACCGCCACAGTAGGGAGTTGGAGATGTAAGGCTCCAGCCGCCCTACGCAACACCGTAGCAAAATTGGCTCCCTCCTCCGTAGCCACGGGAGGAGACAGCATGCCAGTGTCAGGGGAAGTATCTAGACCACTGGCATCCCCTAGACCCTCTGTCCAGTCCTCATCGTACTGACACTGTTGTGCCAGAGGGTCATCAGACCCCTCCCAGTCCTCCTGGTCCTCCTCTGGTTCAAAATAAGGAGGAGGAGGGACATTTGGGACCCAAGGTCTCATCGGCGCCGGAACCGGCGTCGAGCGACGTCGGTCCGGGTCCATGTCCGGAGCCGGAAGGAACTGGGGGACGAAGCCGCCCGGAGCCCCAGGCGGCGTCGAGAACGGCACCGGAGACATCGGCGTCGGCGGAGGCGTGGTTAGGTCGACCGGCGTCGATGGGGGTTGCGGAGCCGGGAGCGAGGCCGGGGCCGGAGCCGGGATCGAGGCTGGAGGCACGGGCGACGCCGGGGCCGGAGCCGTCGGCGACGCCGGAGCAACCCCATCAGGGCCCGCGGGGCCCGAAGGCGCACCGGAGGGGACCTTGAGGCCCGAAGAGGCGGGCCATGGCCGACAGGAATTCCTGTATTTGGGCCGGATCCGCCCCGAACCCGGGAAGGACGGGTATTGCGGGGGCGACTCCACAGGCATGTCCGGGGCCGCGGGGACGGTGCCGGGAGGGGCCTCAGCCGAGTCGCGAGACCGGCGAGGCGAAGTCCTAGAGCGACAATGCTTTTGGACTTTTTGTGCTTGGACTTACCGGACGACGAAGACTTCGATGCCGACGACCGGTGAGGACTCCGCGACCGACCCCTTGACCTCTCACGCGACCGGGGCTTGGCGTGGCGCGGAGCCGAATGCCGGGCCTCGAGGAGCTTTCGAGACCGCTCTCGCAAAGCTTTCGGGTTGAGGGCCCGGCAGTCGGAACACGACTCCGTGTCGTGGCCTCGGCCGAGGCAGAAGAGACACTCCCGATGCGGGTCTGTGATGGACATCATCCGAGCACAGGCGCCGCAACGTTTAAAACCGGGCATCTCTACGACACCTTGAAGTCGATTCGAGAAAACAGTGAAAAATTCACCAAAAAAGTTAGTCAAAAAATGACTAGGGCACTGCTCTTCCCGGATCTGCGCTTGCTGGCGCGGAAAAAGAAGAACTGACGTCAGCGCGCAGGGGCGGCGCCTAAGTGCTGCCCGCGACGTCATCCCGGCGATCACGACGCCGATGACGGACGCGGAGCCGCACGACGCCGCCTACCGACGCGCAAGGGTACTGCTACGCAAAAACTTTCCGGATCCAGCCTGACGCCTGGGGATATTCTAAGGTAAGGAATCTGTCACTAACGTGTCTCTTTCAGATTCACTCCCATTATCTTTAACGGAGCTCTCAAAATTCCACATGTAAATAAACACATTTTGGTCCGTTATTGTTAGTACAGAGAACTAGATAGCACACCACAGCATTCAAATTTCAGCTTTAACCCCTTAACAGCAGAGTATGTGACCCTCCATTCTCCAGGCTACATCTGAAGCATAGAAGACTATGAGGTCATATCCAACACCTGCCCCGAGGTTTTCAGAAACCCTCGATAGTGAAAGAGTTAGCATTTTCTAGACTAGCATGTTAATTCCATACGAAACTAGTTAACAAATACAAAAATGATCCAAGGTAGCTTGTCTTGTTGATCGTATTATTTTAGGGTTCTTCACCTTTACGGACCACTCTAGCTTCGGCCTGGCAGTTTAATAGGTCACTAGAGTCCTAGACAGAATTCTGAGATCTTAATAAACAAGTGATGAACCTTACAACCCACACTCGCAGTGTACTTCGTCTTCAGAGGTGACACACGGGGACGTGAGAGCGCCTGTGAGAAGGAGCTGCTGAAATAGGCGCAGCCATCTTGAAAGCCCCATAACCTCAAAGGCAACCTTCCCATATTACTGGCTATCCCCCGAAAAGTGTCCGCTCTGGAGGGAGAGCAGTGTCAGACACCGCACAAAGCCCCACCCCACGTTAGTTCTCGGATTGGGACCCTCCATGGGGTTTACTGTTCGGGCCTGTGGAGCTTGGTGCGACAATGACCTTTGGTAGACATTTACTGTTTCTGACAGGAGATCCTCCGTCACGAGGAAGTAGTCACCGCCCCCATGTTGCGGAGAAGAAGGCAAGCTTGAAGGTCTGAAGTAGTGACTTTTCAACATCATTCATCAGCGGAGAACCCTCGTCAACATGAACCGGAAGTCCGGCCTCGGTGACCGGAAGCCTTAAATGAAACATCATGGCGGCACCCGGCGGCTACGAGCTCGTTTCTTTTCCAACGAGAATTGTTTGAGACAGGCAGCCAACCGGCGGCTACGAGCTCGTTTCTTTTCAAACGAGAATTGTTTGAGACAGGCAGCCAAGAGGGCAGAGGAATTAACTTGTGGGGTGCGGATCAGTGAGCTGTATCCCCCCCCTTACCCTTCTCGTGCAGCCCTTGGCCTTCCGACTGCGACTGGCAGAACAAGCTGAAGACACGCCGTGAGCGTGCGCATCGGCTGCCTGGGCAGGAGATGTGCACGCATATGGTGCGAGCAGGCGTTGTGATAACGCCGCGAGCCGTACGCGTGCACATCTCCTGTCTGTTAAGTTTCGGCACAGACAGTTGATGTGCACGCGTACGGCTTGCGGCGCTATTACAACTCCTGCTCGCACCATGCGCGTGCACATCTCCTGTCCCGCATCGGAGCAAAAGTCGGCAACAATAGATCTCGCATAGCGAGCAGCGCTTTGCGCTGCATCGCTAGGCGAGACCTAAAAAAAGTGCTACAGTGAGGACACTGCAGGCCGAGTGATGGCACATACATTTTCCTCAAAGCCTCCGCGTTGCCTCCCACCCCTCCGTGTTGCCACCCACCTCACCCTCCTTCCTGTCGGCAATAGTTTTTTTTTAAAAAAGCACTATGAACCCAGTCATTGCACTCTTGAAATTCTTTTTTACATTTCAGCCATGCTGCACGGCAGCAGTGCTGCTGTACAACATAGCTGAAAAGCATTGACAATGCCAACAGCTCTCGTCTCCTACGCAAGACCTTTTAGTTTTGCTGGTTCTTTTTTTAACCAGGTCTAGTCTGTTTCTATCATCCTTTTCATTATTTCTCCAGTTTCCCAAATCTCATTTGTTTCTTCAAACTTGTACTCCATTTTCACCATTTTGTTTTTAGCCTGTAATGTTGATGTTATCTTATTCATAATAGGACGGTGTCAAGACCTGCTCATTATGTTTAATTTTCTCTACTTAAGGGTGGCTTGCTCACAATTTGTTATTGGTTTTGTTAATATAACTATTTTCGATGTCCTGCACACTAGTGACATTTTTATTATTATTGTTTCTCAATCTCTCCCTTCTCTGCCTACCAGCTTGCTCTCTAATTGTCCACATTTTGTTTTTATGTTTTCACAGAACTTTGTATACTGTGCAAGCACAACACGTGAAGAATGAAGGATTCAGTGCACTATGGGACAACATCATTTAAAACTGTTCGCTTGACACCCGATAAGACGGAGAAAGGTAGCAAACTAGATTAAAATGTTCATTTTGATTCCAATTGAAAAAAAATACTTTCCTAGTGTGAGATCCAAAAATAATCAGTAAAAGCAAACATTTTAAACAACATCGTCTGAATTGATGTTAGATTTCTGAAGAATGTCCACCTGATCAGAGATATGTTCTCTTATTCAACAATTATGGCTTTTCTGAAGTGACAGATTTTCCTTACCTCACCTTTTTAGGTTGAAGCCTACCAGACCCCGCAGCTGTAGGATTGCAAAGACCCATTGGGAACATGCTGAAAGCTTTTCTAGGAATACATTCCGCTCATTGCTTACCACTGGGTATGTGTTTTGTAACTCACAGTTACCTGCTTTATATTTGCTGGCTTTGTTTTGGCTGTCCAGCATGTCTTTGTCCATCCCGTGGAGCATACCCTGTTTACTACCTCTCTGACTGTCTCATTGATTTTTACTACCTCTCTGACTGTATCCTTGATTTCTTCTACAAGTGCTCACTTTCTGAGATTTTTTTTCTTTTTTGTGAGGCACTCCATGAGAGTACATATGTTTCATTTGTCTCCCTTGTATGTTAGTTCAGGAAGCAGTAAACGTGCTGTATCTCTTGGAAAGGTTTTCCTGCCTCCCGTTCTTTCTTCATGACTGATTCTACTTATCTCTGCCACTACCAGCTAATCAATACATATCTCATGTCTGTGAGGAACAATATTCTGTCTAAGAGGTTGTTTGTTTTGGTCAATGCTCTTTACCAATAGCATATCTTAAACAATCCTCTTCCTCAATTTCACTCCCATGCCATAGGCGCTGGAAGTAGGGGAGGCAGAGGGCGCTGAAGCAGCCCCAAAATAACCATGCTTAAGTTCAGAAGTGAATGAGCAATAAATCTACCTTTAAATTTAGTTTTTATCTTGTAACATTTGTTATGCAATCAAAGACAGAGGTCACACCTGGTGCCGACTTTGGTGGGGGGCGCTGTGGTTGAAAATAACTTTTGGTTTAAAAGCACGTGAACTTTTTTGGTGCGTCCAACAGTTTTCAGGCACAATAGAAATGTCACGATAACTCTAGTGATTAATGTTCCTAATGGTGACAGATCGGAATTTTGTCTAGTGGCAGTTTTAGCTCATCATAAAGTAGTGCTGAGGGTTAATGTGCCTGCTGCAAAGTACGTGTACCATACAGATCACAGAACTGAGTGTGAATGAACTATGAGTAGCACTATAAAACAAGCATTTGCAATGCAATAGGTCTCACATTTGCGCGAGTTTGAGCTATTGGCATTGTAAATGACAATGCCTATTATTTTTGTTTTGGTTTTTAACCGCGGCGGCAATTCCGCCGCAGTGCGGCGGTTTAGCGGAGTGGGCGGGGCCGCGTCGGCCAACGGACGTGCGCAGCACTACAGAGGTAGTGCTCGCGACGGCCGTTGGCCGACAGAAGCACGCAACGGGTTAAAAAATAAATAAAAGGCATTGTTATTTACAATGCCAATAGATTAAACTCGCGTAAATGCGAGACCTATGGCATTGCAAATGGTTGTTTTACTTTAACACTGAGCACGGCGCAGGCTTCAAGGACACTGTGCTCGGTTTCTTTTTTTTTTTTTTACTTTAACACGGAGCGCGGTGTCCTTGAAGCAGGCGCCGCAGTCAGTGCTAAAGTAAAAAAAAAAAAAAAAAAAAAGAGACCGAGTGCGGTGTCCTTCAAGCGGCGCCGCGCTCAGTTTTAAAGTTAGAAAAAAAATAAACAAACAGCGCGGTGTCCCTGAAGCGGGCACTGCGCTCACTATGAAAGTTTTAAATAAATAATCATTTTAACAGAGCGCGGTGTCCCAGAAGTGGACGCCGCGCTCAATATGAAAGTTTAATAAAAGTAAAATTTCAAATGATCGCGGTGTCCCTGAAGGGGGCGCTGCGCTCATTATGCAAATACCAAAAAAGCTGCTGCCACTGTCCCCATCAGTGCCAATAACAACAAGTGGTATAAAAAGCACTTTGACAGGACCTGTAACAAGGAGGGCAATTCATGAGGGTGGGCAGACACCAACATCCCATCCTGGCTTTACCACTTCACCTAAATACGCCGGAAATCAACACTGAATTATAAATCTGGGTAGGGCCCACAAACAGTAACATTTCAATCACTGCCACCGCAGTTGTGGTCTAGAATCTCTGGACTCCGGAGGCCTGTCTTTAAACTCTGCTTCTCTATTTGGCCAAATTGTGTGCTCTTGGGCAATCTGTTTTTAACTTAACCCTCTGCCTCTATTCTTTTTCTCTGAGACCGGAAGTATTTAGAATCATTCTGCAAGCTGGTGGAACGTTTGTGGTTAAAAACTGAACTGGATTTTAGCTCGGGGGAAGGTGGGTGGACAGTGCCCACTCTAATGGTTTATTCACCAAAGTGCAATATGGTGCAAAAGTTATGATCTTTGGAAAAAGCAATACTGGTTACAATCTCGGCTCTCCAACTCTACCAGATTAATTGATCTTGGCCAAATTGCACTCCTTCTGTGCCTCTGTCCCCTGATCTGACAATGTGTGCGTGCACCTGAAAAACTCTAGTTGAGAAAATAAACACTTAAGGCATATTCCAGCATCACCCCCCCCCCCCTGAGCGCTTTACATGAGAAGCAGTTTTACATGAGAACCAGGCACTACACTTTTATTTTTTAGAAGGCATGGGGAGCTTAAGTGATTTGCCCGGGTGCAGACACATACAAGGACCGACCAGGGGGAAGAGCCTTTTCCGTATAATGTGTAGTGCTTAATTTGAACCAGTGGTTCCGGTGCTCGACACTGGCACTTAATTGTCAACACTGGAGCTTGTGAGAGTGTGCCACAAGGTAGCGCTGTCTGGCTAATTACAGAGATGACCACAACAACAGTTAATTAATATTTCAATATACATTAAAAATGACTATTACCTGCCGCCCTCACCATTGTTATAGCTTTGAGGGTCTGGAATAGTCCCAATTGTCACACCTCTAGGACATTGATGGTTAGTAATTGTGTTGCTACAGTCATGGGCAGCATAGCATGGGCAACGTATTGTGCAAGTTGCAGTGACCTCCTGACGAGAGCCCTGGCACTTATTTTTTCACAAATTAAGCACTACTGATAATATGTAAAGTTGTGAGATATTGTCCACCGCTTGGTCTGACCTGCAAAGGTGTACTCGGGGTGGTCTGCTCTAGGCTCAAAACGGGATGCAATAGCAGGCCCCTTGGTTCTTTCTTGAAGGTTTCGTGGGACGTCAAGGTTCCGGGGGCTGTGTGCACTCCCCAAGAAAGATTTTTTCAGCGTTTTCTTGGATGCACGGGTTCTAGTAGGAGGGTCTCTCACCTTCGAAGAGAGCGCTGACCTCCTGAGATGGTCCAGATATCTTGGGCTCCTGGGATTTGAGGCAGGCCAGTTTCAATCGGCTTCTAGCTACTTGGTCGCCATTTGAGCCAGAACGTAATTGGAGCTACGTGATGACATCTCTGCGCCACGGTGAGAAGTCTGGCCGCGACATGAAGAGTTGCCTCAGAGGGAGCCAGGTGGATCTCGGGATTCCAGAGATCAGGGAGTGATCCTTCTCTTCAGGCAACTCCACCGGCTCCCCGTACAGAAGAGGCCATCACAATACAAACATTGGCATAGCCTATAGGTCTCGCCTTTGGGACCTTATAAGTGTTAGCAATTTACAGTATGTTTTTTTTTGTAATTTTTCGTGTTGCATGTTACTCTTGTATAGCGCTTAATCTTAAAGAGCTAACAATAATTGACAGTCAGTAAACAGAAAGCTCATAGACGCATCAAGCTACGGTTGAGCGTCACACTATGGAACTCAGAGGTTTACTTTACCTATTCAAGCCACCTGTGAGAAGGTGAGAAGGTACTGCACGTCTGAGCAGTGTCACTCATCTGAGAGCACACGGCATAACGGGTGCAACTGGAGAGTCCTACAACTGTGAGAAAGAGCTACAGATGTGAACATCGTCAATTGTCGGAGAACACAAGGCGTGTGCTACAGGTTTGTATGTAGGGGAAATATTTCACAAAGGCAGTAAAATGTGCTTTCATCTGGGTCTAGAGCACGCCGCCTTCAGGATACCTGCCCTCTGGCAAGAGCAAAGGCAGCATGAACGGGTGTTAATGGTCACGGTGGGCATTCGCCTTCTAGGCAGCTCAATACATTTGCCTCACATGTGTACCCGCTCTCAAGCGCCTAGAAACGACGTTGGTCATCTCTGGCACCAAGTGGAAGGCACACTGCTGCCTTCTTTACTTTCTCGTAACAGGTTCCTGCGGCAACCTAAATATTATTTCACAAGAACCAAAAGATAACTCAACGAAGAATGAAATGAGAAACCATGAAAATAGAGGGTCGGTAGGATGTCCGTCTGCCAGGCCTGGCCAGTACTGCAAGGTTTCCAAGAACATCAACATTTCTGCTTTTTCGGAATACACATTTTACGCCTCGCGAGTTATTTATTCTATACATTAACTTTTTTTCCCCTTATAAGATCACATAACGTGTCACGGAGAGGGGGCACATTGTCTAGAGGGGGCAGGCTGCGGCCTCTCATCGTTTCCCTTATCTGCGGCCCGGGCTTCCTGGTGGGCGCTATCACTCCCAAAACAAGCATTTACAATGCAATAGGTCTCGCAACTGCAAGTTTTAGAGCTATTGGTATTGTAAATGGCAATGCCTTTTGAAAAATTAACAGGTATTGTAATTTATAATAGTAATTTTCCACCAGTACCATAACTACCACTATTATTATTACTATCACCACAGAGTAGTAATAGTAATAATTGTAGTGGTGGTTATGGTACTTGTGGTGGTTGTAGCGGTGGTGGTAGTGGTGGTGGTATTGGTACTGGTGGTGGTGGTGGTGTTAGTGGTGGTGGTACTGGTGGTCTACGTGGATTTTATTTAATTACTTATGCTACTGCTGGAATATTTTGTAACAAAAAAATAGAAAAACTAACAAACATTATCATTTGCAACGCCAATAGCTCAAACTTTTAGTAATGCCAGCCCTATTGTATTGCAAATGCTTGTTTTATTTTGCAAGCATGAGGTGCATCATCTACTTCCCAAAATACAATCTTAGATTTGTAGACACTCGTAACATCCTATGGTAGGAGGCAGTTGTTCAGCCAGTGTAAGGCTAATAGCTCACACAACTTTGCATTTTGATACCTGAAGTTTTAAATTACAATAAATGTAGTAGACCTCAGGCAGGAGACTTGAGTTACCAGTAACTGTGGAAAGAGCAATAACTTTAGAAACTGGGGCTTTATTTCACCTTTTCCGTGGTGTGAAGGTTACGTAACTGTTTTATTGCGTTCGAATGGGCACAATGTGGCTTATTTACAAGTCCCTTGCACCGCCGGTGCTTCAATTTTTGTGTGGGAAAAAGTGACGCAGCGGCGGCGCAAGGGGCTTGTAAATAAGCCCCAATGTCCTGTTTCTCTGGCTCTAAAGCAGCTTTGCTGACCTGGTTCTCTGGCTCTACAACGGCTCTGCTGACCTGGTTCTCTGGCTCTAAAGCAGCTCTGCTGACCTGGTTCTCTGGCTCTACAGCGGCTCTGTTGACCTGGTTCTGTGGCTCTAGAGCGGCTCTGCTGACCTGGTTCTCTGGCTCTACAGCAGCTCTGATAACCTAGTTCTCTGGCTCTAGAGCAGCTCTGCTGACCTGGTTCTCTGGCTCTACAACGGCTCTGCTGACCTGGTTCTCTGGCTCTACAGCAGCTCTGCTGACCTGGTTCTCTGGCTCTACAGCAGCTCTGCTGACCTGGTTCTATGGCTCTAGAGTAGCTCTGCTGACCTGGTTCTCTGCCTCTAGAGCAGCTCTGCTGACCTGGTTCTCTGGCTCTAAAGCAGCTCTGCTGACCTGGTTCTCTGGCTCTACAGCAGCTCTGCTGATCTGGTTCTCTGGCTCTAGAGTAGCTCTGCTGACCTGGTTCTCTGGCTCTACAGCAGCTCTGCTGACCTGGTTCTCTGGCTCTAAAGCAGCTCTGCTGACCTGGTTCTCTGGCTCTACAGCAGCTCTGCTGACCTGGTTCTCTGGCTCTAGAGTAGCTCTGCTGACCTGGTTCTATGGCGCTACAGCAGCTCTGCTGACCTGGTTCTCTGGCTCTAGAGTAGCTCTGCTGACCTGGTTCTCTGGCTCTAAAGCAGCTGTGCTGACCTGGTTCTATGGCTCTACAGCAGCTCTGCTGACCTGGTTCTCTGGCTCTAGAGTAGCTCTGCTGACCTGGTTCTCTGGCTCTACAGCAGCTCTGCTGACCTGGTTCTCTGGCTCTACAGCAGCTCTGCTGACCTGGTTCTCTGCCTCTAGCGCAGTTCTGCTGACCTGGTTCTCTGGCTCTACAGCAGCTCTGCTGACCTGGTTCTCTGGCTCTACAGCAGCTCTGCTGACCTGGTTCTCTGGCTCTAAAGCAGCTCTGCTGACCTGGTTCTCTGGCTCTACAGCAGCTCTGCTGACCTGGTTCTATGGCTCTACAGCAGCTCTGCTGACCTGGTTCTCTGGCTCTACAGCAGCTCTGCTGACCTGGTTCTATGGCTCTACAGCAGCTCTGCTGACCTGGTTCTCTGGCTCTAGAGTAGCTCTGCTGACCTGGTTCTCTGGCTCTACAGCAGCTCTGCTGACCTGGTTCTTTGGCTCTAAAGCAGCTCTGCTGACCTGGTTCTCTGGCTCTACAGCCGCTCTGCTGACCTGGTTCTCTGGCTCTAGAGTAGCTCTGCTGACCTGGTTCTCTGGCTCTAAAGCAGCTCTGCTGACCTGGTTCTATGGCTCTACAGCAGCTCTGCTGACCTGGTTCTCTGGCTCTAGAGTAGCTCTGCTGACCTGGTTCTATGGCTCTACAGCAGCTCTGCTGACCTGGTTCTCTGCTAGCCCGCTCTTTAACAGACAAAGGTCTAAAAATAGATTTGGTTCCCCGGGGTAGATTCCATCCTATACCACTCGCACCAACACCTTGGTGAGCTGCAGTACTGCTGAATCCAGCATGGACACCACCCTAGCTAGCGCACTGGGCCAGAGACACCAGACTGATATCTGGGCACTAGTCTATTCTCATTTAAGGCGAGGGCAGTTTGGCAAAGGCACTGGAGAGCCATCGCTCCAGGTTTTTCAAAAAGGGCTCAGAAGCATCCATTGAGCGGGACCTTTGGTCCTCGTGAAACCCAAAAGTTCAAAATTTGGTCAACGTTTTCATGGCTGTCCACCCGCTGACTTCGTCCAACCACCTACCGGAGGAGCCCGGTCCACCCACCAGCTGGTACTTCCACCCAACAAGTCACCAAAATCACAGGAGTGGCAAAGAGCGCTGGGATCATGATGTAAGGAAATACAGCCAGAGGGCAAGGGGCGGGTCTTCTTTCCCACAGACATTTATCTTAATACATTTGCTGAAAGCCACGGATGTTATCACTTCTGAGAACAATTCCATAAACAATCCATACATCAGTCTGCCGCAGCATGCAGGAGGTGCCCGTATGTGACCACCGGAAAACTGTGCACCCAGAAGAAACAGCGAATGCAGCAGGCCTCACGAGTAATAGTGCCCGGTGCACATGGGGCCACGCTGGAGAAATCACGTCATAAATGCTATTAGCCTTAAATACAGTGTGCATGGGGGGTTGGTGACAGCAACACCAGTGTTAGTTCTGTTGGCAGAAAACATCCCAGCACAATGTGTGTGCCAGACAATAAAATACCATGAGAAGGGCAGTTCCCGCTTCCGTGCCAGGGTACTCTCCCAAGAATGAGTGCTCCTCAGACATGCCCGGGCACTGCCATCAGAAGCAGGGTGCCCGCAGTGTGCCACCGGGAAATGTAGGGGCTCGACGGGTCAATATGGGGGCTATAAATACACAGAGGCGACTCTATTGAAAGTATGCGCCATTCAAGTGTAATATGCTGAACGAAAAAAAATACAGAGATACAAAATCCTGGAAATAGCAAACACTATTATGGAACGCAATAGTAAGTAAAACTTGTGAAATGTAAACGAAAACCATATCGCTGGCATGGATTGCCTAAACGTTTTCTTGCATTCATTGTTAAACAAAAAATAGATCTGTGTTTTTGCCACAATCGAAATATGTCTTGGAAACGTTTGGAGGGGGAAGTGCTGGCTGTTGTGAAGACTTTTCTTATCTGCTTATTTATTTAACAAGCAGATAAGAAAATTCTTCACGAGGGCTGTGAAGCACAAAGAGAGAAAAAAACGCTCACGAATTGGCTTAGTTCGTGATTAATGTTTTTTCCGTGCTTTTGGTTTGCAGGCTGTCACATGGGCTGAGTGAAACCAGATGTGCTTGTCACGATGGGCGGCATCACAAAACTGCAAGGCGTCAACAAAAGTGACAGCCAGCAAACCAAAAGCACGGAAAAAACATTAATCATGACCTAAGCCAATTGCAAATGGTCGAGACACAGGGCGTGGATTAAAGTCCCCTTCTTCATACTCTTTACTATAGCTCTCGCAGGCGAGGAGCACATGCGCTCCAAACGCCAGGCCGAGACCTAAACACAGGGAGACTCCCTGCCAGAGCCCAGGCCCGCCCCTCATTCAGAGAGAGGCCCCAAAACTGCCAAGTCACTCCCTGGCATCCCCTCCGGCACCCATACACCCCCATCTACTGACCTCGACCAGCCCCACTGACCCAGACACTGCAGACCGGCCCCCTAGCGGAGGCCTGGGGCTGACAAACATGAGTGGTTTGAAACGGATGTTTTCTATTGAGAGGTGCGAGTACGAAGGGTAAGAGTGCCTAAAAAATATTATTTCTTGATTAAAAAGTTTAATTTAAAAAAAAAAATTGTATGCGAGCTGGAGTACATGGTGGGGGCCAGGTGGGGGCCAGGCGGGAGCCTGTCCTCCAAGAGCGAGGTTTTCAGGCTGACCAAGGGTGAGACTGCACTGCAGTGCACAGAGGCAGGCTAGAAACTGCCTTCCATAGGTGAGACTCTTGCGTCGCGGCGCTTTATTGCTGTCGCCTGGCCTATTGAGTCTGGCCAGGGAGGAGACTGCCTTCTCAGGTTGCCGAGTCACACTCAATGAGTGCGACGGTGGATGTTGAACAGGGCCACCATAAAAACTCTCCTCCAAAACGTACCTGTGCCACTCAATAAACATATGTAAAGAGCATGTGCCACGCTCCTAGACGAAGGCGTCTGCGCCACTTGTCCACAGCTACTATGCTGGAAATTATTAGGAGGTAAAGACTAGAACTCTGCAATATCAAAAAAATATCGGAGCAATGTACAAATGAAATCGGTGTCTGCCGTACTGGGGAAAGTAAATTGGAAGGGAAAAATATCGGAGAAATGTAATTTAAAACAAATAACATAGGCGCGGTTGTAAAAAGGAAACAAGTTGTGCGCGCACGCGCGCCAAAGCTAAGCATGTGATTTCAATTATCACGCCCGTGTCTGGGCAGGATAATTGAAACCACATGGCCTATTGGTGTCTATTACGCGCACCAAGCGCGTAATAGACACCAAAAGGCCATGGGCGGAGCAATGCGCCTGCCTTTGGCCAATTGCGTGCAGTCTTTTATACAAAGACGCAGGAAAAGGCCAATGGGGGAGCACAAAAGGAATCGCACAAGCACGAGCGTGTGCAATTCCTAGGTCAGTGCTGAATCCCCGTTTTTCACCTACTAAATGTCTCGCGCTGCGCAGTGCAACACTAGGCGCGAGACCTAAAAATGAAATATAAGTTGGAGAGCGGCTATTTAAAGATAAGGTGCACTGTTGGAAAGTGGTAGTGAGGGAATTCATGGAGAAGGAGGCACCAAAAAAGACTGTCCCACGGGCACCACTAGCGCTAAAGCCAGCCCTGGGTGTGAGAGGGAAAGGCTGCAGGTGCCAACTTGTTTTGTAACTGTACAAATATTTCATAATATATCTGAATTAGAACTGAGACCAACCTCATGATTATAAGTAAGGTAGGTCTATTTGCGACCGATGGGGAATCGCAAAATGTGTCAAACACACACTTGTACATGGGTGTTTGTGATTACCAAATAGCGAATTGCAAAAATTTGCTATTTGGTAATCGCAAACCATACCCTACGTACATATGCCCGTAGGTGATGCATTTTCTCACGTCGTTTATGTGCTGTATAGTGTTATCAGTAAAACTGTATGTCTGTGCAAATGTAATGGTAATTTCAATAAAAAAAGTGTTATTTGTAACTGCAGTGTGCTACCAAACCATGCATACTCCATTCTACGCCATTCCACTCTATGCCACTCTACTTCACTCAACACCCTCCATTCTATGACACACTACTCCATTCTCTGGAACTCCACACCACTTCACTCTACTCCATTGCACTCCACAACACTCTACTCCAAAGTACACCGCTCCACGACACTCTATTCCAATTTACTCCACTCCATGCCAATTTACTCCACTCCCAACCTCTATGCCACTCCACTTTACGCCACTCCACTAAGACATTCTACGATACTCCACTCTCCACCACTCTGCTTTACTCCACTCTATGCCAAGAAATTCAACTCTACATCAATCTACGCCACTCCACTCCAGTTCACTCTACTCTACTCCACGCTACTCTACTCCAGGCCACTACTCCACTCTACAACACTTTACGCCACTACTCCGTGCTACGCCACTTCACTGTTGACACTCCATTCCAGTCTACGACACTCTATGCCACTCGACTCTATGCCACGCCACTCCATGACACGCCACTCCATGACACGACACTCCATGACACGCCACTCCATGACACGCCACTCTACTCCACTGACCTCCACGACACTCTAATCTAATCCATGCCACTCTCTGCTACGCCACTAACTTTTACCCATGCTGAACAGCAGCCATGCTGGTGTATAACTTGGCTAAAACACATTGGCAAAGCCAATAACTCTCGTATAGATGAGAACTGTTGGATTTGCTAATGCTTTTTGAACTAATGTCACAAATAAGCAGAATGATTATAGAGTGGATCCATTTTTTTTCGCTCTCCTTTTCTGGGCTCTAAATTTTAGGAGCTAATTTAGTTTGAATGCCTTATTGCACTGACCACTGCTGCTACAGATCATAGATGAAAATCAACCAACGGAACTGCATTTCTCCCGCTTCATTTATTCTTTGTACAGTCGAATGGCCATGCTCTTCACTCTTCAAGCTTCAACTCTTCCAGTTTTTATAGACGTGTACAAAGTGCATTCACGACATTTACCTTTACAACCATTATGCATGCTGATATGTGTAATTATCATGGACATAAACATACTGCCTCTGAAATGACCTGTATCGTCTTGGAGGGAGAATTACAAAATGCTGTGTAGTAACCAGAGTCCAGGCAAAAATGTCACACTTGGAGGAAAGTGAACGGTAATGCGGTCAGGATTAGGTAGATCGTTTTAAACCACATAGTATTTTTGTGGGGACCCTAAGCAAACAGCTGTAATGTTCTCCCCGACCTCCCTGTAGATGTCACACCTCATGCAGACACCTGATGCAAACACACCCTTAAGTAAACTCCACAAACATGCCAAACTTCCCTTCCCCCCCCAAAGAATAAATGGATACCGCATGACCTCAAGTAAGCCAGTAACAACTCCATCTCTGGGTCCTCAACAAATGCAATATTTTGACATTCTCTTCACTGTCCTTCAGATGTCACCAAGGTACCATCGCCTGTCTGTATATTCCACCAAGTTTAGTGCAGGTTTGCATTTGAGATCTACATCTGCTGTCCCCCCGGCATCAATACTCACTGTAACATGTTCATAATCTTGACCAAGCTCATGGGATGCTGCTACCACTTCCCGTTCCGAGATCCACTGCTCCAAGTCATCTACATCACGTTTAAGCTGGCAGAGGCGCTGGTGCTCCTGCAGTTTGCCACGTCGCTCCTCCGCCAGGTCTTTCAGGCTTGCATACAGCTTGTCTACTTGCCCTTGGCGCAATGTGATGCGGTCACTGAAAAAACACAGGAGGAGTGACTGTGCAAGAATGGAGGAATATACATATTAAGTAACTATAGCTACGTAGAGGTTTTGTCCCTATACAGGGAATTACCGCATTGAAATAAATCGTGACCTCATAGTGGACCTCAGAAAAGGAAAATGCTACTTATCCAGTATGCATCTGTTCTTGGCATGTAGAGCTGTAGATTCATATGCGTTAGCATAGATCGCCAGCTGGTGTTGGGCTCGGATGTTTGCACTTTGTTTTTCTTCGAAGAAGTGTTTGTAGTCACGAGGTAGGTGACTCCTCCTTACGGTGATAGTGTGCATGGGCATCGTCTCCATCCCCAGATTGTTTTCGCCATAAAGGGTGATGATGGAGTTAGTAAGAATAGAAAGAGATGTCCATGTGTGTTGTATCTATGTAAGATAATACTGCAGCAGATAAAGGTACCGGGGAGGTGGGTGGGTGCATATGAATCTACAGCTCTACATGCCAAGCACAGATGCATACTGGGTAAGTAGCATTTTCCGTTCGAGGCATATGAGCTGTAGATCATATGCGTTCGCATAGACTATATAGCAGTTATCTTCCCAGCGGTGGCTGACCTGTATCTGTTGCAGTAGTTTGAAAAAGTGTTTTTAAGACAGCATGGCCCACACTAGCTTGTTGTTTTGCATGCACATCTACACAGTAGTGTTTTGTGAATGTGTGAGGTGTAGACCAAGTTGCAGCCTTACAGATGTCATCTAAGGGTATATTCCCTAAGAATGCCATAGAAGCGCCTAGTTTGCGTGTGGAATGCGCTCTAGGGGGAATAGTTAATGTGGGTTTGGCTTTAATGTAGCATATTTGGATGCATTTAACTATCCATCGTGCAATATCAGTTTTTGAAATGGGATTGCCTTTATGCGGTGGTGAAAAAGCAACAAAGAGTTGTTTGGTTTTCCTAAAAAATTTAGTTCTTTCAATGTAATAAAGTATTGCTCTTTTGACATCTAGTGTGTGAAGAGCACGTTCTGCCACGGAGTCTGGTTGAGGGAAAAACACTGGTAGTTCAACAGACTGATTGAGGTGAAAGGCAGAGACAATTTTAGGTAAACATTTTGGAGTGGTCCTAAGAACCACTTTGTTGTGATGAATTTGTAAAAATGGTTCTTGTATGGTTAGTGCCTGGAGCTCACCAACTCTTCTAAGAGATGTGATGGCTATAAGGAAGGCTACCTTCCAAGTGAGGAACTGTAGTTCACATTTGTGCATAGGCTCAAATGGTGGGCCCATAAGTCTTGTAAGGACAATATTAAGGTTCCAAACTGGAGAGGGTGGAACTCTAGGGGAATGATTCTCTTGAGTCCTTCCATAAATGCTTTGATAGCGGGCACTCGAAACAAAGACAAGTGTTGTCTGTTTTGTAGATAAGCGGCTATTGCAGCGAGATGCAATCGTATAGATGTGTATGCTAAGTTACAGCGCTGTAGGTGCAAGAGATACAAAAGGGGGGGTTGATGGACGGAACGTTTGAGCCAATCAAACACTCACCCCCAGTCAACTGATCTGGGTTTAATCCATCATCATTCTTTAGCTCACTCCACCACCCCGGTTCAGACATGGCCATATGCAAATCAGTCTGACCCTGTGCCTCATGGGAACAGTCCAGCCCGAACTGCCAAGCCATGTCTTCCCTGGACCGGAAACAAGCATCCTAGGACCGGTTTCTGGCATTCCAGCCGTCATCAGCCAGGCTTGCTTGAATCCAGTGGCAAAGTGAGCAAGGGACCCACGTCTGGGCATACCCCCGCCAACTTAGGGCGAACAAAGCGATACAAAAGGGGATGATGGACGGAGCGTTTGAGCCAATCAAACACTCACCCCCAGTCAACTGATCTGGGTTTAATCCATCATCATTCTTTAGCTCACTCCACCACCCCAGTTCAGACATGGCCATATGCAAATCAGTCTGACCCTGTGCCTCTTGGGAACAGTCCAGCCCGAACTGCCAAGCCATGTCTTCCCTGGACCGGAAACAAGCATCCTAGGACCGGTTTCTGGCATTCCAGCCGTCATCAGCCAGGCTTGCTTGAATCCAGTGGCAAAGTGAGCAAGGGACCCACGTCTGGGCATACCCCGCCAACTTAGGGCGAACAAAGCGATACAAAAGGGGATGATGGACGGAACGTTTGAGCCAATCAAACACTCACCCCCAGTCAACTGATCTGGGTTTAATCCATCATCATTCTTTAGCTCACTCCACCACCCCAGTTCAGACATGGCCATATGCAAATCAGTCTGACCCTGTGCCTCATGGGAACAGTCCAGCCCGAACTGCCAAGCCATGTCTTCCCTGGACCGGAAACAAGCATCCTAGGACCGGTTTCTGGCATTTCAGCCGTCATCAGCCAGGCTTGCTTGAATCCAGTGGCAAAGTGAGCAAGGGACCCACGTCTGGGCATACCCCCGCCAACTTAGGGCGACCAAAGCGATACAAAAGGGGATGATGGACGGAGCGTTTGAGCCAATCAAACACTCACCCCCAGTCAACTGATCTGGGTTTAATCCATCATCATTCTTTAGCTCACTCCACCACCCCAGTTCAGACATGGCCATATGCAAATCAGTCTGACCCTGTGCCTCATGGGAACAGTCCAGCCCGATTGTACGGGCCAGATCAGTTGACTGGGGGTGAGTGTTTGATTGGCTCAAACGTTCCGTCCATCATCCCCTTTTGTATCGCGTAGGTGCAAGAGATAGCAAATGATGTTTTGAATGGAAGCATCTAATAGATTGATTTGATTGTTTGTACAGTAAATTACAAATCGTTTCCACTTTGCTGCGTAGCATGCTCTTGTGGTAGGACGTCTAGCTTCTTGAATGACGTTCATGCAGTCTGGCGGGAGATTAAGGTAGCCAAACTCTATGATTTCAGGTGCCAGATCGCAAGGTTGAGTCGAATGGGATCTGGATGTCTTATCTCTCCATGATTCTGAGTGCGAAGTTTGGGTGAGAGGTGTAGTTTTTGATGAGGAACTACAGATAGTTCCAACAGGGTTGTGAACCAAGGTTGTCGAGTCCATGTGGGAGCAACCAGGATCATTGTGAGGGAATGCTGTTGGAGCTTCCAAACCACTAATGGAGTGAGCGGGAGAGGCGGAAAAGCGTAAGCAAATGTCCCTGACCAGTTTATCCATAGCGCATTGCCTTTGGACAATGGGTGTGGATACCTGGACGCGAAGTTTGGGCATTTTGCGTTTTGGTGTGTGGCGAACAGATCTATTTCTGGGTAGCCCCACATTTGAAATAATGGAAGGAGAACTTGAGGATGTAATTCCCATTCGTGGATCTGTTGTCGTTGACGACTGAGCAGATCTGCAATGTGATTGTCTACTCCTGGAAGGTGTTCGGCAAGGAGATATATGTTTTGAGGTATGGCCCATCTCCATATGCTTTGAGCTAGTCGCGAGAGCTGTAGGGAGTGTGTCCCTCCTTGTTTTTGTATATAATACAATGCTGTCATGTTGTCCGTATGGAACAGGAAAGCTTTGCGGACTAGGTTTACTTGAAAGGCTTTTAATGCTAGAAAAATTGCCAATAGTTCTAGGTGGTTTATGTGGAACTGTCTTTGTTGTAGAGTCCACATGCCCTGAATGGTATGATTTTGAAGAGGAGCTCCCCAGCCGGTGAGCGATGCGTCTGCTGTTAGCACTATCTGTGGAACCGGGTCGAGGAACGGCCGCCCTTTGGAAAGGTTTTGTGTGTTCCACCACTGCAGAGAGCGATGGGTGCGGTCTACCAACACCAGATCTGTTAACAGGCCTTGAACCTGGTTCCACTGATGTGCCAAACATTCTTGTAGAGGACGCATTTGGAGTCTTGCATAAGGGACGATTAGAATGCAAGAGGCCATCATTCCGATTAACTGCATGAACACTCGAGCTGGTAATGAGTGTTGAGGTTGAAATTGTGATATTAGTGCCTGCATGTTGCGTATCCTGACTGGGTTGGGGTATGCTAGAGCTTTGCAAGTGTCTATTGTAGCTCCTAGATATATTTGTGTGTTGGACAGTTGGAGGTGGGATTTGGTGAGGTTTACAGTGAATCCCAAGTGGTGAAGCAATTGAATTGTCTTGTGGGTGTGTTGAACACAGCTGTGTTGTGATTTGGCCTTTATGAGCCAATCGTCCAGATAAGGAAACACATGAATGTGTTGTCTTCTTAAGTGAGCTGCAACTACTGCTAGACACTTGGTGAAAACTCTGGGTGCTGTGGTTACCCCGAACGGGAGGACTTTGAACTGGTAATGTTAATCATTCACCACGAACCGGAGATATTTCCTGTGAGCGGGGTGAATGAGAATGTGGAAGTAGGCGTCCTTTAAATCCAAAGTGGAAAGAAAGTCGCCTCGCTGAAGCAATGGGAGCACCTGTTGGAGGGTGACCATGTGGTAATGATCTGACTGAATGTAGAGGTTCAGCAGTCTGAGGTCTAATATTGGCTTGAGAGAGCCGTCCTTTTTTGGAATTAGAAAATAGAGAGAGTAAACCCCCGTGCCCTGATGAGTTAAGGGGACTTGTTCTATTGCATGTTTTTGTAACAGGGAGAGAACCTCTTTTTTTTTAGGAGGGTGAGATGTTCTGAGGACATTGCACGATGTTTGGGGGGAATATTTGGGGGAGTGGAGGTAAGTTCCAGGCAATAACCATACTGGATAATTTGTCTTACCCACTTGTTTGTTGTGATGGAATTTCAGACAGGTAGGAACTGTGAGAGACGTCCCCCGACAGGTGTGGAATGATCGGGGGGTAGTGGAGGGAAGTCACTGTTTGGTGGCAGGGGAATTGCGGGGGGAGTTACCTTTGCCTCTTCCCCTATTGTTATTTCCTCTGTATCCTCTGGAGGAGGAAGATTGATTGGGACTTTTGTAAGAGGAGGAGGTATTTTCTGACGCAGTTGTTTTTGAGCCACCCATGTAAAAGGAGCGACGAAAGGAGCCCCTATTAGAAGGTAGTTGCAAGGCCCCCATGGATTTGGCAGTCTTGGTGTCTTTTTTCATTTTTTCTAATGAAGAATCGACTGTTGGCCCAAAAAGATGTTCCTGTTCAAAAGGCTGATTAAGTATTGCTGATTGTACCTCTTGCTTGAATCCGGAGATTCGAAGACAAGCGTGCCGGCGTAGTAAAACGCTGGTGTTAATGGCACGAGATGCTGTATCAGCCGCATCGAGGGCACATTTTATAGAAGTGTTTGTGATGAGCTTACCCTCTTGAATGAGGTCGTGAGCTTTAGTTTTGTATTGTTCTGGTAAATGCTGCATTAGTTTTTCCAGCTCGTCATAGTGAGCTCTATCATAGCATGCTAACAGAGCTTGAGCATTGGCAATACGCCAATGATTAGCAGCTTGTTATTCGATTCTTTTGCCTGATGCGTCTATAAGTTTTGACTCCTTGTCAGGAGGAGGAGCGTCGCCTGTAGTTTGCGAATTAGCTCTTTTGCGTGCGTTAGAGAGGACAAGAGAATCTAAGGGTACCTGGCCTCTGATATAAACTGGGTCTGTAGGAGCAGCTTTATATTTTTTATCCACCCTTGGCGTAAGTATTCTAGCTCTAACTGGGTCTTTGAAAACCTCGTTGGCGTGTTTTATCATGCCTTTGAGCATGGGCAAAGTATTGGTGGATTTTTGGGAGGGAGCGAATGTCTCCACTAAGAAATCCTCCTCTAGGGGATCAGTATGTAGTTGCACCCCATGGTACTGAGCAGCTCTGTTAATAAGCTGTGCGAAGCCAATATTGTCATCGGGTGGTGATGGTCTGGAGGGATATAGATCGGGGTCATTATTATGATCTGGATCTTTATCGTAATCATCCCAGGGGTCTGTGTCCTGTGGTATGTTGTCCTCATTGTCATCCCCATCAATCATTGTCATCCTGTGGTTCAGATGAGAAAGGTGGTGGTGGGGAGTTTGATGGTGAAATTAATAAGTTTGGATTAAAAGGTGGAGGAGAGGGAGGTATATAAAGGGGGAGAGGGGTTAGTACCCATGTCTTTTTTCTTCAGAGGTATGTGGTAGTCCTCTGGAAGACCAAGCTTCAGTTTTTTAGGAGGTGTTGCTAGAAGATGTCCAGTTTGAGGGTCAATATGTAATTGTTTTTGTTTTGGATCCAAAGGGTCTTGTGGAGGAAGTTCTTTGGATGGGGTGTCTTTGTCCTTTTATTTTGATTCAGAGGGTTTTTTTAACAGGGTTAGTCTCTGAAGCTTTAAGAGGAGCTGTGTGCTTTTTGGGATCCGAGCCTTTCGGTGCGGAATGTTTTGGCTCCGAAGGTTTAAGTTTCCCCGTTTTCGGCTCCGAAGCTTTGGGTTTGGCTGGTGTCTGCTCCGAAGCTTTGGGTTTAGCTGGAGTCGGCTCCGAAGCTTTGGGTTTAGCTGGAGTCGGCTCCGAAGCTTTGGGTTTGGCTGGTGTCGGCTCCGAAGCTTTAGCTTTATGTGGTTTCGGATCAGAGTCTTTCGGTGCCGAAAATGTCTTCGGTGCCGACAGCGAATCGGCCGGCACGTGCTTGGTCTTGGGTTTCGGTGCCGAATGGGGTCGGCTCGATCCCGAGCCGGAAGACTTATCCTTCTGTTTCATAGCCGGGCCTGAGGGCGGGGCATGTGAAACGTTTTCACGGTGTCGACCTGGGCCCGAGGGCGAAGGTGATACTGGAGCCTTTGTTGTTTTTGTGGGCACTTGGGGCTCATTACTCACTGTTCGTTGAGCCGGAGTGACGTTCAAGTCGTCTTCCATGTCGGAGTCGTCGGCTTCAGACACGGAGATTTGTTCTTCTTCTTCGGCGCCAGGCTGTTGGAATTCAGACTCTTCTCCGAAGATGTCCGGCACCGGGCTAGTGCTGCATCGCATCTCGTGACGTCGAGCCCGACGGTCACGAATGGTCTTTTTCGATCGGAATGATCGACAGGCCTCGCAGTTGATTTCTTCATGCTCCGGGGATAGGCAGAGGTTACAGACCTCGTGCAGGTCCGTGTGTGGGAACTTAGCACCACACCCGGGGCATTTCTTAAATGGAGTCCGTTCCATGGACTGCTGGTAGGCCTCACGGACCGCGTCGAAGCTACCGATCGAAGTTGTTGGATTTTACGATGCGCGTCGAAAGGGAAACCGCGAGCGAAAACAATACCGTCGAGTGGTAAGGATTGCGCGTCGAAAGGGTTCGAAGACGATACCAAACCGGAGCGCAGCAATACACATCCGAACCCGATGGCGGAAAAAAACCAATCTGGGGATGGAGTTGATGCCCATGCGCACTATCACCGTAAGGAGGAGTCACCTACCTCGTGACTACAAACACTTCTTCGAAGAAAAACAAAATGCAAACATCCGAGCCCAACACCAGATGGCGATCTATGCTAACACATATGATCTACAGCTCATATGCCTCGAACATAAATTTATCTACCACAGAACGCTGACAACATGTTCCTGCTCAAAACTCCCATGCAAAGGTTGCAAACACTTTCTTCCATCATGGAACAGAATGCCATCTGACTGTCAATAAATCGGAGTTAGTTGGAAGCTCAGTGTCTTTGGTGATGTGTGTTCATGACTGCATGACATGATCATCTACTTGCATGAGGTGAGTTCACCTCTGACTCCTTCACTGTATTTTCCATACTAGGCATCAACATTATCAATATTTCCAAAAACAAGACTATTAAGAAAAGCTGAGATCAACAGAAATACAAGATTTAAATTAAGAAATTCTGGCGGACTGCCATGTCAAACTTGGTAAGGAATTGTATGCACCAAGCTATTTAAAGGTAAAGTCCCAGGAAGCATGGAGGTAAAAGAGGTTAGTATATCCCACTCTCTCTGTCAGACACAAGTTAGCGAATCCCTGCTTTCTGGTTCCCTAAGGCAAAAGCATGGTAGTGCAAAAGCTTCTTTACCTAATAATCAAGTATTATCTATCAAATATCACAGCATTCAATGAGGAATCCAGTCTTTGAATAACCTATCATACTGTGAAAATGAAATGGTGAGATGACAACAACACTGAAAAAGGTGGTAAGTACCAAATCAAATGGGCTAGACTGCTAAAACAAAGTGTAATCCCAAACAGCTACCTGTACTTAAAAAGAAATTGAAGTCCAGGAAATGCACCTTCACAGGAGAGTAGGGGACACTCAAAGGTGACCAAAAGAAGTTAGCATTAAAACATTCATCACTATGAAATCAAAAGGTCAAGTACATGGTTTACTCATCTAATATTAAAAACAAAGTACAACATTTGAATAGGCTGCTATCGTCCAGGGATTCCGACCTGAAAATGTAAAATAGGAACCCCAACATGATGACCTCTGCTAAGGTATTTCAGGCATACTTGGACAAGGCATGGTGAACATATGGTGAGGTCTCTGCACATAGGGTTTTTAAGCATTTCAGAATATTCCATTGAATGACAGAAAATGTTCAATGTATGAGGCTCTACATAAGATATACTGGATATGTCTACTGACAAAAAGCACCAGCCATAACTGTAGGACTAATCTGAAAGCAATGTTCAAATATTCAGGGCGAGCCTGCCGATGTCTAAGGTAAGCAGAAAGCTCTAGGCATCTCAAGGTTTGGACTTACGGAGTAAAAAATGAATTAGCAGTTTTTACAAATTGTGGTAATACCTGACAGGTCTTATTTACACATTGTGTTTGCCCTGTGAGATAGTACAGGTTATGGTCTGAAGTAGGGGAGGGCAGCAAACTCCGGACTGTGGTACTGGGTGTACCTGCCACGCACCGTGCACGCTCCACATGTGCCCCCCCTGTCTAATGCGGGGCACTGTGCATGCCCCCGCTCTGAACATAAAGCGGGGTGCAGCAGCCATTTCATCCATTGCCCAGCACTAAGTTCTGTTTTCTCGTTGTGCAAGGTGTCCTGCACGCAGCGTGCCGCATCTACGGGTGGCTGAGCAATGCTTGCGTTACTCCATGGAATTCGTGGAGTTTCTTGGTAACTCCATGGAATTCCGCAGAGTGGAACGCCGTGAGCTCCGCCCGGGCCTAGTCTTAAGTGACAGCCTCCCCTCGGGCCCGCAGGCTTTCTCTTGACAATTTTGCAGGGAGTACTGAGAATACCATAAGGGTGTACCCAAAACCAATATAGTCACAGTGCATTAGTTCTGCACATCACATTAACATTATAAAATCAATAACGGCCCAAAATCTACAACACTTATACTGACCTCTCAGGGTGGCCATTCAACACCATATCCCTGCTGGCATTGGCCAACTGATGTATGGTTTGTGCATAGTCATCGAATGCCTGCTCCATCACAAGATGCTTCTTCACCATCGCCTGGGCCCCTAGCTCGTCCTGTGGAAACATAACAATGACGACATCCTCCAGATACAAAAGACCATACATTGAGCTAAACAATTTTTATCATTCTGATCATATTACATTTCTCATCTCGTTAAGCTCCAAAGACACTACATAAATAGTACGTTGCACATACGGATGCATTATAGTCCACAGAGGCAGCATGTAGCATTCTGTGACAGAATACTCTGCTCTGACTTAGTGAAAGCGGTTATGAATCTAGAAGGTTTTACATACTTTAAGTTAGATGAACTGTGAATTCTCACGATAACATACAAGACAGAATTTTCAGTACAGCAGTGCATCCTTGGAATGAAAACAAACAAAGTCAAACAAAGTGGATAGACCATCCGGGACATTGTTATTGACAAAGTGTACACAATCTAATGTTAAAGCATCCAGCATTTCTAAGGTATAGAACAAACTTAAGGAGCGTGGAGTTAAGCTTCATCTAAAGTCATGAATTATGCAAAATGCTATATCATGTGATGTGTAACATGTTAGATGTAAAGACTGACACCAAACGTAACATGAGGCATCATGTGTAGCAATGTGGAACATTGTGAGCAATGTCTCAGATGTTTTCATGTCTGGTTTATCTATTTATTAACCCAGGGGCACGGCTCAGCAGTAATGCTACCCAAATCTATCTCTATCAACGTGGAGCCCGCCTATGCCAGGATGTCTCCCACCACCTCATTAACCTTTCCGTCCACATTACAGGACCTGTGCTTCAAACCGCCACTCACTGCTCCACTCGGAGACTAGTGACAGCTGGGGGTGACAGCTGGGGGTCCCAGGACGGGACCACTAGGACTATCCCACATACTAGGTGCTACAGAGCTCTGCTTCAATGCACAGATCCAGAGAGTTTCCCCATAATGTATCCAAAAACAGCTTCTAACAACATGAGACGGGCACTAGAAAATGGCACTATGAAATCAGACCCTGAATCTTTCTTTATCCTGAAACATTTGTCAAATTTAATATGAACTGTGTCCAGAAAGGGAGCTTCTGTGAAGGAGTCCGGTGTGACTTCGGCACATTTATAGAGAACCCCAGCGAATGCAGGAGGTTTGCCGAAGTCTAAAGGTGGGAGACGATAGCCTGGGGCAAGGACGCCTTCAACAGCCAGTTGTCGAGGTAGGGGAAGACGGACACCCCTAAACTGCGCAGATGAGCTGCAACCACTGCCATCACCTCGGTGAACACCCGAGGGCACTGGTAAGGCCGAAGGGGAGCACGGTATACTGAAAGTGCTCGTGGCCTACCTTGAACCGCAGGTAACGCCTGTGGCCCGGCAGGATGGGGATGTGAAAATACGCATCCTGCAGGTCCAAAGCTACCATCCAACAAGACCTGAGCTAAAGTAAGCATCTTGAACTTCTCCTTCTTGAGGAAGAGATTGACGGTCGAAGATCTAAAATGGGCCTCAACCCTTTGTTCTTTTTCAGAATCAGAAAGTAGTGGAAACAAAAGCCACTGCCTACTTCTGAATCCGGGACCCTTTCTATATCTTCCTTGGCCAGGAGAGCTGTAACTTCCTCTTGGAGCACTTTTATATGATCCTCCGCCAGCCATTCTTTATGTGGTAGAATGGGAGGAGGAAAAGAAAGGAAAGGCAGAGAATACCCACTTGTCCAATGTTATGGACTTCCAGTGAGGGAGATTATGATGGATTCTCCCACCAACTGGAGTAGTGTGGTGTGGTCTTGCAGAGTCAGTCTAGGAGTGCTTGGAGGCTGCGGCTGCCGAGGGCAGGGTGGCCGACGACTTCTGGCTTCCATTCCTTTAATGGAATCAACTGTGTCCACGTCCCTCCACAACTTGGGAAGTCTGCGTAGGAGGATGGCTGGGATAGGGCTGATGCGGCTGGAACCCCCTTCTGTTGCCACAAAAGGGGCAAAAGCTAGACTGGCCACGAGGTGCAGAAGAGAGGCCCAAGGATCTGGCCGTAGCTTGAGAGTCCTTGAACCTCACTAGGGCCGAGTCTGCCTTGTCCCCAAAAAGCCGGGATCCATCAAACAGCATGTCCATCAAGTTTGCCTGCACATCGCCCGAGAAGCCAGTTGTTCTAAGCCAGGCGTGCCGCAGCAAGGCCACTGACGATGAAATCGCTCTGCCCAGCGAATCCGTCGTGTCAAGGCCACACCTTATGGTGAATTTTGCTGCATCTCTCCCATCCTTAACCGCCTGAGAGAGCACAGCCCAGGCATCCTCGGGACTTGTGGCAGCACTTGCGCAACGGTCTCCCAAAGGGAGTGGGAGAAACTGCCCAATAACCATGCCTTATTCACCGACTGCAATGCCAGGCTGGAGTAAGAAAACATCTTCTTCCCAAGTGATTCCAGCCTCTTGGATTCCCTATGAGGAGGGGCGGAAGGGAACGCGCCCCGGGAGGTAGAAGCCTGCACCACCAAGCTTTCAGGGGTGGGGTGTTGGCTGAGCCGGGTGATGGCTGCGAGCAATTGTCTTATTCACAGGAGCCCCTGTGCTAGGCTTGGACCACATGCCTAGAACGACATCAGTAAGTGCCTCATTGAAGGGCAAAAGGGGATCAGAGGAGGAAGCCCCAGGCTGAAGCACTTTGGTCAAGAGATTAGTCCGGACCTCGGCTGCTCTCTTGACCACCATGGTATAAGATGCCCCCTCCTCCATAGCCACAGTTAGCTGAGAGAGCATGTCAGTATCTGGGGAAGTGTCCAGTCCACTGGCCTCCCGAAGGTCCCCATACCAGTCCATCTACTCTGTAGAAACATCCTGGTGTTCCAAAGGGTCCATAGAACCCTCCCAATCCATTCCCATGTCTAAAACTTCATCAAAATATTCAGACGACAACATAGAAACCCTGGGTTCTATAGACGTCAGAATCGGCATCGAACGACATGGTTCCAACTCCGTGTCGTCAGGGATAGGGCTGGGGCTGGAACCGCGGTAGGCACCGGCAGCCCCGTAGGTACCAACTTCAGGCCCGACGCCAGGGAAGGTCGCGATGGCATGACCGGTGCCGTCCCGGATCCCCACTGCCCCACCATGGCCGGAGCCAACAGCGTCGCCTCCAATGGGGCCCCTTTCGACACCGCGGGGACCAAAGGCTCACCAGAGGGGTCGCCCCGCTCAAACATGCGGCGCATTCGCTTGTAAAATTCTTTCATTTGAGAGGGGGTCGCTCCGGGAAAGGGAGGGAGGCGCGAAGTTTACTCTGGCTCTGGCTCCGCAGCACCATGCCTAGAGCGTCAGTGCTCCTTACTTCATTCGTCGACGGACGGCAGTCGAGGCGAAGATGAAGTCCGATTGGACTTCTTCTTGTGCCTATTCCCCGAGTGTCCCGATGACTTTGACTGGGACGAAGAGGACTCGGGGCTCCGGGAGCGGTATCGTGACTTCCTCTTTTTCGAACAAGACCGGAACCTCCACGGAGTCTTGCTGGATGGTGTTGACTGCCGGGCTACAAGGAGCTTCATAGCCCGCTCCTACCAGGCCTTCGGAGCCATGGGCCAACAGTCCGAGCACGAGTTTGAGTCGTGGTCGAGCTCGAGACCCCAAGACAAACGAGGTGGGGTTCGGTTACCGGCATCATGAGGTGACAGGCACTGCACGGTTTAAACCCAGTCCTCCTCAAAGACATCCTCGCACATGAAGAAAAATGATGAAGTTGACAAAAGTCGAAAAAGGCCTGTCAAAAATCAACAGAGGGGTAGCTCTTCTCCGGATCAACGCTTAACTGGCGCAGAAAGAAAAGAACAGACGTCCACGGGCCTGGATGGCGCCTATATAGGTGACCACAATGTCATAACCAACACTAACGACGCAGACGATGTCACGCAGAGCTGAATGGAGCCACCCGACGGTGTGCGCAAGGGGTATTGCTCAAGCAAATGTTTCCGGATCCAGCCTGACACTTGGGAAATTCAAAGGTAAGGAACCTGCAACTAGAAGTCTATCAGATATATAATGCACCCTGCCTTAGGGCTCAAAGGCCTGCTGTAGGGGTGAGTTATATATATTAGATGCAGCGACTTCGGCATGGCACACAGGAGTGTGTAATGTCATGTTTTCACTCATGGTTTGCGCCATGTCACGCAGCCTGCAATGGCAGTCTGTGTGAAATTTGTGTTTGGGTCCCTTAGGGTGGCATAAAATAAGCTGCAGCCCTTTGGGACCACTTTTAGCACTCATGCCCTAGGTCCCTGGGTACCATTTACTAGGTACTTACAGGGGTGCTAAAGTCCCTAGCTAATTGTAGTACAATTAGACAGCACCTTGTTCTGGGGAAGGAGCACTGGCACCGAGGTCTGGTTAGCAGGCCTCAGTGCACTGTCAGAGTTGAAAATCAGCATCTAGTAGCTAACAAGCATTTGCAATGCAATAGGTCTCGCATTTACGAGAGTTTAAGATATTGGCATTGTAAATGACAATGCCTTTTATTTATCTAATTTGATAATTAACACATAAATAAAAGGCATTGTCATTTACAATGCCAGTAGTTCAAACCCTTGTAAATGCGAGACCTATTGCATTTAAAAGAAGGAGCCGCCATTGTCCTGGGCTGCTTGTAAAGTGAGAGCGCGCATGTCGCGATGAATGTTGCAGGAAAGCATGTCGTGCCTGCAGTAGGAGAAACTCAAAGAAAAAAGAGCTTACAGACTAAATACGACATACCATGTAACAACAGAAGTAAAAGGGCCAGTCCTCATGGGAGGTTACAAATGAAGACAAGGCGGTATTAAGGAGGGACTAAGAAGCCTATTAACGTTGCTGTGAACGTTCTCAGAGTTTTTTTTTTTTTTAATCGCTGTTCAGATTACATTTAGATTGCACTGGTGTTGTGTGTCTTTGTACTTGTGCATATAGCTTGCACTGTTGCTCTCTGTGCTATACATTTTGCATTAGTGAAGCTCCTTAATATTTCTATATGGTGTGATAAGGCGTCAGCTTCAGGCCACTCCTGTTGGTGACACCCAATGACGGCTAAACACATTAAAATAGCATTTTTAGGGTATGGTGTGTTGTACGGTAGCAGTGGAAATTTTCACAACTTTACGCTTGCACTGATTTAGGCACCGGTTAATTCTGTCTAAAGCGTGAGGAAACCTTTAAACAGAAACCACAACGATTTGCTTTGCTAAATGCTTACTTATAGTACCTCTGTTGCCTGTTTACACTTTGAAGAGATCTCTGGCTCTGCTCGTGCATTCGTTTTTGAATTTAAATAGCTTATATTACCTCCTGACGAGGCGCTGGAAGCCACAGAGACCCGGCCCACTTAAAGCCCTGGAAATAGCGCTTTTTATAGCTGAGGTAAGGCAGTAAGTTAGGGCTCCACCAACAAATTATAAGAAAATGTAGGAACATAGGCTCTTATTTACCGAACAGGGTTCATGCTAATGGCAAAATGCTATTTTCTCAGTAGCACAGAAAATCCTTGCTCCCTTCCTGCTGCCGGTTTATTGTAGGGTTTCATAAAAGAAGTGCCTGTAAGAGAGGTTCATACTCAAAGTCAGTGTAGTGTCTGCTTTCCCGGCTGCACCTCACATACAACAGGTAAGCACAGGCAGCCGCAATTCGCTTCAGTGACACACAGAACAGGTGATGCAGCTGCTTTCCTTAAGTACACAACAGGTACAGTAAAAGAGAAGGAGCTCTAGCTTCCCTGGAAAGAAGACCCCCACCCGGGCTTTAAGTGGGATGAAAAAAACTGGGGGTCTCTCAAAGGGTGTGGCTACTGTAATTAAGGGCGTTGCTTAAAAACACGTAAGCTAGAAATCTGTGCTTAGCATAGTGTGCCTCCCGACTTGCATTTTGCTGTTTCTGTCATTGCATCCAGATATATGTGTCAACAAGTAACATCATACCTACAACAAGTCAGGACTATTGGCTTTGTCAATGGTTGTTAGTTGCATAAGATAAATTAGCAGCAACTATGGCTTGTATATAATATTGAAAAAGCTTCCACTTAAAGCCTTGTTGACACCACAACGATGTTGCTGCTCTTGCGTTTCAAAAAGAGAAGGGAAATCCAGAGAGGAAATGACTCTCTTTAAAGGATTTCTCTTCCCCTACAACGCTCACCTGGCATGACGTCATGTCGTAACTTCTCCACTAGTGAGAAGTGGGCAGTGTGAGCACATGCACATCGATGTGCCTGCTGTCACTGCAGTCAGGGCCAGGGCACAAAACAGAGCCCGATAGAGACCAGTTTCGAGGCCCCCTTTAAAAAACTGCTGGTGACACCCGGCCCACTTAAATCTTTGCACTCCCACCCCACCCCCCCAAAAATAGCAATCACTGCCCCCCTGTTTTCAGCTCTTGATTGCGGTTCCTAGCGCCAAGATACCTATACTAGTAAACGAATGCTTACATAAATAAACACATTTTCCAGTTTCACTGCACTTGCAGCTGCTGTGTAGGGTATACACTGAACAAGTACAGTGTGAGCAATCGCAGCGGGCAGAGTTTCAGCAGCATTGCCACTTTTTCCCAGAGCAAGAAGTAGAGTAACATGGTCTCTAGCACCGCAAACCTACATGGCCACACAAGTGACAAATCACGGACAGGTGTTGAGCAGGTACAGCATACGCAGCAACATTACACGCGTCCTTACATACACAGAATTAGAACACAGGCCTTAGCAGTGCAAGCCTTCTTCAAATGTAGTAGAGGTAGGAGTATTGCAAGCTTCCGAGCACACAGGGGAGTCTAGCACAAGGAGCAGCATAGCAGGTGCTGTGTCGTCGTTCTTCAACACATTCCCTATGCATTTCATGTTTCTTCGATGTGTTCAGTCTGCATTTGATTCCTAAATATGTAGATTAAAGGACTCTACAAAACGGGGTGCACACAGATTACTTTATCCTGTACTAAAAATACGTAACCTTGATTCGGACCAAAGAAACTGGCTTAAAGTACTCCACATTCTCCCTGCATTAGAATCCTGAAGTACATTGATTGCTCTGACTAATAGAGCCAGCATTAGGTTAAAGGATATCATTCAGAACACATTACCTGAATGAGATTAGGCTGAGTGCTGTGATTACACCACTCTGCATTTTGTAGCAGTGGACGATTACTCTTTTGTATTACCCTTTGCTTGATTACTTAATGAGATCACTTTGACTGCTTTAAACTAAATTAGGATACGAAAGGGTTTAGTAAAGACCACCTAAGTTGAATCCCAGCAGCGCAGGCTCATGTGTCAGGACCTCTTCCGGTGGGGAGTAATCTTGCAGCTGAAGAAAAAGATGCGTTCCAATTAAAAGATAAGCAGACTTCTGTTGTTGATCATCAGTAATTCTGTTAGTAGATTTCCAGGGTCCCCGAAACCCACAGCTGATACCCAATGCCTTTCAAAAGGGAGGAGACTTCAGCACCACTGTCCAGTTGCCCCTACGATTTCATAGTTAATACGAGAAACGTAAAACTATAGGTCAATAAATGCAATTTTCTTGTGTCTGAAAAGCCAGGACGGGACGTGATATGGAACACCTTGGCAGCCGAGGAGCCCGTGAAGGGCGAGGCCCTTGGGAGCAATGTAACAGGCTTTGTCGGAAAGCTTCCAGTGCAACATTGGCCCTTTAAGTAAGCAAACGTGTGGGAGGAGCGGGTAGTTCCTTTCCACGTAATGGAGTGCTTGTCACAAAGGTGTAACACTCTCCGAGCGGCGAGAAGAAGGAAGCTGCGACTTAGGTACAGAACGCGGAAAATAGACTTTATTTCCCCCGCGTGGCCTGCTGTTTGTCCTCCCGCGTTCCTATTATGCACTTAATTTGTGTAAATTTGATGAATTTTACTTTTTCAGTTGGCAGATTTTTAGGTCTCGCCTACGCAGCGCGCATGCGCTGCATAGGAAAAAAGACCTTTTGCGATCGATTCGGCTTTTCAGCAAAAAACGTGCACGCGTTCCATTGCCTTCAATGGCAACGCGTGCACGTTTGGCGATTCACTTGCGGGAGCGAGCAGCTGGCGCCATATGGTAGCAATTATCGCTCCTGGCGCCGCTCGCTCCCGCAAGTGAATCGCGCAGGCTCCCTCCTCTCCCCCTCCCCTGCTGCTGTGCGAGGCGCGCGCGCTTGTTTTCAGTTTCCTACTCCCACGTTCCATCCGTCTTCCCATGCCTTCACTCTCTCCTAATTAAAGATGTGCTCTTTTTATTCATCAATCAGTGTGGTTAATTCTTCACTCCAACGGAGAGCTGCCACCGAGGTGAGCCGGAGGGTGGGGGAGGGGGTGGAGGTGCGAGCTTGGTCTCCCCAGCACCTAGTAGAGGACCCCCATCCCCGCCTTCTCCGGAGAGGTTGTGGTGAGGGGCGCAGATGACAGGCTGGCCCCGGGCAGCGCCTCTTACTGTGCCTGCTCCCAGCACAGCCGCAGAAGCACTCAGATCTGTTTGCAAGCCGCTCTCCTGCTTCACGCACAGTTTTTGTTTTGGCCGAATTAATAGTTTGGGGATATTTTGGATCGAGACTTAGAAAATTGAAAGCGCCATGAACCATTAAATTATCATGCATACTGAGGCCATGTGTGGCGCAGCGGTATGACTATGTGCTGAGCCTCGCATATAAAGTGGCAGGACTTCAGTAATGTATAAAATCTCACATTCCTTCCAAGTAATCGTACCCAGTGGACATGTTTTCTGCGCCCACTTCTTTCTTTGTGTGACCCTCCTCGTCCTCATATGTACGGGCCAAATATGACCCTTTGGTCTCGCATGCAGCAAACGTGTAGCGCCGTTACCCATCAAGGTGCCTATGTCGGCGAGTGGGTAGGTAAGTCATTTACTGCCACTTATTCTCATCATATACACAACCTGAGCATGCTAGCTTTTTTTTCAGTTTCCTACTCCCACGTTCCATCCGTCTTCCCATGCCTTCACTCTCTCCTAATTAAAGATGTGCTCTTTTTATTCATCAATCAGTGTGGTTAATTCTTGAGATGGCTTGGATGTGTTTCCAGGTTAGAACATTAGTGAGGTGTAAAGAACCTTTGGAGAATTGACATTACAGTTCGATTGGAGAGGTGTGGTGCAGTGGCCAGGGCAGCTGACTTCAGAGCACAGGGTTCACAGTTCGATCCCCGGCTCCGGCGGCAGCTTAGCTCAGCACCATGTGACTCTGGGCAATAGCTCACTTAATTTCCACGACGGCCCCCAGCGCCTTGAGACCCGTAAGGGTGAGTAGCTGCGCTATATATAAAAAGAACGGACTTTATTGTTGTTGTCGACCGCTACACGGAGGCCCTTTTCATGCACGGATACATTCGCAATCTGTGTAGCTGCGGGACTAGAGTGCCAAGAAAACCGGGTGCGTCAGTGTGTTTATGAGACTTTATCTTGCTTCTTAGGCCACACCTTAAAACGTATTTTTTTACACCGCAGTACTTGAACCCCAAAATCTTTTTTTCAAAAGTGTAGTGACGGTGGGTGTGGTGTGATTCAGTGCAGGGGAGGTTGCAGGACTGTCGTTAGTGAAATGTTTATCCACTGGGCCTTGATGTGCAGAGTGAAGGGCTAACAGGGGTCACCCGCTATCGGTAAAATGTATTTTATGCGAGTTTATAGGGGGATAAGTGGGTGATTCCAATTTTATTTATTCTATTTTTGTACAAAAAAAAAAAAATGCTTCAGCAGTGTCCGTCTTCGAGTTGATGTGTAGAAGCCAGGGTGAATATCGACCAGCCCCCCTGAGTAGAAGACAGTGGAGGATAGGAATCCGTTTATTTGCAGCCATCAGCTCTAAAAGGCCCACCACTCTTGAACCATACACTGTGTTTTTGTTATCCTGCGCGCGCCCCACCCAAAGCTGCTTGTTTTTAAAGCTCTTTGGCAGCGGGGGGCCGTTAAAGCTCAGATGTCTGGTGACCAAAATTAGGGACATGTGGATATTGACGTGTTGCCAGCAAGGGGCTAGGGATGGGCAGGCGGCACAGGGTGGGAGGTGTGGAGGATTCTGGGAACTCGCTTTGGCCTTGTGTGGTACAGAGACCTTTTTGTTTCAAGGAGACATCTGATTTCGGGTTGTGTTTCGAAATTAGACACGCCATTTGCAAAGATCTTCCGCATGTTCCTGCGCCTAGAGAGGGATAGCGCTTGGATATTGGGCCTCTTAGCAAGCACTACCTACAATTAATCTACAGGATTGTCAATTATACGCCTACGGAACGGTCAGTGCCCTCTCCACGTCCTCTCCTAGACCGTCTGTCATTTAAAACCACATCAGACACCAGTCTGCTAAAGTCTAAAGAGAATCTGTAGCGCCTAGAGGACATTCAGTTGTACGGAATAATTCGTAATAATGGCAGATGTGCCAATCAACTAGTGCCGTGGGTTTACGCACCAAGTTCAAACTTATGTGAACTGCAGTTTACGGTCCCACCCTGATGAGATGCTCAGTGGGTTAATGCGCTTACTGTAGAGATGTTGGTCTAAAACCTCCAGGTTGTAGGTTTTAACCCATGCAATGCAGTCTCCACATTTGACAAGTCGGAAGTAGATAAAATGTATAACATTCAGCAAAGTCATAGCATCGCTTGCTGTACAGTGCTCTGAAGCGGCAAAAATGTGGTGACAGCAAGCATTATGAAAACAAGAAGGTACAATTACAGTTTTAGACCTTTTTTAAACGTTACATTGATGTTAATTTGTGCAGGATTTACGTTCACTTGCACTTCTGCCCATGTTTCTTTTGCTTGCTTACATATACATTTTTGACTGCATTTTCTTCCTCTTTTTCAGCTCTACTTCGTTTTTATGGCTATTTTGCCATTTTATGTTTTTTTTTTGTCTTTTAATTTTCCCCTCTTAACCTTCGGGCCTCTATCATTTCTGTTTTTAAATTTCGCCAAACACACAGCTCTTAGCTGTCTGTAGGAGTAAAGGATCTTACCGATAACTTATAGTGAACTTACTGTTCATTGCCTTTATTGCCACTCTCATTTGCTTGCTTCTTCTATGACTTTCCTTTCTCTTTAGGTCGAGTCTCCTAGACAGCACTAGACATGGAGGGGCAGATTTACGTTCCCTGGCGCATCCCTGCAAATCAGCAGGGATGCACCAGGGACGATGCGTCACGCAAGTTTGCCCTTGCGCCACCGCAGATGCACCGCATTTACAATGCGGTGCATCGTGGCGCAAGGATAAGCAGATGCGTGACGCATCTGCCGGCGTAAGGTTGGCGCAGTGCTGAAGTTGTGTCGCAAGCGCGGCCCTAGCTTTTTTTTGTTTGGTTTCTGTTGCCCTCCGTGCCTCCTGCCTTACTTCTGCCTTCCTTCCCTGTGCCAGCCAGTACACTGCTACCCTCGGTGCTGGGTCATTCTCTGCACTGCCGCCCTTCAAGCCCTGTGCCACTCACTCTGTGTACCGATGACACCACACCCTGCCCCACCTTCAGAACTTGGCGCTGCGACCATCTTCAGTTTGCACAACGCACGTCACAGCTTCTATCCCCGATAACTTCTTGGCCATTTTCAATGCTGCTGCACTTTTCATCCTGACAGGACTTGAAGAATAAGTTCCGGGCCCCAAAGGTTTGCTCAGAAGTCCACTGTCAACTCTGTAGAAGGTCGCGTTGCCAAATACCAACGCTGCGTACTCTTGATTCCACCTCCTATCTCGTTTACCCACCACCAGACACTCCCTGCCTCTGACTCTGGGTAGGTTCTTTTGCATCACTGCTTTCTTCATTCGTCACTGTTTTCCCATCTTTCTCCTCCACCTTCTGTCCCCCTTTAGCAGGGCACAAGTCCTAAACAAGCATTGGCATAGCCAATAGGTCTCGCCTTTGGGACCTTATAAGTGTTTAGCCATGCAACAGTTGATGTTGTTGCACCAAGGATATTGTGCTGCATAACTAAATACTTATAAGGTCCCAAAAGCGAGACCTATTGGCTATGCCAATGCTTGTTTTATTTACTGTGATGGAACAAAGCATGTTTTTTTAACACACGTCTGCTGCGTAATCTCTCTGCAGTGTGCAGTGTGACTCCTTTACCCTGCACAAGCTCTTGAGTCAGAGAGAAATGTGCATTCTGGGACCCGTAGTTTCACGTTTCTCAGAATACGTTTGGGGGTTGCAAGTGAGAGTATACAGAGCACTGAAAGTTGGCTAGAAAGCCAGGAATACCTGAAACGGTCATGTGACTTGGGTGAGTCACATGTCCGCCACAAATAAACGAGTAATCCTAAATCAGAAAGTAGCGTTTTAGCATTTGAAAGCCAGAGGAAATGAAAACAGAAATGGACATCAGTCCCCAATTCCTGGTTTTCGGCACACTGCTGTGCACGTGCGAACCTGCCTTGTTGTGGACAATTCCCACTCACCGACCACCACCGCAAATACTCGTAAGCGCTTCAATAGAAAAACGTAAAATATCGAAAAACTAGAGTTTGCGAGCCGCGCCGAAAAAAGGAAAGATGTGGCTCGGCAAATATCAGAGCAGACCCTTTAAGGCGAACACAGGGATGCCCAGAGTGAGAGACCGTCCGTGGCGCAGCAGTTAGAGCTGACAACTTGAGAGCTGGGGATCCGTGTTCGAGCCTCGGCACATCCTGCTGTTTATGGAGGGCAGCACGCTCTTCCATGCCTGGGCAGAGGGGAGGCAGAGCTGAAGGGTGAGGACATTGCCAGCTGAACACGTGCATATCTCCTGTCCTGCGTGCGCGCAGACCGGGAGGGAAGAGAGGGAGCGAGCAAGCCGAGCCATACGCATGCCCATGTGCTGTCCGGGACCAAGCTGATAGACACGCCGTGAGCGTGCACATCGGCAGTCTGGGAAAGTGCACATCTCCTGTCCCCCTTCCAAACTGAAGTCGACGACAATAGATCTCGCTAGCGAGCAGCTTCGCTGCGTCGCTAGGTGAGACCTAAAAAGGGGGCATAATGTGTGGGATAACTGCAAAAAAAGCCCAGTTTCCTACAACAGGCAAGATGTAAAAGGAGTAATGCCTTTGGTTCACACCAATGCACAAACCTGTTCCAAAGGCCAGCTAGACTGATTTGGTGGCAGGCTTCCTGGCTGCCAAGATGACATCTGTGATCTCATCGGAAAGGCCACAAAATGTAAGACATTTCTTGTTCCAAGATGTGACAAAGAGATCCACAATAAGAAACCCTCAATGTGAAGAATGTCCTCTCTGCTACATCATGTGTAGCTCCCAGTTTTGGTTCTCCAGCGAGAGAAGACTGAGGGCATCCGTTCTCACACTGAGGGAGCCTGGAAGATGAGCCGCTAGTGGGAAGAATCTGTGACACTGTAGCCATTCTTACTGGTAAATCGCTTCCAAACATGAATTTCAAGTCAGCACCAACTACCCTGCCTGTTGCTATAATGAATGATAGGGAAACTGACAGAAGCACCAGGAGTGTCCCACTGCCTAAAAACTAGCCTCCTGGGGCTAAGTCCACTGGGGAAATGCGCAGTGGAATAAAAGCTCTGTCCATCCCTGATGGTCCTGGACCAGTGCAGGGCCTGCACTTTGACCAGCCAGTCATGCAAGTACAGCAATACATGGAATACTGACCGCCGTAGTGAATCGGTCATGACCGCCAGCACCTTTGTAAAGATGCTGTAATTCCGAATGGGAGAACTGCAAACTGACAGTGCTGTAATTGCATCCTGAGATTCAAGGTGCACTGGTGGGAAGTGAGAAATAAAAAATAAAATAAAGCACCTTGAAGATCCATAGGTGCCAACCAATCTCCAGAGTTCATGGCCAATAGGTCCTGGCTCAGAGACAGCATCCTGACTTTGTTTTGCCTGAAGAACACATTTAGAAGGTGGAGATCCGGGATAGGCCTCCATCCTTCTTGGGGACCAACAAGTAAAGATAATAAAATCCAATGTCTAACTTCCATAGTTACCACATCTATGACCCTGGTCCAGTAAAGGAAGAACTTCCACCTCTAGGATCAAGGCAAGAGTTGGAAAGCACACCCTGAAGGAAAGGGGCAGGACTGGGAGTCGGGGACGGTAGGAAATAAAAGGTGTAGCCCTAGTGGATCATTTGGATGAAACTGGTCCGTTGTGATATGTTCCCAATGGGTGACAGATTGGGAGATCCTCACTTCTTCTGGAAGGTGATGTTGTGGGGGAGAAGAGTCATAGTGTTTTGGAAGCAGCAGAGCCTGCGAAGGATGTTGGGGACTGAATCTGCTGCTTCTGACGATACTCCTTAGAACCGACACTGACTAGGAAAGATCTAGTTTTGATGGCGTTTGAACGGGCTGAAACAGAAGCCTTTTTTTGAGATGGCACACCACAGAAAAAACTTTGAATTTTCCAATCCACTTGGCAGAACTGTCGTGCATGGAAGGCCATGTCCAGGGTGCAAGACTTAGCCCTGCTGTTCTTGAAGTGTTCCAATGACTCAAACAAATAGCCGTCCAACCTAGGGCATTTCCATGAGCACAGCCTGGACATCTCTCTAAAATTTAGTGGAACATATCCAAGCATGCAGGCATGGGATGGCAATTGCTATCCACATGAAAGAATGCCCTTTTCATATGGTCTAGCAGGCTGATAACACTAAGCTGAGCCAGTTCCAATAAGGCATGAACATAATGGCCTAAAAGGCACGTGGCATTATCTGTATGGAGGGCCAAACTTCCAGAGGCAAAAACTTTGGGACCCATGGTGACCACTTTCTTGGTTTCTCTGTCTGGGGGAGACGTAGAAAAGGCATTGGGGTTCTGCTTAGATCATGATGTCTGAACAACCAGATTCTTCAGTGACAGGTTTGTGTACAAAAATTACAGGCCACATAGAGGGGTAGGAAATATCCCCTTCTTGTCAAGGTATCTAGACCAATGGCATTTTTTCAGTCTAAATAAATTCCGGCATCCGTATTGTAAGGCGACAGGAGAAGATCAGACTAGAAGTCATCATCTTCCTTCCACCAATAATCCTTATTCTTCACAGGCAAAGCATACAAATCTGAAATTAAAATCTGCTCCAAGCAGGCATACCTTTGGGCTTGGAGGTGTTCACAAAAGGGGTTCTTTGTTAAAAGTAGCCTTAACCTTCTCCTTTGCCACACGGATGATGGTTTCCCCTATCGATTCCTTGGTCAGCGCTGGAGCCGACACCATAGGCATCAGCACTTATCACTTCAAAACTGGTGAGTAAAAAGGGCTCCAGAGAAGCCTGTGGAAGTACAGCATCAGGAAGCATCAGTATCCGAGCCACTGCAGTAACCAGGCCCATCAGAACACCCCTCCCTTGAGAATAGTTCAGAGGTTTGTGAGTCCATCTTGAAAAGACCCATCATCGCTTGCCAGAAGGCCTTAACCTGCGCAGTGCCAGCGTTAGGACCATGAAACTCCAATCTTAACTCTTTAGTTGCTAGGCGGGCCGTTATCATCAAGGAAGAGCCTGGCATCAGGTAAAGATGCTAAGACTTTGAACGCTTTTGGGAACAGGACTGCTTCCTGGAGGAAGACTACTGCTCCAACCTATGATGCTTTTTGAGTTTTTTTGTGGGAAGAGTTCAAACGAGAACATCCCCTAGAAGGCGACTTAGCTTTCTGGAAAGGAGTCTGCTTGGGAGTCTCTGTGGGCCACTGCTAAAAATAGCTTAGACTCCTGCTCCTTAAAGCATTTCGGATATATGGGGTACAATAGTCTCAGGCTGCGGTGTCATGTCCACCACATACAGTTGTCATGGGGGCCATGTGTAACCATCTGTAAGACTTAAAGCCGGAGGTTCTCTGAGGAAACATTGGGTCTAGTCACTATTGAGTCCTGAAGAATTTGTTTGTGAGAGACAGAATGAGTTCTGGAAAACACCGGTGCGGTGTAGATAATCAGAAACTGACGTCAGTACGCAGGATGGTGAATAATCAACTCCAGTGGCATAACGTTTGAAAGAAGTCTTGCGGCGCCACCTGCTGCGATGGAGACATTGCTAGAAAAAACAAAATTCCTAGAAGTGTGGCTCAATGGTTAGAGCGGCAGACCCTGATGCAGAGATCTGGCCCGGGACCAGGGTTCAATTCCCGCCTCGGCGGGTCTTGGGCTCAATTTCCTCGGACCTGATAATTCTCGCCTCGGTGCCTATTCTAATCATGGGTCCCACTCTGCAACTCTGGGCAATAGCTTGCTTAATCTCCACAACGGCCCCAACAGCGCTGGGATGCCTGGCTTCACCCTGGGGGTGCCCAGGAGTGGACATTTCACGGGGAAAAGCCAGGAAGGGTTCCACAGCGGTATGCGTACAGCGCCTGGACACCCCTTTGGGGGTATGGGTGTGCTTTACAAGTACAAATTTCATTTCATAAGCTTTAATCAGCTGCAAGGTAAAAATAAGTAGCATGCAAGTTACGGATTTCAAAAAGGAATTGAGATACAAAGACATCTGAATTTATTTTTCAAAACAATCTGTGGGGACAATTAAGAAATCCTGGGATATAAAAATAAGCAAAACACCCCTATCATCCATGAGGAGATACCAAAAAAAGAGTAAAGTGTGTCTTTGCAAATTACTAGAAGAGATAGACAATGAAAAACTCTGCATTTCACAGGAAAGAGTTGGGAAAAGCAAGTATACCACTTTTTCACACTCCATACATACACTTTCATTATTTCATGCCAATAAAGTACCTTAGCTTTTTCCTCGGACATCATATGCAGTTCCTGTTCCCCCATCCAGGCCTCTGCCTCAGCTGCATCGAAGTAGAACTGTTGAGCCATGTTGGACTGCTCCAGGCGTGTGTGCCGCTTCTCCGCCTCACTAACCAGCGCCTGCCACATCTCTTGCAGGTCAGCCAGTCGCAGCTGAATCTCCTCAGAATCCATGCTGCTGTCCTCCTGCACCATAGACTTCCCACGCTCCTGAATGTCATCGATTCGAGGCCGATGGCCCTGTATCTCTTTCTGCAAGGTCTGCCAGGCAAAAAGAAAACCAAGGATACAGTAAAACTATTCAAATATTGTTTCACAAAGACAAATAGACTGATGGGAGAAGTCATCCTCTACAGCAATGACGGAGAAGGGAGATGAGCTGTTGGTGGGTGGGAGGAAGGGTAGCCCAGATAAAGAAAATAATCCAATGAAGGAATGTACATCATCCTGCAGAAAAATGGCCTAATGTTCAAGATGAAGAAGTTGAGCTGTAGACAAGTGGCTGCGAGCTCTGAACATGGTGTGGCATGGTCTATGGAAGAGTAGGTGATCCTACATTAATGAAGTCTCTAAATCCTTGTTTGATACCCCTGTGCTTCAAGATCCCTACAGAATCCCTACTTTACACAAAAGCGAGGTTAAGGCCTTTTTCTAGGACAGAAAAGAGGGTTTTTGTTGAGTCTAAGAAACCGACCACTGCCTCCTATATGTTGGATGCCTTCCTCGAGGGCCTCCAACTGTATCTCTATCCCTGGTGACCAACACTCAACATTGCTTTTTTCTTACATGGCTGCGGCTGGGCATAGTACATCACTTTGTCGTCCTTCCCATTAGGAATAAATTGCACAGGGATCCAGTACCGTGTCCATGTGACAGCGTCTCAACACAGAGCACTTGTCACTTTATATTATTCTGTAGTTTTTTACGACGGACCAAGGAAGCGTTTTTTTTTAAACTGATCTTTGTTGTAAATAGTATCAGGCATTACAATGTTGCTCTACGGTACTTGTGTGCACTGGAGGATCCTACCACATGTTTTAGAATAGCCTCATATATGGGATGCAATTCGGACAAGGAAAAGTATTTCTAGTTATATGTAGTTTTTGCCTATATTAGACGGTTCTCTCTTTAATGTTGTGCACAGTGTGTTTTTACAATGGAGTAGCCTACTTGGGTGCTATTTGAGGATGATGTTTTTAGCTGAGCTGTTTATTATTATTGTATGATCGCTCCCTTGTCTTTTTAAACTACTTTTTATCTGTGTTGCTGCAGTAATTCTATACTAGAAAAACCTGGGGAAGCCTGCTTGGGTGCTATTTTAGGATGATGTTTTTGTTTTTAGCGGAGCTGTTTATTATTATTGCATGACAGCTCGCCTGTCTTTTTAACCCCTTCCATGCTCATGACGGAGCGGTTCCGTCGCACAAGTTACTAACTTGTGTAACGATATATCTGTAAGAGACAGTAGTTAGTGACAGATTCCTTACCTTAGAATATTCCCAGGCGTCAGGCTGGATCCGGAAAGTTTTTGCATAGCAGTACCCTTGCGCGTCGGTAGGCGGCGTCGTGCGGCTCCGCGTCCGTCGTCGGCGTCGTGATCGCCGGGTTGACGTCGCGGGCAGTACTTAGGCGCCGCCCCTGCGCGCTGACGTCAGTTCTGTACACGACTTTCCGCGCCAGGAACGCAGAGCCATGCAAGAAGCTGACATAGGTGTCTGAAAAATACTAGGGCCCTCAAAGGGATGTCCTTAACCCTAGAAATCAGTTCGCAGAACGGGGAGGATGGGTGGGCGGTAAGGAATCTGTCACTAACTACTGTCTCTTACAGATATATCGTTACACAAGTTAGTAACTTGTGCATCTGAAAGAGACACGTTAGTGACAGATTCCTTACCTTAGAATAGATACCCCAGCAATACCAACCCCGGTGGTGGGTCTGCGAACAAAGATCAGACAAGGAAGTCCTGGAGGACAGAACGGCCAAAGAAGCCGTCCCTCCAGACCTGACTGTCAAGGCAGTAATGCTTTGTAAAAGTGTGCAGCGAGGCCCACGTAGCTGCCTGACAGATAACCGGCAGCGGAACACCGCGGCCCAAGGCCGTGGTAGCAGCCGTTGCCCTGGTGGAATGGGCACGCAGCCCAACAGGAGGCTCCTTCTTAGCCAAAGAATAGCAGGTCTTGATGCACAAGGTAACCCAGCGGGAGATGGTCCTTTTGTGCACCGCCCGACCTTTTTGGCGCCCACGTAGCCAACAAAGAGCTGGTCATCCACCCGGAAGTGTTTTGTGCGGTCGATATAGAAGGAGAGCGCACGTTTTGGGTCCAGACGGTGGAGCCTCTCTTCCTCTCTGGAAGGATGCGGAGGCAGAAAGAAGGTGGGCAAAGTGATGGTCTGCCCAATGTGGAAAGCAGTAACCACCTTTGGCAAGAAGGACGGACGCGTCCGAAGAACAACCTTGTCTGGATGAACAGACAGAAAGGGAGGTTTGCAAGATAGAGCCTGGAGCTCACTCACCCGCCGAGCGGAGGTGATGGCCACCAGAAAGGCTGTCTTCAGAGTCAGAAGACGAAGAGGACAGTTATGTAGAGGCTCAAAGGGAGCGCACATTAAAAAGGTAAGAACCAAGTTCAAGTCCCACTGAGGCATCACAAACGGAACAGGAGGGAAGAGGTGTGTAATGCCTTTTAAGAACCTGTTAACAACAGGGGACTTGAAAAGGAGGGCTGATCAGGGAGCCTGAGGAAGGCCGAGATAGCACAAAGATAACCCTTGATGGTACCCAGGGCAGAACCCTGTTGGGCCAGAGAAAGAAGGAACAGAAGGACCTCAGAAAGAGGGGCAGAAAGGGGATTCACAGCCTTTGCTGTGCACCATGCCACAAATTTGTTCCACCTGCAGGCGTATACCACCTTAGTGGAGGGACGCCTGGCTGCCAGAATCACATCACAAACTTCGGGAGGCAAGTCGAAAGGAATCAACTGCCGCCGCTCAATCTCCACGCAAGCAGGTGTAGACTGGACAGGTTCGGGTGGAGGACCGTCCCCTGCTGCTGCGACAGAAGATCCTCCCGAAGAGGCAGACGGATCGGGGGATCTACGCTCATACTGAGTAGCTCGGGATACCAAACTCTTCGAGCCCAGTCCGGAGCCACAAGAATGACTTGGGCCCGGTCGTGCCGAATCTTCTTCAACACTCTGGGTAGAAGTGGTATAGGCGGAAAGGCGTACAATAGACCGCAACTCCACTCGTGACGAAAAGCATCGCCGAGCGAGTGCCGCCTTGGAAATTCCAACGCGCAGAACTGATGACATTGCGCGTTCTCTTCGGTGGCGAATAGATCTAACCAAGGCTCTCCCCACTGTAGAAAGAGTCCTTGCGCCACTTCCGAGTGAAGACGCCATTCGTGATCCATCATGCACCTGCGGCTGAGTTCGTCCGCCCTGGCGTTCAGGGAACCTGCCAGGTGTTGAACCATCAGGAACATGCCCTGATGTTCCAGCCATGTCCAGAGGCGCAGAGCCTCCTGACAAAGGGTCCACGACCCCACCCCGCCTTGTTTGTTGCAGTACCACATGGCGGTGGTGTTGTCTGTGAACACCTGCACTACCTTCCCTTTGACAGAGGGAAGGAATGCCTTGAGTGCAAGTCGGATCGCCCGGAGCTCCAGAATGTTGATATGGAGCCAAGACTCCGCCGGAGACCAGAGGCCTCTGATCTCCGCCTCTCCCATGTGACCGCCCCATCCCAGAAGGGACGCGTCCGTCACAACTGTGTGCTCTGGCTGGGGAAGGGAGAGGGATCTGCCCCTGACCCATTGCCGGTTCGAGAGCCACCACTGCAACTGTTTTGCAGTCCCCTCCGAGATCTGGACGTGATCGGACAGGTTGCCCTGGTGCTGCGCCCACTGGAACTTCAGGTCCCACTGCAGAGCCCGCATATGCCATCTGGCATGATTGACCAGCAGGATGCAGGAGGCCATGAGGCCCAGCAGCCTCAGGGTCATCCGTACCGAAACCCAGGATAAAGGCTGAAAGATCGGAATCATAGCCTGAATATCCCGGACTCGCCGTTCGGGAGGATAGGCCCGAAACTGCGTCGTGTCCAGAACTGCTCCGATGAAAAGGAGCTGTGGAGAAGGAATCAGATGCGACTTCGGCACATTGAAGGAGAACCCCAGCGAGTGCAGGAGTTCGGCCGTAGTCTGGAGGTGGGAGACGACTGCCTGGGACGAGCCCGCCTTCAGCAGCCAGTCGTCGAGGTAGGGGAAGACTGAAACCCCTGCCCGGCGCAGATGAGCTGCGACCACCGCCATCACTTTCGTGAACACCCGAGGGGCACTGGTAAGGCCAAAGGGGAGCACGGTGAACTGAAAATGCTCGAGGCCTACCGTGAACCGAAGTTAACGCCGATGGGCCGGCAGGACGGGGATGTGGAAATAGGCGTCCTGCAAGTCCAACGCTACCAACCAGTCTCCAGGGTCGAGGGCAGTCAAGACCTGAGCTAGGGTGAGCATCTTGAACTTCTCCTTCCGGAGGAAGCGATTGACGTTCCGGAGGTCCAAGATAGGACGCATGTCCTCCTTGTCCTTTTTGGGCACCAGAAAGTAGTGGGAGTAGCAACCCCGCCCTACTTCTGGGGTCGTAACACGCTCGATGGCCCTCTTGGCCAAGAGGGCCGTGACTTCCTTCTGCAGAAGTACCAAGTGATCCCCTGACATGCGGTGGAATTGAGGTGGCATGGCTGGGGGGGTGGTCTCGAAGGGGAGGGAGTAGCCCCTTCGGACAATGTCCAAGACCCACCTGTCCGAGGTGATGGGACGCCAGTGGTGAAGGTGATGGCGGACCCTGCCCCCTACTGGCGTGCTGTGCACCTGAAAGGAGGGACTAGGAGGGCTTGGAGGTTGCGGACGGGTTGGAGGTGGTGGCCTGACCCGCACGCTGGTTGCCCGAACCGCCACGGCGGAATCCACGTCCTCGGCCACGCGAAGACGCCTGCTGCGCGGGCCGGTGGCTGGGCTGCTGACGTGACGGGGCGCCCCTTCCGTGGCCACGATAGGGGCGAAAAGCAGAAGTCAGCGGAGGGCGTGTAGCAGAAAGGCCCAGGGACTTGGCAGTAGTCCGTGAGTCCTTAAAGCGCTCCAACGCATGGTCTGCTTTGGACCCAAAAAGACCGACTCCATCAAAGGGCATGTCCATGAGAGTATTCTGGACATCCCCTGAAAAACCAGTGGTTCTCAGCCAGGCGTGGCGTCGCAGCGCCACCGTCGTTGCAATAGACATGCCCAGCGAGTCGGCGGTATCAAGGCCACATCGTATTGTGTATTTGGCCGCATCCCTTCCTTCCGCAATGGCGCGGGAAAGCAGTGTCTGGACCTCCTCAGAACACTGGGGCAAAACAGTCGCCACCGAATCCCACAAGGAGTGGGTATATCGGCCCAAAAGACAAGCGGTGTTGATGGACCGCAAGCCAGCACTGGAGGAAGAAAAACCCTTCTTCCCAAATTGATCCAGGCGTTTGGATTCCCTATCCGGAGGGGCGGTTAGGGAAGGCGGTTAGGGAAGGCGGTTTGGGAAGCGGAGGCTTGGACAACCAAGCTCTCAGGAGTGGGGTGGACAGAGAGAAACAGGGGTCGCCCGGAGCTGGGCGATGGCGTCGGGACACGTTCCTATCCACAGGAGCCCCTGTGTTGGGCTTGGACCAGGCGCCCAAAAGAACGTCAGTGAGGGCATCGTTAAACGGCAGCACAGTCTCCGTAGAGGAGGCTGCCGGCTGAAGCACCTCTGTCAAGAGATTAGTCTTGACCGCCACAGTAGGGAGTTGGAGATGTAAGGCTCCAGCCGCCCTACGCAACACCGTAGCAAAATTGGCTCCCTCCTCCGTAGCCACGGGAGGAGACAGCATGCCAGTGTCAGGGGAAGTATCTAGACCACTGGCATCCCCTAGACCCTCTGTCCAGTCCTCATCGTACTGACACTGTTGTGCCAGAGGGTCATCAGACCCCCTCCCAGTCCTCCTGGTCCTCCTCTGGTTCAAAATAAGGAGGAGGAGGGACATTTGGGACCCAAGGTCTCATCGGCGCCGGAACCGGCGTCGGTCCGGGTCCATGTCCGGAGCCGGAAGGAACTGGGGGACGACGCCGCCCGGAGCCCCAGGCGGCGTCGAGAACGGCACCGGAGACATTGGCGTCGGCGGAGGCGTGGTTAGGTCGACCGGCGTCGATGGGGGTTGCGGAGCCGGGATCGAGGCCGGGGCCGGAGCCGGGATCGAGGCTGGAGGCACGGGCGACGCCGGAGCCGTCGGCGACGCCGGAGCAACCCCATCAGGGCCCGCGGGGCCCGAAGGCGCACCGGAGGGACCTTGAGGCCCGAAGAGGCGGGCCATGGCCTACAGGAATTCCTGTATTTGGGCCTGATCCGCCCCCGAACCCGGGAAGGACGGGTATTGCGGGGGCGACTCCACAGGCATGTCCGGGGCCGCGGGGACGGTGCCTCAGCCGAGTCGCGAGACCGGCGAGGCGAAGTCCTAGAGCGACGATGCTTTTTGGACTTTTTGTGCTTGGACTTACCGGACGAAGAAGACTTCGAAGCCGACGACCGGTGAGGACTCCGCGACCGACCCCTTGACCTCTCACGCGACCGGGGCGTGGCGCGGAGCCGAATGCCGGGCCTCGAGGAGCTTTCGAGACCGCTCTCGCAAAGCTTTCGGGTTGAGGGCCCGGCAGTCGGAACACGACTCCGTGTCGTGGCCTCGGCCGAGGCAGAAGAGACACTCCCGATGCGGGTCTGTGATGGACATAATCCGAGCACAGGCGCCGCAACGTTTAAAACCGGGCATCCCTACGACACCTTGAAGTCGATTAGAAGAAAACAGTGAAAAATTCACCCAAAAAGTTAGTCAAAAAATGACTAGGGCACTGCTCTTCCCGGATCTGCGCTTGCTGGCGCGGAAAAAGAAGAACTGACGTCAGCGCGCAGGGGCGGCGCCTAAGTACTGCCCGCGACGTCATCCCGGCGATCACGACGCCGACGACGGACGCGGAGCCGCACGACGCCGCCTACCGACGCGCAAGGGTACTGCTACGCAAAAACTTTCCGGATCCAGCCTGACGCCTGGGGATATTCTAAGGTAAGGAATCTGTCACTAACGTGTCTCTTTCAGATACGAGCCACGGTGGGCGTGTGCTCATGACGGAACCGCTCCTTCATGGCACCCACCCATGGGGGAAGCGCTGGCGCTCCCCCCCACGGGCAGCCCAACAACTTCCCACAAAGGGGGATGGCAGTGGAAGAGTTTACGCTGCCACCCCCGACACCCCCATGGGAATCCCATGACATCAGTGCGCTCAGCGGGCGCCGACGTCATCAGGAAGCCCCAGATGCCCTGGAGGCCATTTGTTTCCAGGCATCCGACGGAGCAGGTAGGTTTCCTTGCTCCGGGGGGGGGGGGGGTTCCTGCACGCACAGAGGCATCGAGGGAGAGGAAAGAGTTTTTCCTCTCCCCGGATGTCTCTCTGCAGGGCATTGCTGCTTCACGATTGCACATAGCGTTGCGATTGCGCAGCAGAAATGCTCCCACAAGGCACCAGGGATTAATTTTAGAGTAATGGAAGCGACCCCTTGGGCAAGGGTCACTTCCAAAGGGGCTAAATATTTGGTATGTTTATTCTGCCCCCCCCCGCCCCCCCAGTGGGGCAGAAAACTCCACTAGACATCAGGGATTTCATTTTGTATGTAATGGAAGCGACCCCTTAGGCAATGGTCGCTTCCAAGGGCTCTAAATTTTTTGCATGTTTTTTCAGCCCGTTTTTTGGCCTTTCTTCCCCAGGAGGGACAGAAAACCCCACTAGGCACCAGGGATTTTCTTATTTATGTAATGGAAGCGACCCCTTTGGCAAGGGTCGCTTCCAAGGGTATAACATTTTATTTATGTTTTTTCCATTTGGGTAGTGACATAGCGTGTTATAATGTTAATTGCTTTATTTCTTGTGAATTGCAATTGTAATGTTTTATTTCTCCTTTTTATTCTAGTTCAAGGCTTTTGCTCTTTAGACTGTTACAGGTTGCGGTTTCGTTACTGGTGGTTCTGCAGTTTGTGTAGTTGCATGTGTTTGGTAAGAGAATGTTTTTTGTACAATTCACTGTAAATGAGTTTAATTTCCCTGCATGAATGTGTTTTTGCAAATGGTGTAATAATAGCAGTATGTTTGGTGTCAAAATCTTTTTGCATTTGTGCTCGATGTGTATTTGTGCTGTGTCTGTACACAGTGGATTGCTGGTGAGTGTAGCTATCTTTGGCAAGTGAGTCATATTGTGTTTTTTTTTTTTAATATATCTTTTTATTGAGAACAAGATTGGACAATCCAGACAGAATACATTCATGAGCAAACGCAGTGCTCTATTGTTACTTGGTGGGCGGTAAACATGGAAGCAAAGTCATATTGTTTTTGAGTATAAAGATCTTTATGCTAAAGCCACAGTGTTTGTTGTTGTTGGCTTGTTTGTGAAGTCGCCTTTCTTTGTAAGGACTATGGCTAGCCGCAGGATTACTGCTCAGCAGGTTGTTGGTATGCTTTATGAGCCTTCCTCTGACTATGGTTCAGAGACTGACTCTGCATCGGAGGCAGTGGAAGATTCTGGCAGTGAGTTTTCTGTCCACGAGGAATCATCGGATGATGAAGCCACTCTTAGTGCAGATGAAGTGCCTGTCTTAGAGGAGGACATTGATGTGCCGATAGTGCAGCAAGAGGCATCTGGGTTGCAGCCTGGGGCTGCAAGGCTTCCCATTGGAAGTGCTGACCTCTGGGTTGCCCCAGGCATGGTGCAGCCGACATTCCCAGACTTTACTGGTGTACCAGGGTGTAGAATGGATACTGAAAACCTTTTGCCTATAAATTTTTTTCAGTTGTTTATGGACGATGTATTTTTGGCAGAGATTGTTGAGCAGACTAATTTGTATGCTGAACAGTTTTTGAGGGACAACAGTGCCAGCCTTAGGCCCCACTCTAGAGCTACCCGATGGACTCCCACAAATCTGGAAGAGATGAACAAGTTCTTGTGTTTAACTTATTTGATGGGCTTGCTAAGGAAGCCATTGATGTCTTCATATTGGTCTACTAGTCCCTTGCTGGCAACGGCTATATTTCCGGCAGTCATGAGTCGTGATAGGCAATTGCTTCTGCTTCAGATGCTGCATTTTGTCGATAATGGTTTATCGTTGCCAAGAGATCACCCTGATTGTGACCGTTTTTTAAAGATTCGGCCTGTCATTGATCACTTTGTAGATCGATTTTCTGAGATCTATGCTACAGGGAAAGAAATAACAGTGGATGAGTCTTTGGTCTTGTTCAAGGGCTGCTTGGTTTTTATGCAATACATTCCTAGCAAGAGGGCACGCTATGAAATTAAGATGTATATGCTGTGTGACAGTAGGACTGGATATGTCTCTAATTTCAGGGTGTACACCGGTAGGGATTCCAGGATTGACCCCCCCTGGTTGTCCGTCCACTTTTGGAGTGACTGAGAAAATTGTGTGGGAACTTGGTAGAGGATATTTAACAAAGGTCACCATTTATATGTAGATAACTTCTACACTACTGTGCAGTTGTTCAGGAAATTGGTGAAAGTGGACACTGTTGCTTGTGGCACAATCCGCTCTAATCGTAAAAGTTTCCCAAAATAACTTGTTTGTCAAAAGCTTGTGCGGGGACAGTGCAGTGCGTTGCGTAGCGAGGAACTTCTAGCTGTGAAGTTTGCAGACAGGAGAGATATCTACATGCTGACTACCATCCATGATGAAAGCACTTCACCTGTGACTGTTTGGGGTCAGGTTGCTGAAGCGCGCAAACCTGTGTGCATTTTAGACTATAATAGGCACATAGGTGGTGTTGATAGAGTAGATCAGAGGTTGGAACCTTACACTGCTCTTCGTAAGGCTTACATTTGGTATAAGAAGTTGGCTATCCACCTTTTCCACTTGGCAACCTTTAATGCTTTTGTTATATTTAAGGATTGTTGTTGACTTTTGCTAAGTTTCAGGAGTCTGTAATAGGCAGCCTTGTTGTAGTGGAACAGTCAAGTGTTCCTAGAGTTGGAGTGGTGGAGGATGTGGCTAGATTGAAAGATCGCCACTTTCCTGATCACATTCCTCCCAGCCATCAAAAGACTTTCCCAGTAGAAGATATAGAGTATGGTGGCGAAGAGGTACGCGGAAGGAGGCTCTTATGTACTGCTCCGAGTGTCCTTCTAACTGTGCGCTGTGTGTGCCTGCGTGTTTTAGAATGTACCACACGCAAAATAATTTTTGGGAGCATCCATGAGTGGTAAAGTGAACTGCCTGGTCTGTATTGTTTAAAAATGTTGGTTCAGTTTCAAGGTTGGCATTAGTGCAATGTATTTAGTTTCAGATTTTGTGTTAGTAGATTTGTATCTATTTACAATTTGTTTGTGTTCTCTTTTTTGTATACAAAAACCCCTAAATGTGATGGCGGTGTGCGTGGACTGGCACTTGGCAGGCGGTGTGGGTGGACTGGCGCATGGCAGGTGGTGTGGGTGGACTGGCGCATGGCAGGTGGTGTGCGTGGACTGGCGCTTGGCAGTCGGTGTGCGTGGACTGGCGCTTGGCTGGCAGTGTGCGTGGACTGGCACTTGGCTGGCGGTGTGCGTGGACTGGCACTTGGCTGGCGGTGTGCGTGGACTGGCACTTGGCTGGCGGTGTGCGTGGACTGGCACTTGGCTGGCGGTGTGCGTGGACTGGCACTTGGCTGGCGGTGTGCGTGGACTGGCACTTGGCAGGCGGTGTGCGTGGACTGGCACTTGGCAGGCGGTGTGCGTGGACTGGCGGTGTGCGTGGACTGGCACTTGGCTTGGTGTGTGCGTGGACTGGCACTTGGCTGGGTGTGTGCGTGGACTGGCGCTTGGCAGGCGGTGTGCATGGACTGGCGCTTGGCAGGCGGTGTGCATGGACTGGCGCTTGGCAGGCGGTGTGCATGGACTGGCGCTTGGCAGGCGGTGTGCATAGACTGGCGCTTGGCAGGCGGTGTGCATAGACTGGCGCTTGGCAGGCGGTGTGCGGGGGGCTGGCACTTGGCAGGCGGTGTGTGCGTGGACTGGCGCTTGGCAGGCGGTGTGTGCGTGTACTGGCGCTTGGCAGGCGGTGTGCGTGGACTGGCGTTTGGCTGGCAGTGTGCGTGGACTGGCGCTTGGCAGGCGGTGTGCGTGGAGCACAAGTTACTACTTGTGTAACGATGTATCTGTAAGAGACATTAGTTAGTGATAGATTCCTTACCTTAGAATATCCCCAGGCGTCAGACTGGATCCGGAAAGTTTTTCGTCAGCAGTACCCCTGCGCGTCGGTAGGTGGCGTCGTGCGGCTCTGCGTTCGTCGCTGGCATCGTAGGCGCCGAGATGACGTCAAGGAGACTACATAGGCGCCACCCTTCGTGCTGACGTCAGTTCTGTACACGACTTTCCGCGCCAGGAACGCAGAGCCATGCAAGAAACTGACCAATGGTGCCATGAAACTAGGGCCCTGAAAGGGATGACCTTAACCCTAGAATCAGTTCGCAGAACGGGGAGGATGGGAGGGGCGGTAAGGAATCTATCACTAACTAATGTCTCTTACAGATCTATCGTTACACAAGTAGTAACTTGTGCATCTGAAAGAGACACGTTAGTGACAGATTCCTTACCTTAGAATAGATACCCCAGCAATACCAACCCCGGTGGTGGGTCTGCGAACAAAGATCAGACAAGGAAGTCCTGGAGGACAGAACGGCCAAAGAAGCCGTCTCTCCGGACTTGACTGTCAAGGCAGTAATGCTTGGTAAATGTGTGCAGCGAGGCCCACGTGGCTGCCTGACAAATATCCTGCAAGGGAACGCCGCGTCCCAAGGCAGTAGTGGCTGCCGTCGCCCTGGTAGAATGGGCACGCAGCCCCACAGGAGGCTCCTTTTTAGCCAACACGCTTTGATGCACAAAACGACCCACCGAGAGATAGTTCGTTTGTGCACGGCCCGACCTTTTTTGGCGCCCACGTAGCCAACAAAGAGCTGGTCATCCACCCGGAACTGTTGTGTGCGCTTGAGATAGAACGAGAGCGCACGTTTTGGGTCCAGACGATGAAGCCTCTCTTCCTCTTTCGAAGTATGCGGAGGGGGAAAGAAAGTGGGCAAAGTGATGGTCTGCCCGATGTGGAAGGGCGTGACAACCTTTGGCAAGAAAAAAGGACGGGTCCTTAAAACCACCTTGTCCGGATGAACAGAAAGGAAAGGAGGTTTAGAAGAAAGAGCCTGGAGCTCACTCACTCTTCTGGCAGAGGTGATAGCTACCAGGAAAGCCGTCTTTAGAGTAAGAAGATGTAAAGGACAGTTATGAAGGGGCTCGAAGGGCGCGCACATCAGATAGGTCAAGACAAGATTTAAGTCCCATTGAGGCATTATGAAAGGCACGGGAGGAAACGTGTGTGTAATGCCTTTGAGGAAACGGTTAACAACCGGGGACTTAAAGAGAGAAGGCTGATCTGGAAGCCTGAGAAAGGCGGAGATGGCCGAAAGATAACCTTTGAGAGTGCCCAGAGCAGAGCCCTGCTGGGCCAAGGAGAGTAGGAATAGAAGGACCTCAGAAAGAGGGGCAGAAAGGGGATCCACAGACTTAGCTGTGCACCATGCCACAAATTTGTTCCAACTGCAGGCGTATACCGATTTAGTGGAGGGACGCCTGGCTGCCAGAATGACATCACAGACTTCAGGAGGCAAGTCAAATGGAATCAGCTGTCGCCGCTCAATCTCCACGCATGGAGGTGGAGGCTGGAGAGGTTCGGGTGGAGGACCATCCCCTGTTGCCGCGACAGAAGATCCTCCCGAAGAGGCAGTCGGATCGGGGGATCGATCGCCATGTTGAGTAGCTCGGGATACCAGTATCTTCGTGCCCAATCCGGAGCCACAAGGATGACTTGGGCCCGATCGCGCCGAATCTTCTTCAGCACTCTGGGCAGTAGAGGTATAGGCGGAAAGGCGTACAACAGACCGCAACTCCATTCGCGACGAAAAGCGTCGCCGAGCAAGTGCCGCCTTGGAAATTCCAACGCGCATAACTGATGACATTGCGCGTTCTCTTCGGTGGCGAATAGATCTAACCAAGGCTCTCCCCACTGCAGAAAGAGACCTTGCGCCACGTCCAAGTTCAGACGCCATTCGTGATCCATCAAGCACCGGCGGCTGAGTTCGTCTGCCCTGGCGTTCAGAGAGCCTGCCAGGTGTTGAACCACCAAGGTAATACCTTGATGTTCCAGCCATGTCCAGAGGCGCAGAGCCTCCTGACATAGGGTCCACGGCCCCACCCCGCCCTGTTTGTTGCAATACCACATGGCGGTGGTGTTGTCCGTGAACACCTGCACTACACTTCCCCGGACAGAGGGAAGGAATGCCTTCAGTGCAAGTCGGATCGCCCGCAGCTCCAAAAGATTGATATGGAGCCGGGACTCCGCCGGAGACCAGAGGCCTCTGATCTCCGCCTCTCCCAGGTTGCCGCCCCATCCCAGGAGGGACGCATCCGTCACCACTGTGTGCTCCAGTTGGGGAAGGGAGAGGGATCTGCCATTGACCCAATCGCGATTCGTGAGCCACCACTGCAATTGTCGTGCAGTGCCCTCCGCGTTCTGGACAAGATCGGACAGGTTGCCCTGATGCTGCGCCCACTGGAACTTCAGGTCCCACTGCAGAGCCCGCATATGCCACCTGGCATGTTGCACTAGCAGAATGCAGGAGGCCATCAGGCCCAGGAGCCGGAGGGTCATCCTGACTGAAACCCGGGATAGAGGCTGAAAGATGGGAATCATAGCCTGAATATCCCGGACTCGCCGCTCGGGAGGATAAACCCGAAACTGCGTCGAAGCCAGAACCGCTCAGATGAAGGGGAGCTTCTGAGAAGGACTCAGGTGCGACTTTGGCACGTTGATGGAGAACCCCAGCAACTGCAGGTCGGCCGGCCGTAGTCTGAAGGTGGGTGACGACTGCCTGGGGCGAGCCCGCCTTCAACAACCAGTCGTCGAGGTAGGGGAAGACTGACACCCCTGACCTGCGCAGATGAGCTGCGACCACCGCCATCACTTTCGTGAACACCCGAGGGGCGCTTGTAAGGCCAAAGGGGAGCACGGCAAACTGAAAATGCTCCTGGCCTACCGTGAACCGCAGGTAACGCCGGTGGGCCGGCAGGACGGGAATGTGAAAATATGCGTCCTGCAAGTCCAACGCTACCATCCAGTCTCCAGGGTCGAGGGCAGCCAAGACCTGAGCCAGAGTCAACATCTTGAACTTCTCCTTCCGGAGGAAGCGATTGACGTTCCGGAGGTCCAAGATGGGGCGCAAGCCCCCCTTGTCCTTTTTGGGGACCAGAAAGTAGTGGGAATAACATCCATGTCCTACTTCTGGCCCAGGAACGGGCTCGATGGCCCCCTTGGCCAAGAGGGCCATGACTTCCTGTTGGAGAAGCGCTAAGTGATCCCCCGAAATGCGGTGGAACTGAGGTGGCATGGACGGGGGGGCAGACTCGAAGGGGAGGGAATAGCGCCTTCGGATGATTTGGAGCACCCAGCTGTCCGAAGTGACAGAGCGCCAGTGGGGGAGGTGATGTTGAATCCTGCCGCCCACCGGCGTGGGGTGCACCCCAAAGCGCGGACTAGGAAGGCTTTGAGGCGGATGCTGCAGGAGCGGAGGTGGGCTGACCCGCACGCTGGCCCCCTGTGCCACCACGGCGGCCACCACGCCCGCGGCCACGCTGAGGCTGGTTCTGCGCAGGCCTTTGGAACGGACGTGTAGAGGCGCCCCTGCCGCGGCCACGAAAGGAACGAAAAGTAGACGTGGCTGGTCGGGAGGTGGAGAGACCCAAGGACTTGGCTGTAGCCCGAGAGTCCTTAAAACGCTCCAGCGCACTGCCTGCCTTATCGCCAAAAAGGCGAGTACCATCAAAAGGCATGTCCATGAGGGAACTCTGGACATCCCCCGAAAACCCCGTGGACCGCAGCCAGGCATGTCGCCGCAAGGCCACTGTGGTGGAAATTACTCTTCCCAAGGAGTCCGCGGTGTCCAACCCACACCGAATGGCGAACTTCGCGGCATCCTTCCCTTCTGCAACAGCTTGGGAAAGCACAGCCCGAACCTCTTCGGGGAACTGGGGCAGAGTTTGCGCCACCGTGTCCCACACAGCGTGAGAATATCGGCCCAAGAGGCATGTGGTGTTGACTGACCGCAGCCCCAGGCTGGCAGAGGAAAACAACCTTTTGCCAAGCTGCTCCAGTTTTTTGGATTCCTTATCCGGCGGAGCGGTAGTGAATGCTGTTTGGGAAGTGGAAGCCTGAATGACCAGGTTCTCCGGTGTCGGATGAGTAGTCAGAAAGGCAGGGTCACCCGGTGCCGGACGATGACGTCTGGCCACATTTTTATCCACAGGGGCCCCTGTGGCTGGCCTAGACCAGGTACCCAGATAAAACATCCGTTAAGGCCTCATTGAACGGGAGTAGCGGTTCCACAGAACCTGCTGTAGGCTGAAGCACCTCAGTAAGGAGGTTAGTTTGGAGGGCAACAGTAGGCAGCTCAAGGCCAAGAGTTTCAGCTGCTCTACGGAGCACCACAGTGTAGGTGGCGCCTTCCTCCATGAGAGTGGGAGGAGACACAAACCCAGGCTCAGAGGAGAGGTCTAGGCCACTGGCATCCTCCGAGTCTTCTGCCCATTACTGTTCGGACTCACACTGCCGTGCAAGAGGGTCCTCCGACCCCTCCCAGTCCTCCTCTTCCCCAACAGCCCGAGGCACAGGCTGCAACGGCGAGGGAGTCACAGGGGAAAAGAAATGCTCCACCGGCGCCGGGAACGGCGCCGATCGTTGCCGCTCCGGCTCCAAGGCCCAATCCGGGTTCCAAGCTGGAAACGCGGGCAAGGGCAGAGGTGGGCCGAATGGCACCCAGGGCGGCGCCGGGAAGGGAGCCGCAGGGGGCGCAGGAGCCGCCGGCGAAGGACCCTGCGGCGCCGGGGCCGCCGGCGGAGGACCTTGGGGCGCCGGGGCCGGAGCCGCCGGCGGAGCCGGTGGCAACCAAGGGCCCCCAAAAGGGACCGCGGGGCCCGAAGGCGCACCGGCGGGAGACCTAGGCCCGAAAAGGCGGTCCGTGGCAGCAAGAAACTCTTGCACCTGGGCCGGAGTCGCCGACGGACCCGGGTATGGCGGGTAGGCCGCGGGACTGACAGGCTCCAACGGAGCCGCGGGGGAAAGACCCCGGGTCTCCTCGTCCGCGTCAGAAGACCGACGAGGGGAGGTCGGAGAGCGTACGCGCTTCTTCGACTTCTTTTTATGACGTCGCTTACCGGAATCCGATGGCGACGACTTGGACCCCGAGGAGCGATGATGGCGACTCCGCGGTCGGTCCCTTGAGCGACCCCTGGATCTGGAACGGCGCGGAGACAACTGCCGGGCCTCTAGCAGCTTTCGGGACTGCTCCCGCAAAGCCTTCGGAGCCATGACCAGACAGTCGGAACATGACCGGGAGTCATGGTCGCGCTCTAGACAGTAGAGACAGACGCCATGGGGGTCGGCCACCGACATCGTACAGCGGCAGGCCCCGCAGGTTTTAAAACCAGGCATCCCTACGTGGCACCAGGAGTCAATATAGAAATTAGAGACAAAAGTCCCAAAAAACTACTAGTCAAAAAGTGACTAAGGTACATACTCTAACCGGATCTGCGCTTGCTGGCGCGGAAAAAGAAAGAACTGTCGTCAGCGCGCATGGGTGGCGCCTAAGTAGTCTCCGTGACGTCATCTCGGCGCCTACGACGCCAGCGACGAACGCGGAGCCGCACGACGCCACCTACCGACGCGCAGGGGTACTGCTGACGAAAAACTTTCCGGATCCAGTCTGACGCCTGGGGATATTCTACGGTAAGGAATCTATCACTAACGTGTCTCTTTCAGATCTCGCAATTGGCTGGCGGTGTATGAGTAGTGACTTGTGGGGGTCACTACACTGGTAGCCAAACGCCAGTCTACGCAATCCGTCAGCTGGTGTGTCTGCTGTGTCAGGAATGTGGGCGTGTGAAAGTGATGGGCCCTTGAATGGCGCTGTCTGCTGATGTGAGTGTTGTAATGTGATGGGCCCGCGGCTGGCGGTGTGAATGGTTTTGTATGTGTCACACGAATGAAAGGTGTATGAATGGCCTGTAAAGAGGTTAGTGCCTTGTCGTGGCTTTACAGCTCACGATCTGTGATTCAATGGTTCAGTTTCTTGTCCTTTCAATTATTAACAGTGCATTTCGTTTTTGTGAAATCTTTTGTTACTAAAATTTTATACACTGAACCATCACTCACTCTCGTGTCAAATCCAACCAGTATGTGTGTGTGCTTGAGGAATAGATGGTTGTGCAGTAATATTGGTCTTTTCTGTCTTTATCTGCCTAGGTGTACATTGAATCTAAGATAAACCTACCAACTCTAGATATTCTCGTAAACTAAACACCCAGGGGAGTACATGGTGATGTCTCTCTCATGGATCCCAACAAGTTATCTTACCCACAATGTCCTGCAAACCTCAAAATGTGACTGTCACATATTCCTTGTATTACTGTACCATAATTTTCACGCTTCAGAAAGAAACAACACATTTCCTACCATCCAGCATTCCCCCAAAGTCTCCCGATAAAAATGGTACCTCACTAGTGTGGGTGGGGCCAAGTACCTGCGCAGGGAAGGGCCCAAAACGTATTTTGGAGACATCCAAATTTCCTATTTTGAAACAGCCTGGTTTTGCAAGGGGGGTCACCTGAGTTTTTGGCCCCGGGCTTGGCGGCCATCTTGGGAAACCTACCAAACCCACAGATTTCTGAAAACTAGACACCCTGGGGAGTCCAGTGAGGTATGGCTTGCGTGGACCCCCCCCCCAACGTTTTCCTACCCAGAATCCCCTGCAAACCTCACATTTGGCTGAAAAAAGCACTTTTTTCTCAAATTTCTGTGTGGGAAAGTTGTGGGATCACCGGGCTGACAACTTACTACCACCCAGCGTTCCCCCAGGTCTCCCGATAAAAATGGTACCTTACTCGTGTGGGTGGGCCAAGTCCCCGTGACAGGCACGGGCCCAAAACGTATTGAGGAGACTGCAAAATTACCTATCACAAAACAACCTGGTTTTGCAAGGGGGGGTCACCTGGGTTTTTGGCCGCTGGCTCAGCGGCCATCTTGGGAAACTATGAAAACCACACATTTCTGAAAACTAGACACCCGGGGGAGTCCAGCGAGGTATGGCTTGCGTGGCTCCCCCAACGTTTTTCTACCCAGAATCCCCTGCAAACATTAAATTCAGCTGAAAAAATCCCTTTTTCCACATATGTTTGCGTGGCATCACCGTGCAGGCACAAATGTCTACCCACACAACGTTCCCCTCATTCTCCCGAGTAAAATGATACCTCACTTGTGTGGGTAGGGGAAGGGCCTGTGACTGGGAAGACCCAAAAACATAGGGATTAAGGGTATAGCACAGCAAATTCTAAGCGCTACATTTTTCAAAAAATAAGTTTTTAGCCAAATCTGCATTGGACACCCACACAAGTGAGGTATCATTCTACTCGGGAGACTGAGGGGAACGCTATGGGGTAGGATATTTGTGCCGGCACGGTGATCCCAAACAAAAATATGTGGAAAATGTGGTTTTTCCAGATAAATTTGAGGTTTGCAGGGGATTCTGGGTAGGAAAACGTTGGGGGATCCACGCAAGCCATACCTCCCTTGACTCCCCCTGGTGTCTAGTTTTCAGAAATGTGTGGTTTTGGTAGGTTTCCCTAGATGGCCGCCGTGCCCTGGGCCAAAAACCCAGGTGCCCCCCCTGCAAAACCAGATCGTTTTGTGATAGTTAATTTTGAAGTCTCCTCTATACGTTTAGGGCCCTTGCCTCCCGCGTGTACTTGGGCCACCCACACGAGTGAGGTACCATTTGTATCGGGAGACCTGGGGGAACGCTGGGTGGTAGGAAATGTGTACCAGCCCGGTGATCCTACAACTTTCCCACACAAAAATTTGAGAAACATTTTATTGTTTTCAGCATAATGTGAGGTTTGCAAGGGATTCTGTGTAACAGAACCTGGTGAGAGCCAGACAAGTCACCCCATCCTGGATTCCCTCGGGTGTCTAGTTTTCAAAAATGTATAGGTTTGCTAGGTTTCCCTAGGTGCCGGCAGAGCTAGGGTTCAAACTCTACAGCTAGGCACTTTGCAAAAAAAGAGTCCGTTTTCACTGTAAAAATGTGGTGTGTCCACGTTGCGTTTTGGGCCGTTACCTGTCGCGGGCACTACACCTACCCACACAAGTGGGGGACCATTTTTAATCAGAAGACTTAGAGGAACACAGAATTGTAGAGCAACTGTTATTACCTATTGACTTTCAATGCAAGTCAAGTCAAAAATAAAGTTATTTAAACCATCTGTTTTTAAACCATAACACATACATTATCATTTAAAAAAGTCTACACATTACAAAGTCATTTTCTTAAGCAATAAAACCCATAATATCCTTAAAACGTAATACTTAATTCCTACCAATTTTAAAACCACTAATTTCATTTTAGATTGCAAGGCACCTCGCTTCTCTTAAGCCTCTATTGGACCAGGGACCCTATAGACACCCTGCATAAATTTCCCAATGGCTATCGCGATATCTAAATGTTCCATATCAGCGAGAAGCTCCCATGCTTGTGAACGCGCCCTAACATCATACTTTAAAAAGATCGGACGAAGTATTAATTTACGTAAATATAAAAATTTCCGGCAGTCCAATAAAATATGTAAAATATTACATTTCATCCCTATATTACACATACAATTGCCATCTTGTTGAATTAGGCCAGATTTTATTGCACTATTTATTACGGCCGGATTAATACCGATTCTAATCCTTAGTACATCCATTCTTAACCAACGATTCGGTAATGTGTCTAGGTAGGGATAGCTTATATCTTTCTCCCAGCTTTTACTCATAAATTTTACAGACTCTTTCATACTCAAATACTCTCTGTCTACTGCTCGTGACAATTCTTTACCCTGCATTCTAAGTACACTCTTTGTTACGTTGATTTGCAATGTCTTCGGATCTATTTCCACGTTCAGGTGATCACAAATGGTCTGAAGTTTGCATCTTGTGGCTTTAGCCCACTTTCGCTCACTAGATTGGATCTCTTTCATGCACCACTGAGACACCTTTGTGACCTCCCCAAGACCCAAATGATTCCAAAATCTAAGTAAACTTAGTTGCACCTGAAAATTCCACGCAGTCAGGCCAAGTTCCAGTCTAATTGCCTGGATCATTGCCGAGCTGGGGAGAGAGAGTAAAGATTTTAGGCATTTCCCTTCATCTTTATCCCAGGAGCTTTTACCATCAATACATAAGATTTCTGAGCCATATTGGAGTTGCGGAGGAATCATTGCTTTATAGGCCGTCAATAGAGGTATATGGGACATATCACCATAACTGCGATTAAATCTTTTCAGCCCACATACCGCTAAATGTGCTTTTACTTTCTGCGCCTCCAGGTGCATACCCCACTTCAAGGAGTTTGTAAACCATATCCCGAGATATTTGTATTCATTTACGATGTCTAGTTTTGTTTGGCCCAGGTACCAATTAAACTTTAGATTTCTCTTCCCGAAACACAATATTTTTGTTTTGTCCATGTTTACTGTAAGTCGTTTTGCCATACAGTATTCACTGAATTTATTCAGCTTCATTTGTAGACCCACCTCAGTTTGGTCCAATATGACTAAATCGTCGGCATACAGCAAACAGGACAAATGCCTTCCATTTACCTTTGGGCTTGCGCCTCTGGCAGACCCCAAAATAAGGGGCAAATCTGCTAGGAATATTGCAAAAAGAAGCGGAGCCAAGACACAGCCTTGCCTTAATGCACAAGTTACTAACTTGTGTAACGATATATCTGTAAGAGACAGTAGTTAGTGACAGATTCCTTAGCTTAGAATATCCCCAGGCGTCAGGCTGGATCCGGAAAGTTTTTGCATAGCAGTACCCTTGCGCGTCGGTAGGCGGCGTCGTGCGGCTCCGCGTCCGTCGTCGGGACCGCCGGGATGACGTTGCGGGCAGTACTTAGACGCCGCCCCTGCGCGCTGACGTCAGTTCTGTACACGACTTTCCACGCCAGGAACGCAGAGCCATGCAAGAAGCTGACATAGGTTTTCTGAAAAATACTAGGGCCCTGAAAGGGATGACCTTAACCCTAGAAATCAGTTCGCAGAACGGGGAGGATGGGTGGGGCGGTAAGGAATCTGTCACTAACTACTGTCTCTTACAGATATATCGTTACACAAGTTAGTAACTTGTGCATCTGAAAGAGACACGTTAGTGACAGATTCCTTACCTTAGAATAGATACCCCAGCAATACCAACCCCGGTGGTGGGTCTGCGAACAAAGATCAGACAAGGAAGTCCCGGAGGACAGAACGGCCAAAGAAGCCGTCCCTCCGGACCGGACTGTCAAGGCAGTAATGCTTGGTAAACGTGTGCAGCGAGGCCCACGTAGCTGCCTGACAGATATCCTGCAGCGGAACACCGCGGCCTAAGGCCGTGGTAGCAGCCGTTGCCCTGGTGGAATGGGCACGCAGCCCAACAGGAGGCTCCTTCTTAGCCAAAGAATAGCAGGCTTTGATACACAAGGTTACCCAGCGGGAAATGGTTCTCTTGTGCACCGCCCGACCTTTTTTGGCGCCCACGTAGCCAACAAAGAGCTGGTCATCCACCCGTAAGTGTTGTGTGCGGTTGATATAAAAGGAAGGGCACGTTTTGGGTCCAGACGGTGGAGCCTCTCTTCCTCTCTGGAAGGATGCGGAGGCGGAAAGAAGGTGGGCAAAGTGATGGTCTGCCCAATGTGGAAGGCAGTAACCACCTTTGGCAAGAAGGACGGACGCGTCCGAAGAACAACCTTGTCTGGATGGACAGACAGAAAGGGAGGTTTGCATGATAGAGCCTGGAGCTCACTCACCCGCCGAGCGGAGGTGATGGCCACCAGAAAGGCTGTCTTCAGAGTCAGAAGACGAAGAGGACAGTTATGTAGAGGCTCAAAGGGAGCGCACATTAAAAAGGTAAGAACCAAGTTCAAGTCCCACTGAGGCATCACAAACGGAACAGGAGGGAAGAGGTGTGTAATGCCTTTTAGGAACCTGTTAACAACAGGGGGCTTGAAAAGGGAGGGCTGATCAGGAAGCCTGAGAAAGGCCGAGATAGCACAAAGATAGCCCTTGATGGTACCCAGGGCAGAACCCTGTTGGGCCAGAGAAAGAAGGAACAGAAGAACCTCAGAAAGAGGGGCAGAGAGGGGATTCACAGCCTTTGCTGTGCACCATGCCACAAACTTGTTCCACCTGCAGGCGTATACCACCTTAGTGGAGGGACGCCTGGCTGCCAGAATCACATCACAAACTTCGGGAGGCAAGTGGAAAGGAATCAACTGCCGCCGCTCAATCTCCACGCAAGCAGGTGGAGACTGGACAGGTTCGGGTGGAGGACCGTCCCCTGCTGCTGCGACAGAAGATCCTCCCGAAGAGGCAGACGGATCGGGGGATCGACGCTCATACTGAGTAGCTCGGGATACCAAACTCTTCGAGCCCAGTCCGGAGCCACAAGGATGACTTGGGCCTGGTCGCGCCGAATCTTCTTCAACACTCTGGGTAGAAGTGGTATAGGCGGAAAGGCGTACAACAGATCGCAACTCCACTCGCGACGAAAAGCGTCGCCGAGCGAGTGCCGCCTTGGAAATTCCAACGCGCAGAACTGCTGACATTGCGCGTTCTCTTCGGTGGCGAACAGATCTAACCAAGGCTCTCCCCACTGCTGAAAGAGACCTTGCGCCACTTCCGAGTGAAGACGCCATTCGTGATCCATCATGCACCTGCGGCTGAGTTCGTCCGCCCTGGCGTTCAGGGAACCTGCCAGGTGTTGAACGATCAGGAACATGCCCTGATGTTCCAGCCATGTCCAGAGGCGCAGAGCCTCCTGACATAGGGTCCACGACCCCACCCCGCCCTGTTTGTTGCAGTACCACATGGCGGTGGTGTTGTCTGTGAACACCTGCACTACCTTCCCTTTGACAGAGGGAAGGAATGCCTTGAGTGCAAGTCGGATCGCCCGGAGCTCCAGAAGGTTGATATGGAGCCGGGACTCCGCCGGAGACCAGAGGCCTCTGATCTCCGCCTCTCCCATGGGACCGCCCCATCCCAGAAGGGACGCGTCCGTCACAACTGTGTGCTCTGGCTGGGGAAGGGAGAGGGATCTGCCCATGACCCATTGCCGGTTCGAGAGCCACCACTGCAACTGTTTTGCAGTCCCCTCCGAGATCTGGACGTGATCGGACAGGTTGCCCTGGTGCTGCGCCCACTGAAACTTCAGGTCCCACTGCAGAGCCCGCATATGCCATCTGGCATGATTGACCAGCAGGATGCAGGAGGCCATGAGGCCCAGCAGCCTCAGGGTCATCCGTACCGAAACCCAGGATAAAGGCTGAAAGATCGGAATCATAGCCTGAATATCCCGGACTCGCCGCTCGGGAGGATAGGCCCGAAACTGCGTCGTGTCCAGAACTGCTCCGATGAAAAGGAGCTGTGGAGAAGGAATCAGATGCGACTTTGGCACATTGATGGAGAACCCCAGCGAGTGCAGGAGTTCGGCCGTAGTCCGGAGGTGGGAGACGACTGCCTGGGACGAGCCCGCCTTCAGCAGCCAGTCGTCGAGGTAGGGGAAGACTGGAACCCCTGCCCGGCGCAGATGAGCTGAGACCACCGCCATCACTTTCGTGAACACCCGAGGGGCACTTGTAAGGCCAAAGGGGAGCACGGTGAACTGAAAATGCTCGAGGCCTACCGTGAACCGCAGGTAACGCCGATGGGCCGGCAGGACGGGGATGTGAAAATAAGCGTCCCGTAAGTCCAACGCTACCAACCAGTCTCCGGGGTCGAGGGCAGACAAGACCTGAGCTAGGGTGAGCATCTTGAACTTCTCCTTCCGGAGGAAGCGATTGAAGTTCCGGAGGTCCAAGATAGGACGCATGTCCTCCTTGTCCTTTTTGGGCACCAGAAAGTAGTGGGAGTAGCAACCACGTCCTACTTCTGGGGTCGGAACATGCTCGATGGCCCTCTTGGCCAAGAGGGCCTTGACTTCCTTCTGCAGAAGCATCAAGTGATCCCCTGACATGCGGTGGAATTGAGGTGGCATGGCTGGGGGGGGTGGTCTCGAAGGGGAGGGAGTAGCCCCTTCGGACAATGTCCAAGACCCACCTGTCCGAGGTGATGGCACGCCAGTGGTGAAGGTGATGGCGGACCCTGCCCCCTACTGGCGTGCTGTGCACCTGAAAGGAAGGACTAGGAGGGCTTGGAGGCCGCGGACGGGGCGGGGTTGGTGGCCTGACCCGCACGCTGGTTGCCTGACCCGCCACGGCGGGAGCCACGTCCTCGGCCACGCGTAGGCGCCTGCTGCGCGGGCCGGTGGCCGGGCAGCGGACGTGACTGGGCGCCCCTGCCGTGGCCACGAAAGGGGCGAAAAGCAGAGGTTAGCGGAGGGCGCACAGTAGAAAGGCCCAGGGACTTGGCAGTAGCCTGTGAGTCCTTAAAACGCTCCAGCGCATGGTCTGCTTTGGTACCAAAAAGACCGACTCCATCAAAGGGCATGTCCATGAGTGTGTTTTGGACATCTCCCGAGAAACCAGTCGTCCTCAGCCAGGCGTGGCGACGCAGCGCCACTGTCGTTGCAAGCGATCTGCCCAGCGAGTCAGCGGTATCAAGGCCACAACGGATGGTGTACTTTGCCGCATCCCTTCCTTCCGCAATGGCGCGGGAAAGCAGTGTCTGGACCTCCTCAGGACACTGGGGCAAAACGAGCGCCACCGAATCCCACAGAGAGTGGGAGTATCGGCCCAAAAGGCAAGCGGTGTTCACGGACCGCAAGCCAGCACTGGAGGAAGAAAAGGCCTTCTTCCCAAATTGATCCAGGTGTTTGGATTCCCTATCCGGAGGGGCGGTAGGGAAGGCGGTTTGGGAGGCAGAGGCTTGGACAACCAAGCTCTCGGGGTGGGATGTTGAGAGAGAAACATGGGGTCGCCCGGAGCAGGGCGATGGCGTCGGGCCACGTTCCTATCCACAGGAGCCCCTGTGGCGGGCTTGGACCAGGTGCCCAAAAGAACGTCAGAAAGTGCATCATTAAACGGCAGCAATGGCTTCGAGGATGTAGCTGCCGGCTGAAGCACTTCCGTCAGGAGGTTAGTCCTGACAGCCACTTTAGGCAATTGGAGGTGTAAGGCTCCAGCTGCTCTACGCAACACCGTTGCGAAATTAGCTCCCTCCTCCGTAGCCACGGAAGGAGGAGACAGCATGCCAGTGTCAGGGAAGTGTCCAGACCACTGGCATCCCCAAGTTCCTCTGCCCAGTCCTGATCATAGTCACACTGCTGTGTGAGAGGGTCCTCCGACCCCTCCCAGCTCTCCTGGTCCTCCTCAGGTTGAAAATAAGGAGGAGGAGGGACGTCCGGGACCCAAGGTCTCATTGGCGCCGGAGCCGGCGTCGGGCGACGTCGGTCCGACGCCGCGTCCGGATCCGGAGATAACTGGGGAACGACGCCACCCGGAGCCCCGGGCGGCGTCAGGAACGGCACCGGGGACATCGGCGGAGGCGTGGTAAGGTCAACCGGCGTCGATGGGGGTTGCGGTACCACCGGAGCCGGGATCGAGGCCGGGGCCGGAAGCGAGGCTGGTGGGACAGGCGGCGCCGGGGCAATCCCATTAGGGCCCGCGGGGCCCGAAGGCGCACCGGAGGGGCCTTGAGGACCGAAGAGGCGGGCCATGGCCGACAGGAATTCCTGTATTTCGGCCGGAGTCGCCCCCGAACCCGGGAAGGACGGGTAATGCGGGGGCGGCACCACAGGCACATCCGGAGCCGCGGGGGCGGGGATGGTGCCGAAAGGGGCCTCAGCCGAGTCGCGAGACCGGCGAGGCGAAGTCTTAGAGCGATGGTGCTTCTTAGACTTTTTGTGCTTCGACTTACCCGAGGAGTGCGAAGACTTGGACTCCGATGACGGGCGAGGACTCCTCGACCTCTCCCGTGACCGAGGCTTGGTGCGGTGCGGAGCCGACTGCCGGACCTCGAGGAGCTTTCGAGACCGCTCTCGCAAAGCCTTCGGGTGCAAGGCCCGGCAGTCGGAACACGACTTCGTGTCGTGGTCGCGCCCGAGACAGTAGAGACACTAAGTGCGGGTCTGTGATCGACATCATTCGACCACAGGCGTCGCATGGCTTGAAGCCAGGCATCCCTATCGAAGAAAACAGTGAAAAATCACCAAAAAGTTAGTCAAAAAATGACTAGAGCACTGCTCTTCCCGGATCTGCGCTTACTGGCGCGGAAAAAAGAAGAACTGACGTCAGCGCGCAGGGGCGACGTCTAAGTACTACCCGCGACGTCATCCCGGCGGTCCCGACGCCGACGACGGACGCGGAGCCGCACGACGCCGCCTACCGACGCGCAAGGGTACTGCTACGCAAAAACTTTCAGGATCCAGCCTGACGCCTGGGGATATTCTAAGGTAAGGAATCTGTCACTAACGTGTCTCTTTCAGATCCGTTATTTATCGCTATTGCAGGTGTTAGGCCACCAGAAGTATCTTTAATTACCTGCGCCCAATTTTGGCTATGCAACTCCTGAATTACCAACAAAAGATCTGCAGGGACCTTATAATTTCTCAAGGCCTCCCACAAACACTCCCTATCCACCAGATCAAAGGCTGAGCGAAAGTCCACGAAGCAGCAGTATAACTTGCCCTGCTGCTCCATGGACTTCCGCGCCACAGCCCACAGAGCAAAGCAGTGATCGACGGTGGAATGTCCTTCCTTAAAACCTCCCTGCTCAATTGGGACTATCGACCGCTGCTCCACCCACTCCTTTAGTCTACCAAGGATTATTCTTGAGAATACCTTTTCTCCAATGTCCAATAAATTGATTAGTCTATTATTCCTTGGATCCTTCCTTTCACCCTTTTTATGTAAGGGTCTGATTATGGCCCCTCTCCAAGACTTAGGGATACAACCTGTATCTAAGATGGCAACAAACATATGAGATAAGAAACCAGCCCACCAATCTATTTGAGTTTTAATTAGGATGGCGGGAAGATTGTCGGGGCCTGCTGCACGCGATAAATTCAGCTTCTTGATTGTTTCTTTTACTTTCTCTATATTAAAAGCTGGCTTTAGCGCTCCTACACATGTTGTCCAACTTAGTTTTTCCTTACTTCTTACCGGGATCCTCCTGGCTTTATATAAGTCACCTAAATAATTTACCCATGCCGCCTCTTCCACAACACAGCTCATATTTCCCGAGGTCCTCCCTGCGGCATCCTGTATCAACCTCCAGAACCCTTTTATATTTTTGTTTTCTATTGTCTCAAGTAGGTTTGCCCAACATTTTTCTTTAAAAATCCCTTTTTGCTTCCTTACTAGTGATTTATATTCTTTCTTCAGCTTAAGCAGGATCTCTAAATTCCCATAATCGTAACATATCCTCTGTCGTCGCTCTATTTTCCGAATGGCCCTTTTTTTATTCTGACATGATAGATTAAACCACCTGGGCCTTCCAATATTACACTGAGGCTTTACCGTAACCTGTTTCTTGTCTTTTAGGTGCACTCTAAGACATTGCACTGCCTGAGCTATTTTATCCACATACCAAGCTACCTGGCAGCCTTCTACGCTATCCATCTTTAAATTTTGTTGAAAGCTTACCAATTTCTCAACATATTCTTCGGTCAATTTTGTGGTCAAGCGCTTTGGGTATTCCACATTTTGGGCAATCACTCTCTTTCAATGCATTTCTGCCTTCCAAATGTAAGACAATGTGTAAAAAAAGAAGTCACTTTGAAAAATGTCCTATAATTCACATGCTAGTATGGGTACCCACAATTTCGGAGATGTGCAAATAGCTACTGTTTCTAAACTCTATATTTTGTTCCCATTTCAGAAATACATAGGTGTTTTTCATACCAATTTTTCCCTGTTTATATTTTCCCAAATGAATTGCTACATACCCGGTACACAATAAAAAACCATTGCGAGACGCTGCTCAGTTATTGGCTCTGGGTTCCTCGGGTTCTTGGTGGACCTACAAGTCCTATATATCCCCACAACCAGAACGGTCCAGCGGATGTAACGGAATATTGCTTTAAAAAATCTGTCATACTTAGAAGAAGTTACAGGTGAAAATGGCTGGTTTTTTTTTTTTTAACTCATTTAAAATTTTTCCTAATTTCAAATGTTTGTTTCTATAAGAAAACCTTGAAGATCTACACAAATTACCCCTTGCTGCATTCAGAATTCTGTCTACTTTTCAGAAATGTATAGCTTTCCAGGATCCATCATTGCTTTTATACCCATTTTTACCATTAACTGGAAGGAGGTTGAAAGCACATAAAATAGCAAAAATAGGCTATGTCCCAGTAAAATGCTGTGTAAAATGTTTGGTTTTCTGACAAAAGTCTGCTTGTCCCTGAAAGCTGGGAAGATAGTGATTTCAGCACCACAAACCCTTTGTTGATACCATTTGCAGGGAAAAAAGACGCTTTCATCTGTAGCCCTTTTTCCTGTTTTTCCCAAAACAAATGCCTGGGTACCTTTAAAATCCCCATGATGTTGGAAGAAAAGGACGCAAATTTGGCGTGGATAACTTATGTCGTCAAAAAGTTACAGGGGCCTAAGCGCGAACTACCCCAAAGAGCCAAAAAAAGGCTTAGCACAGGGGGGAAAAGGCCTAGCAGCGAAGGGGATAAACTATGTTTACCTGTGTTGTCGTTTTTATATACTGTTTGTTCTTTTATGGTCCAATGAGACTGTGCTGAGTAAAGATTTTGGACTGAATCAAGTATGTGATTCAACAAGAAGTTAAAATCTAACGAGGAAGGAAATTAACAAATAAGAATTTATTTTAAATGGGAATGGAATCTACTGGTACAAGGGACAGTTTACGAGCTGTTGAGTGACCTATCAAAAGTGTGGTTCAACATAAGGATGAGTAAAATCTAGCAGAGTTCTAAAGTGTACAACACCCCCACCTGCAAAATTCAAAATGGAGAATAGCACAAGTTGAAATTTGAACAACACTTTTTTTTAACACCTATTCACAGGAAATCCAGAATTCATATAACTACAGCAGTTATAAAAATATATAGTCTAGAAATTATATATAGGCAACTCTTGACAACAAAAATACATCTTTCTCTCCTTAGATGTTTTTGACTCTGACAGAGCTTTCAAAGTCAGTGAAAAGCCTTGGAATTTCTATGGATGCTGACCTTATCTTTGGACTCAACCAGATAGTCAAGACTTATTCCACTTGCCTAAGACTTTACACACTTTTTTTTTTTTAGGGATTACGTGGTCGAGTTCAACAGCCAATTACGGTGTTTGAATTATGTGGCCACTTATCTTGATGCTCCTAAATATCTCCTGTGCAGCTCCAAAGACCCCTACACGGAGTTTATTTACTCCAAGGTCCAACTGTGAATTGAAGTTCAAAGCTTTAGCAAATTACCTCTAGAGTATCAACTATTTCTGTAGAAATTGCCAAATTCTGAAAAACTCTTCCACTCAGCATTAGGAATATTTATAATTACACCGACATTAGAAGGACCATCAGGACAGGGTTCTTCACCCATACCTAACTTACATGGCGTCTGCTTGCATTCTTTGAATGAAACAAAAAAGGGCCGAACAGCCAGGACGAAGCTTACGTTTCAAGATCCAGCACTCATTTGAATTTCCAGATCTTACTTACTTTGCTTCAGCAGGCTTCCTAGTCACATCAGTACTGGACACATGAGCTTCTCCTCACTGCAAACTGCCCAGCTATCAGAGCATTTCCTATTCAACTTGATCTCTGATGTTCATCATACTCAGAATAGTTCATGTCTCTGAGGTACAACAAGATAAGTGTATTGCAATAAGTATGTGCCTAAAGTGCACAGAGAATTTATCTGCAAAGTGATTGTGATAGAGCCAACAATGTTATGAGAATATACATAAGCTGAAGTAAAACTGTATGAAGTACAGAGATAAGGCGCTCTGTTGGAATACTGTGCCTGAAGATTGTAGAGGATTTACTTGGATTTGCCTAAAGTGGGTGTGCCTTCAGTCCCATGAAAATGTGCACGCAGGACACTGACAATGCAATCACATTGCATGCAATGAATAAGCACACCATGCAGGGTGCCAAAAATGTACATATCTGTCAGTAAAACCATGGTTCTAGTGCACTGGGGATGTGATTGGTGCACAGTGGTAGCCAGTGTATAGTGAGGTGCAGTGCAGGTTAAAACTTCTTTAAGAACCTGTTTGCAGAGGACACTGGAAAAGCGTCTACAGAAAAGCAAACCCTACAGTGCACTCAGTTTTCTAAGTAAGAAAAAGACATGATCTGCACGTGGACAAGATCTCTGAAGTGCAGGAGGACTATGCCATCAGTGTAGGCTTAGGCTTTCTGGGTTACTTGAGTGGGACACATTTTGGTTAATATCGCCCTACCACAACCACTTACCTGATTCTTCTTTATAAGCAGCTGCACTGTGGGCAGGTCCTTGCCATGCTCCGTCGAGGATGCCATAGGCATGCGCTCTTTCACCCACAACTACAAAGAGTAAACGATATTAAAACAAAGATTAAGCCTCTAACACAATCTTTCTAATAAGATAACATACAGTGAAAAGGGCAGAACAGTTATAGTACACATAGCCCACAACTACGCCAGTTAAACGGAACAAGAATCCCTTGAATGCAGAGATCTATTACTACACACAGAACACGCGGTCTTTAAAAGAGAAATTTCAGTCAAAATTTGTAATTAAGAATTTTCCAAGTCAGTTTGATTAAATTGCATTTTTCATGGTATCTTCAGCTAATGCCTCTGTGCGAGAGGCCCATCAGCCACAAATGTACAATGTTATTAAGCCATGACTCTGTTGTATTTACCATTTTCTTCAATTTGTTTTTTCATTAAGAACTCAATCACTAAGAGACCTCAAGGATACAAAGAGCAGATAACAACTGAAGAAAACTAACTTCATGATACAGGTGTCCAGGAGGTGAACGCAGTTGGCAGAATAATTCCAGAGCGCTGTTAAACCATAATCCATGATAAGACAAATCCACAGTGGTCTAGTACTCCAGAGTTTGGGGCTCATGCAACCCTGAGCCAGCTTGGCTAGGTGCCTCAATCTTGCGGGGTCAGTTCAAGAGGAGATGCTCTCAAAGACAGGCACATTGACACAGTCAGCAGCAGTTCCCAATAAATAACCAGGGGGCACAATTGCTGACGAGGGTAGCTGGCAGAACACTGGCTGAGTGCGGATGTGCAATGCTGGATGTTTATGTGGTGACTCTTAGTGGTTGATATCAGAGGAGTGCGGCGGAACCACAAGAGGATGCTACGGAATCCGCCCCTACTGACACATGTAAGGCAGTCAAAGTGGATGTACTCCATATAGACAAACAGATCAGGGCAAATAGTCACAGCTTGCAGTGTTGGGCCGTATGACCTCGACCAGCCCACTAGGCAGTGACCCGCACTTGACAGCTCAGCGAGGCAACGAGCAAGCTGTGGAGAGGATTGGGGAGTGCATCCCCTCCATCTACACTAAAGGTTTTCAAACTGTGAATCATGTGCCCCTGGGGGTTATGTGTATTTCAGGGGGAAACAAATCGAACTTCAAGTACTAGCAAATGAAGATGTGGCCTTGAAGCACGGCCCTGTTTATTTGGTGTGTTGAGCTTGTTTTCATTTACATTCAGCTCTTGAAGTGCATAATAAAGCGTGGGAATTGTAATACTGAGTGCCATGGGGCAGGGACAGTGATTGTGGTGGCGCAGTCAAAGACTTTTACGTTATAAAACTATTAGATCACTGCAGATGTGTGTGTGACCAGAGAGCAGCAGAACTGAATCCTAGTTGGCGCAGTGGGGAATAGTGACTTGTGTATTTATAGTACTACGAGCACCGAGGCCTGTGACAGAAAGCATTGTTAATATATTGGCCATTATGTTAAAATTGTATTACACACAGCAAGGTCTTTGTAGTCTTTAAAATAAAACAAGTGATTGCAACATATATATTTTAGTAATAATTGATCAGACTGTACCTAGGCAAACATCTTTTTATGTGTCTATGAAAAGGACATACTCCCGAACTCAACTGATAACAGCCTCACATTAGCTCTCAAAAAGAATAAATCTTTGTCATCATGAATGTTAAAATGGCTATCAATTAAAGCCTATATTGGCTCCCAAGCAGATTATATATTTGGAGATAAACCAACTGCACACAATTACATTTCTTTGAGGTAGCATGTACCCTGGAGAAAAGGTTTGTTTCTTCATTAGCTCTTCGTCCCTCCCTTGGCTTCACAGTACAGAAGCCCCCAAGCCAGCCCCTTCGCTTTCAGGCAAAGGAACCATAAGATCAGCATTAACCATTCAGCGGTGGGTACATCGTTCCCCATAGATCCTGCCCACTTCTACCTCGGATTACATGCAGATATCCGTTCAGGTGAGTGGCAGGGAGGAGTCCAGCACGGTTGTTTTCACATACAGAGCCCTGATCTTCCAGACCCCCTGAGGTCTATGAGTAATGGCCCAACAAAAAGAGGAAAATAGGGAAATTCAAGGATATCCTCAAAATGATGGCCCAGAATTGAGTACGCAATGTGGGGGCTATTGTTTTTGTAAAAATGGACACACAGCTTCCGTGTAGAGATACCTCCAGAGAAGAAAGCAATATCAGGAGGCTCTTTTTTTTTTTTAAGTGGCCATCACTATCATTAGTGCAATAAGCAGGGGTGTGAGTGGCCACTGCAACCCAATTATGGCGGTCTTAACACAAAAAATGGAGTTGGCGTCCATTTTCTTGCTAGCATTAGCGAATAGGCCATCCTTTCTGCACGAGGAACAAGGCCCAAGCAATAGGGGGTGAGAAATGGGGCTTTTGTTTTCTTTTTTATATACAGATAGCCTGCCTGTGCTGCCTAGGAGTGATGGCCCAGTGGAGGGGGCAGAGCCTAAAGCCTGCCTAGCAAGGCTGTCGGTATCATTGGTGCTGCAGGTGCAGTGGCACTAGGGCCCAGTAGTGTGAGGGACCAACTATACCCCAATTATTTGTTATCCTTCGTTGCTTGTATTAGGGCCTAGAACACTGTGCCAGTGTTTCTTTGGTCCTTGGAGGAATGGCCCATGGGAAGGCAAAATCGAGGTAGAGGAGGCACCTTAGTTTGAGCCTCCGAAAAAAGGCAAGAAGGGAGCCCATGTTTGCAACAAAGGATAGAGCACACAGCCAGATTCATAAGGCAGTAGATGTCACTAGTGAAGCAGGTGCAGCGACACTGGGGTCCAGGGGTCTGAAAGGCCTGCTGTATCACAATTATGACTGTCTTTCTTTAAAAAAAGACGGCATGGAGGCTAATTTTCTATGCTAGCAAAAAAGTGGGCAGGGGCAAAATGAGGGAGCTATTATTTTCTGAAAGGGACAGACATCCTGTTTCAAGATTCGAGTGATGGTCAGGCATGGTGGGGAAGAGATGAAAGAGGCAGAGGTGATGGGTCTCTTCTGCCCTGAGTAGTAGGCGATCTATAAAATGCATTCTATCCTGACAAAGGATAAATACTAATTGGCCAAATCTTCCCTTCAGAGACACCAGAAGCAACACCCCTGCAACCTTATCATAAAAATACTCCCACCACTTCCGACTAAGATCAAAGAAGAAGTGGGCAAAATCAGGGTAAATCTGAACATCTGCCTAAGCAAACTGGAGAAGGATGTAGAATAGCTTGTTTCCCAAGCTGACGATCTGGAAAAGATGGTGAATGAATGCTCAGTAGAGAAACACCACATGGGAACCAGGATCCTGACATGGAAGGAACAGTATAACGACTTAATGCTAAAACATGAAGACCTTGAAAAAAAGATCAAGACTTAACAATATCATGATCTGAGGTCTGCCCAGGAACGTTGAAGGTCAAAACATAAATCCAATGCACATTACACTGTATCAGGAACCGTCCAAAGGACACAGCTTGTCCAGAACTGGTGCATGTCATGAAGCACCCCCAGATGTTTTAACATATGTTTGCATTACTTGAAAGCAATGACCAGCTCTAAAGATACCACCAACTATAAAAACCACACTTTGCAAATGTTCCATGACATCTACCTTGAAAAGGTGGAAAGATTTCCAGAAAATAACTGGCTACATCTAAGAACATCAATGTGACCATCTCTTCTTACTAATTTTTATATGGAACAATGAGAAACACTCTGTGAATACCCTGGATAAGGCCTGCTCCATAGCAGGTATCAGCGATGAGTTTGAGGACTATATTGTACAGACGACTAAGAAATCCACTCTGGAAGATAAAATCGGAGAGACAAAGCAGAGGCCCACCAAAGGTTGCAACAGCTCGACAGTCAACATGGCGGCACCAGCGCAGGAGATCATCCTAGAAAAAAGATAGACACGGCCCAGCCAAGACTAAAGAGATGACAGATTTATTTATTTTATTTAAGAAGTTTTATATAACGCTGGCCTGACCCGAGGGTATCGGAGCGCTTTACATCAGATACACTGCAGAGAATCACATAAAACATTAACAGTGCAGGTCGATGGTGGGGAGATGGGATTCGAAGTCTTGGGGACAAGGAGTCGAAGCAGTGCGAGGGGTCTGCTTCCCCGCTTTGACTGCTCCCATCGGTTCCCTAGGGAGCGGTCGAGGAACAGGATTTTGAGTTGGCTTTTGAATTTTACAAAAGAGGGAATAGTTCTGATGTGAGGGGGAATAAAGTTCCAGATTTTAGGCGCGCTCCCGGCGAAGGATCGTGCCGCAGTTTGTTTTCGAGTTTTCCGCGGGATGAGTAGGAGGGAGTTTGAGCTTCTGAGGTTCCTGGCCTGACCGGCTTTTTTGAGTTTGGACGCCAAATATTCGGGTTTGCCGGTGTGCAGGGCTTTGTATGTGAGGCAGGCTGTTCTGAAGCTAACCCGCATTTCGACTGGGAGCCACTTAAGTTCTCTGAGTGCAGGAGAAATATGATCGAATTTCTTGATTCCGGTGACCATTCTGGCTGCCGCGTTGAGAGTTGTTTTGAGGGGAGCCTGATGTGATTTTGCTATTCCTGAGAGGACTGCATTCCCATAGTCCAGTCTTGACAACACCAATGCTTGGGTGGCCTGTTTGAGATCACTGGGCGGAATGAAAGGTTTTATTTTGTTCAGTAGCTTTAGGTTAAGGAAAGCGCTCTTAGCTGAGTTCTTGATGTGTATGGTCATGTCCAGTTTCGGGTCTAGCGTGATGCCTAGTGATTTGTCGGCCAGGTTGAGGTTCACGTTGAGCGCATCGACAGCTTTTAGCCATTCAGCAATTTGGGGGTTCTCCTCTTTGTTCGAGATGGAGTATTTCGGTTTTGTCGGGGTTTAGTTTAAGGTGGTTACATGAAAGCCAGTGTTGAACATCTCTCAATACGTCATGGAGTCTTTGAATGTCTCTGATGGAGGCGGTTTCCAAGTAGATCTGGGTATCGTCAGCATAAAGATGGAAGCGGATGTTGGATTTTTTTTAGTAGTTTGGTGAGAGGTTCCATATAGATGTTGAAGAGTTGCGGGGACAGCACTGAGCCTTGAGGGACTCCCTTGTTGACTGGGTGAAGGTCGGATGCAAAGTTTATGATTTTGATTTTTTGAGAGAGATTGTGTAGGAAGGAAGAGAACCATTGGAGGACCACCTCGCCAAGTCCGGCTCTTTCTTGGAGAGCCCTAATGAGGAGTTTGTGGTCTACCGGGTCGAATGCTGCCGATAGGTCTAGGAGAATGACGAGGCAGCATTGGTCAGAGTCTAGTGATTTGTGGATATCGTCGATGATGTTGAGGATCGCGGTTTCAGTGCTACAGCCTTTTCTGAAGCCAGACTGATGGAAGTCAAGGAGGTTGATATTGTCCAAGTGTTGGGTTAGTTGTTGGAGTACGCATCTTTCTAGGATTTTGGACAGAAGAGGAAGGTTAGAGACAGGTATAAAGTTATTCAAATCCTTTATGTCAAGGCCGGGTTTTTTCAGCAAAGGCGTGACTTGTCCCACTTTAAGGCAGTCTGGAACGACTCCGTTTTTCATGGAGCCGTTTATGATCGTGCACCAGAGCGGTGCTAGGGAGCCCTTCAGCTTTTTGGCCAGTTGGGGGGGAATGGGGTCTAGGACATGAGATGAGGGTTTGGAGGTGGAGATAAGATTGATTATCTCAGTTTCCTGAATGGGGCGGAAGCTTAGCCAGGATTTGGTAGAGGGACAAGGGGCGATATCATATGCCCCGGACGTGCTGCTCTTTGTGGGGAGGGTATTGTTGGTGTCCAGTGAGATTTCGATCTTAGTAATCTTGTCATTAAAGAAGTTGGCGCAGAGTTCTTTGGACGCCTGTATTGAGGAAGTAGCGGGCTTGGAGGTTTGTTGCCTGATGATGTTATAGAGCTCTTTGGGTCTATTTTTTGCGCTGTCCAGGGCGGTGCGGAAAAACGTGGATTTCTTGTTCTTGATGTGATTGTTGTACTTCCTACAAGCTGTTTTGAGTTGTTTGCGGAGGGTGGTAGTAGGGTTATTCCTCCAGCTTCTTTCTATGGCTCTTAGTTGTCTCCTTTCGGAGTTGATGTCAGTGTTGAACCATGACCTGGACAGAATGGCTCGGCTTTTTTTTTTTTAGCTTTAGAGGAGCTAGTTGGTCAAGCATAGCCACCAAATTTGAATTGCATAGCGAGGTGAGTTCGGTTATGGAGAGGTGGTCATTGGCGCTGGGAAGGAGCGAGCTTATCCTTTCTTCTAGGGCTACCATGGGAATCTGGGTGAGGTTTCTAGCCCATTTGGGGGGGTCTTGCACGGGTGGCTGGGAAAGCATTTTTTAGTTGATGTGAAATAAGATCATGTGATGGTCCGACCAGTCCACGGGGAGTATGTGGTCGATCGTAATTGCGTCTCGTTGAGCGATAATGGCATCCAAGGTTGCTCCTTTGTTGTGCGTTTCCTCTGAGCAGTGTTGGGCTAAATTGTTGTCGCAGAGAAGATTGGATAACGTTTGAATTAGCGGGTTGTTCGCTTCATTTCACCGAAGGTTTAGGTCACCAGGAATTAGGGTGTTGGCGTCCCCGAGTGCGCAGTGAGCAATCAGGTCGGACAAATGCTCCCCGAATGCGGAGGTGTTGCCTGGTGGGTGATAGAGAAGGTGGCAGAGCAGTGCTCCATCATCCTTAGTCTTTATATTGGCGGTAAGACATTCAAAGGTGTTGTACTTGCAAGAGTCCATTTCCATGATGGCGATGTTGTCCTTATGAATGATAGCTACACCTCCCCCTTTAACTTTGAGCCCTTCACTGCATTTGGGTAAGAGCACACTGACAAGTCAGGCAAGCAGATTGATTCTGGAAAACTTGTTGGCCAACACTCTGCAGAGGGATGGGACGAGAGTTTACCAGGGAGAAGAGGGAAAATGGATGTTAACTGTTCATGGTTATATGTTCTTTAATATGGAAGCAGTTGAGAAGGGTGTGATAAGAAGCTGTGAGGGTTTTCAGAGAACAGTCACACTGGGCAGTGATGCTTACATAGTGTAAAATATTTCAACAATGCTTAACCTCAGCGGCCTAAAGAGGTCATAGACTGCCTCCATTCACAGTTCCACAATGGTTATTCCACAGTGTGGCAAATATTATAAGCCTAAATGAATGTGATGGGCTTAATGGTCCAGCCAAAAGATTAGAAGTTCTTAATCTCTTGAAATCGCGTCCAAGAGATTTGGCTGCATCAAGAAACTCATCTGCTTAAACATGATTGGATTAAACCTAAATCCAAGTGGTTTCCCAAGCAGTACGTCTTGTAGGGCCCCATAAAAAAAAGTGTGGTGACATTACGGGCAACACAATTGCAGGGGAAGGTCAAAAGAATTGTACCAGATGAGACAGCCCATGCTTTGACAGTCTTCACGCAAGACTCCCAAACCATACCAGTGATAAAACTTTAAAGCCCAAACACAAATCAAGAAACTTCATAAATTCCACTGTCTTAAGACATAATCAACATAGTAGAGGTCGACATTATCATGCTGAATGGTCCAAGAGATCATATGAAATAGAGGTATGAGGGATTGGTGCAGCTACAGAGCATATTAGTGAATGGCCAGGTTTGGTGGACATATGGAGGACGCAACATTCAAACAACAGACTACACATTTTACTCACCAAACATATGGAAAGCTTGACCATTGCCTCGTTGGAAGTAGCCTAATCTCACAAACCACCTAAACTACAATAGGTAGCTTTATCAGCCCATGTTCTTACTACGATCAAGCTCACGACACAGAGCAAAAAAGACAGGGAACCAATTGGTGACTCAATTGATTACTTCTCCACCAATTTTATGAAAGGAAATGAGAGGGAATCAGTGGTGATAAAGACACCTTAGAATATGCTCAAAGTGTTTCTGCAAGGTATATTTATATAGGCGTGCTCTTGCCTTAAAGCACGTGTCGACATAAGGGAAAAACTCAAGCACAAACTGGCCATCCTAGACACAGAACACAGGCGCCCAGGACGTGGTGCGAAATTCTGGGGCTTCACTCTCAGATGCATGAGCTAAAAGTGGATAAGACAGAATATGAACTTTTCAAAAACAGGCACAGTTTAAAAACTTCAAGCAACAAAGCAAGCAAGCCTCTGGCTGCTGACTTAGAGCAAAAATGACCAGCGAGAGAGTGACGGGAATACAGAGACAGGGAAAACGTCTGTAGAAGACAAAGACCTTGCACAGGGCTTCTATTTTATTTATTTATTAGTTACATTTGTAAGGCGCAACAGCTACCCAAAAAGGGTTTCCCGGCGCCATGGTGGACTGGCTGGAATGTTTGAGGCTTGGGGAGAATTATTGGTTAAACAACCAGGTCTTCAAGGTTTTACGGAAACGGGTATAGACTGTTTCTTTCCGGATAACTGAGGGGAGTGAGTTCCAAAGAGAGGGGCCGAGGTAGGCAAAAGATCTGCCTCCCATCCTGGATAGTTTGAATCTGGGTACGATGAAATTCTCATGGGTTGATGAGCGGAGGTGACGGGTAGGCACATAGGGGTTGACCAAAGATTGTAGGTACTGTGGTGCCTTGCCAGTCTTAATCTTAAACATGTAGCTCAGGGCTTTGAACTTGATACGGTTGTCCACCCTGAGCCAATGAAGATTCCGTATGTGGCTGGAGATGGGAGAGGCTCTGGGGACCCTTCAGAGAAGTCTTGCCGCAGAGTTTTGTACCATTTGTAACCTGCGCGTCACAGCCTTATTAGACCCAAGGTAAAGAACATTTCCATAGTCCAGCCGTGAGGTGATAAGGGCTTGGACTACTGTTCTCTGGGTAGGCTCTGGCAGCATCCAGATGATTTTTCTGAACCACTTAAGAATGGTGAAACATGTGGCCGCAACTTTGACTGCCTGATTGTGCATGGTGAGCGAGTCATCAATGGTTACGCCTAAGTTCCGGACGAAGCTAGACGGCCGGGGAAGTGCACCCATCTTACAGGGCCAGTGTCGTGGGCTCCATGAATCTTTGTTTTTGCCAAGTGATTACTAAAGGAAACTGTATGAGGAGAAAGTGGCAGAAGAGGCCAAGGCCCAATCCCATATAAATGCAAAGCAGAGATAAAAAGTGACATCAAGACGTGCAGAGGCTCTCGAGGAACTGACCGATATAGAGGGGATCACTAACAGCATACACAGAATGAAGGTAGGTAGAAGAGAGGTGCCAGATGACTACACAGCCTTAGTTTACACAACGTTCTGTAAATCACAGACCCCAATTCTAATGACTAATTTGGAGGAATGTGCAATGTGTCCGACTCTGTGCTGAAAGCCTCAGTCTTAGTCATTCCAAAACCAGATAAGAACGTATCTCAATATGGATCATATAGACCAAGCTCTCTCCTGAATCTCAAAGGTAAATTGTTCAACAACATTTTGGCATCCAGTCTGAACACCATAATTCCAGATTTGGTATACCCGGACAAATCTGGCATCATCCTAGGCCTCCAGTTTAGAGACAATAGGATTGTGCCGATCATAGAATGACCAACACACAATATAAAAATCTTTTAAAAAGGCTTGCTCCTTGACAGGGTCAACTGGACATACATGAAATGCCTGGTGCATTCCCTAGGCTTCCGCCCACAATTTCAATACTGGCTGTCTACCAGACACGAGGGCACAGATAATAGTGAATGGCGTCAAATCCCAGATCCATCAAAAGTGGCACCATTTAAAGACACACTTTATCAACACTCTTATTCATCCTTAGCAGTTGAACCTTTTATTAAGGGTGTCCTGATTGGGTTCGACCCCTTGAAGATGACCATGTTTGTAGATGATGTTATGCTTTTCATTGCAGACCTGGTACACTCCCTGCCTCACATAAGTGAGGAACTAGAGAACTACAGCGCAGTTTCTGGTTCTAAAGTCAACATTACGAAATCGGAAGCTTTAGTCCTCTGCACACCAATGGATCAGTTGCAGTCTCTCTGTGTGCTTTTCACTATACAACGGACCTCCAATGCAGTTTCCTACTTGGGAATCAGAATGCTCCTCCAGAGTACAAATCACGGCTACTTACTGCAATCCACAAAGAGCTACACTGGCACAAAGTACAAGTCTCATGGTTAGGCAGGACTGCTGCAGTGATATTACAATTTCGAAATACTGTAACTGTTTCGAATCATTCCACTACCAATACTACACACCCTTCAAAAATTTCAAGCCAACTCTTAATTAGCTCTGGCGCTAAAGTAAATCAAGATTATCATCTAGATTTTCTATACCTCTTGGCTTCCCAAGGAAGACTTCCCCTTCCCAAACTTAGTCAGATACTTTCAAGCATTTCAAATTTGCTTCTTGACAGAATGCACAAGTTACTAACTTGTGTAACGATACATCTGTAAGAGACAGTAGTTAGTGACAGATTCCCTACCTTAGAATATCCCCAGGCGTCAGACTGGATTCGGAAAGTTTTTGCGTAGCAGTACCCTTGCGCGTCGGTAGGCGGCGTCGTGCGGCTCCGCTTCCGTCGTCGGCGTCGGGAGCGCAGGGATGACGTCGCGGGCAGTACTTAGACGCCGCCCCTGCGCGCTGACGTCAGTTCTGTACACGACTTTCCGCGCCAGGAACGCAGAGCCATGCAAGAAGCTGACATAGGTGTCTGAAAAATACTAGGGCCCTGAAAGGGATGTCCTTAACCCTAGAAATCAGTTCGCAGAACGGGGAGGATGGGTGGGCGGTAAGGAATCTGTCACTAACTACTGTCTCTTACAGATATATCGTTACACAAGTTAGTAACTTGTGCATCTGAAAGAGACACGTTAGTGACAGATTCCCTACCTTAGAATAGATACCCCAGCAATACCAACCCCGGTGGTGGGTCTGCGAACAAAGATCAGACAAGGAAGTCCCGGAGGACAGAACGGCCAAAGAAGCCGTCCCTCCGGACCTGACTGTCAAGGCAGTAATGCTTTGTAAATGTGTGCAGCGAGGCCCACGTAGCTGCCTGACATATATCCTGCAGCGGAACACCGCGGCCTAAAGCCGTGGTAGCAGCCGTTGCCCTGGTGGAATGGGAACGCAGCCCAACAGGAGGCTCCTTCTTAGCCAAAGAATAGCAGGCTTTGATACACAAGGTTACCCAGCGGGAGATGGTTCTCTTGTGCACCGCCCAACCTTTTTGGCGCCCACGTAGCCAACAAAGAGCTGGTCATCCACCCGGAAGTGTTGTGTGCGGTTGATATAAAAGGAAAGCGCACGTTTTGGGTCCAGACGGTGGAGCCTCTCTTCCTCTCTGGAAGGATGCGGAGGCGGAAAGAAGGTGGGCAAAGTGATGGTCTGCCCAATGTGGAAGGCAGTAACCACCTTTGGCAAGAAGGACGGACGCGTCCTAAGAACAACCTTGTCTGGATGGACAGACAGAAAGGGAGGTTTACATGATAGAGCCTGGAGCTCACTCACCCGCCGAGCGGAGGTGATGGCCACCAGAAAGGCTGTATTCAGAGTCAGAAGACGAAGAGGACAGTTATGTAGAGGCTCAAAGGGAGCGCACATGAGAAAGGTAAGAACCAAGTTCAAGTCCCACTGAGGCATCACAAACGGAACAGGAGGGAAGAGGTGTGTAATGCCTTTTAGGAACCTGTTAACAACAGGGGACTTGAAAAGGGAGGGCTGATCAGGAAGCCGGAGGAAGGCCGAAATGGCACAAAGATAGCCTTTGATGGTACCCAGGGCAGAACCCTGTTGGGCCAGTGAAAGAAGGAACAGAAGAACCTCAGAAAGAGGGGCAGAGAGGGATTCACAGCCTTTGCTGTGCACCATGCCACAAACTTGTTCCACCTGCAGGCGTATACCACCTTAGTGGAGGGACGCCTGGCTGCCAGAATCACATCACAAACTTCGGGAGGCAAGTCGAAAGGAATCAACTGCCGCCGCTCAATCTCCACGCAAGCAGGTGGAGGCTGGACAGATTCGGGTGGAGGACCGTCCCCTGCTGCTGCGACAGAAGATCCTCCCGAAGAGGCAGACGGATCGGGGGATCGACGCTCATACTGAGTAGCTCGGGATACCAAACTCTTCGAGCCCAGTCCGGAGCCACAAGGATGACTTGGGCCCGGTCGCGCTGAATCTTCTTCAACACTCTGGGTAGAAGTGGTATAGGCGGAAAGGAGTACAACAGACCGCAACTCCACTCGCGACGAAAAGCGTCGCCGAGCGAGTGCCGCCTTGGAAATTCCAACGCGCAGAACTGATGACATTGCGCGTTCTGTTTGGTGGCGAATAGATCTAACCAAGGCTCTCCCCACTGCAGAAAGAGTCCTTGCGCCACTTCCGAGTGAAGACGCCATTCGTGATCCATCATGCACCTGCGGCTGAGCTCGTCCGCCCTGGCGTTCAGGGAACCTGCCAGGTGTTGAACGATCAGGAACATGCCCTGATGTTCCAGCCATGTCCAGAGGCGCAGAGCCTCCTGACAGAGGGTCCACGACCCCACCCCGCCTTGTTTGTTGCAGTACCACATGGCGGTGTTGTCGTCTGTGAACACCTGCACTACCTTCCCTTTGACAGAGGGAAGGAATGCCTTGAGTGCAAGTCGGATCGCCCGGAGCTCCAGAAGGTTGATATGGAGCCGGGACTCCGCCGGAGACCAGAGGCCTCTGATCTCCGCCTCTCCCATGTGACCGCCCCATCCCAGAAGGGACGCGTCAGTCACAACTGTGTGCTCTGGCTGGGGAAGGGAGAGGGATCTGCCCATGACCCATTGCCGGTTCGAGAGCACCACTGCAACTGTTTTGCTGTCCCCTCCGAGATCTGGACGTGATCGGACAGGTTGCCCTGCTGCTGCGCCCACTGGAACTTCAGGTCCCACTGCAGAGCCCGCATATGCCATCTGGCATGATCGACCAGCAGGATGCAGGAGGCCATGAGGCCCAGCAGCCTCAGGGTCATCCGTACCGAAACCCAGGATAAAGGCTGAAAGATCGGAATCATAGCCTGAATATCCCGGACTCGCCGTTCGGGAGGATAGGCCCAAAACTGCGTCGTGTCCAGAACTGCTCCGATGAAAAGGAGCTGTGGAGAAGGAATCAGATGCGACTTCGGCACATTGATGGAGAACCCCAGCGAGTGCAGGAGTTCGGCCGTAGTCTGGAGGTGGGAGACGACTGCCTGGGACGAGCCCGCCTTCAGCAGCCAGTCGTCGAGGTAGGGAAGACTGGAACCCCTGCCCGGCGCAGATGAGCTGCGACCACCGCCATCACTTTCGTGAACACCCGAGGGGCACTGGTAGGGCCAAAGGGGAGCACGGTGAACTGAAAATGCTCGAGGCCTACCGTGAACCGCAGGTAACGCCGGTGGGCCGGCAGGACGGGGATGTGGAAATAAGCGTCCTGCAAGTCCAACGCTACCAACCAGTCTCCAGGGTCGAGGGCAGTCAAGACCTGAGCTAGGGTGAGCATCCTGAACTTCTCCTTCCGGAGGAAGCGATTGACGTTCCGGAGGTCTAAGATAGGACACATGTCCTCCTTGTCCTTTTTGGGCACCAGAAAGTAGTGGGAGTAGCAACCACGTCCTACTTCTAGGGTCGGAACATGCTCGATGGCCCTCTTGGCCAAGAGGGCCGTGACTTCCTTCTGCAGAAGCACCAAGTGATCCCCTGACATGCGGTGGAATTGAGGTGGCATGGCTGGGGGGGTGGTCTCGAAGGGGAGGGAGTAGCCCCTTCGGACAATGTCCAAGACCCACCTGTCCGAGGTGATGGCACGCCAGTGGGGAAGGTGATGGCGGACCCTGCCCCCTACTGGCGTGCTGTGCACCTGAAAGGAAGGACTAGGAGGGCTTGGAGGCCGCAGACGGGGCGGGGTTGGTGGCCTGACCCGCACGCTGGTTGCCCGACCCGCCACGGCAGGAGCCACGTCCTCGGCCACGCGAAGACGCTTGCTGCGCGGGCCGGTGGCTGGGCAGCGGACGTGACTGGGTGTATTGCCCAGCCCACTTGCGTAATCTGCACTTACGCACACCACTTACTTACACAGAAACTCCGACACTCCTCTGGAGATGAAATGAGCTTTATTAGTATTGTAGACAAGGGCAATAAATCACTGAAGCTGGTAAATTCTTAGGCACCGAGTGAAAGGCAATAAATCATGAATACACCACACCATATATTTATTAGTACATTATAATAACATCACACGGTAGGCCAAATGCATCAATCCTAGCAGACTCGAACCTATCAATAGTACGATTGAGATACACAATCAAGGCAAATATATATATATATGTAAGAATAGACAGTTAGTAGCAGAGACACCTCACCGACTGCATGCACATCATCCTGCCCCACTTCGCAGAAGGAAGTCCGGTAATCTGCCGGGCTAGGAGAACAGCCGTGACACAAAGCCCCCGCTCAGCCGTGGCAACACGTCTGTCCCACGATGAACTTCCGCCGGACAAGTCCCAGACACCTCCTTTAGTACAAGTGGAGACGTGAGACGAAGCTTCTAGCAAGCCACGCCCCTTTTTCTCATCAGAGTCAGTACCAGTCAGCACCAAGGCCACAGCTTCGGCTGGCCAGGCGTCTGTTATGACTTCAGAGCGGAGAGTGCACATTCCTCTGACAAGATCCAGTTTTCTCTGGTCAGTAAAGTGTGAAAAACAAGTGAAAGGGAAAACATGCCCTTCTCACGTAGTGAAGCTCAGAAAATGGTGACAGACAAGAAAATGGAGTCGATCATGCAAAGGCCTCTATACACGCAAAGAAGCAGAATTAGTATGCAGAATGGCATGAGATCATGCCAAAGCCCATAGCAAGCACTGCCATTAAGCAAGATAAAGTCAGAAAGCAAGAATGACATGAAGCCATGTCAAAGGCAATGGTTCTGCACAACTGCTTATAGCATCACATACTTTATCCCTCAATATCCAACATTGAGCACATGTGTGCACCACCACCCACAACACTGCACCTCGACATCCCACACCTTCTATTCTTCGCAAGACTATTCTACTGAAAGACAGCAAGATTACAAGACAGAAAAGAATCAGACATATGCAGGGCCACCCTACATTAAGGCTAGGGTAATATAACACACTAAAGTCAGTTAAAATGGTGGTGGTTGGAGGTCATCATAGGGTGCCAGACTACAAAAGTGGCTCTTTCACTACACTGGGCGCCCCTTCCGTGGCCACGAAAGGGGCGAAAAGCAGAGGTTAGCGGAGGGTGCACAGCAGAAAGGCCCAGGGACTTGGCAGTAGCCCGTGAGTCCTTAAAACGCTCCGACTCCATCAAAGGGCATGTCCATGAGCGTGTTCTGGACATCACCCGAGAAACCAGTTGTTCTCAGCCAGGCGTGGCGTCGCAGCGCCACCGTTGTTGCAAGCGATCTGCCCAGCGAGTCGGCGGTATCAAGGCCACAACGGATGGTGTACTTTGCCGCATCCCTTCCTTCCGCAATGGTGCGGGAAAGCAGTGTCTGGACCTCCTCAGGACACTGGGGCAAGACTTGCGCCACCGAATCCCACAGAGAGTGGGAGTATCGGCCCAAAAGGCAAACGGTGTTCACCGACCGCAAGCCAGCACTGGAGGAAGAAAAGGCCTTCTTCCCAAATTGGTCCAGGCGTTTGGATTCCCTATCCGGAGGGGCGGTAGGGAAGGCGGTTTGGGAGGCAGAGGCTTGGACAACCAAGCTCTCGGGGTGGGATGTTGAGAGAGAAACAAGGGGTCGCCCGGAGCGGGCGATGGCGTCGAGCCACGTTCCTATCCACAGGAGCCCCTGTGGCGGGCTTGGACCAGGAGCCCAAAGAACGTCAGAAAGTGCGTCATTAAACGGCAGCAATGGCTCCGAGGAGGTAGCCGCCGGCTGAAGCACTTCCGTCAGGAGGTTAGTCCTGACAGCCACTGTAGGCAATTGGAGGTGTAAGGCTCCAGCTGCTCTACGCAACACCGTTGCGAAATTTGCTCCCTCCTCCGTTGCCACGGAAGGAGGAGACAGCATGCCAGTGTCAGGGAGGTGTCTAGACCACTGGCATCCCCAAGTTCCTCTGCCCAGTCCTGGTCATAGTCACACTGCTGTGTGAGAGGGTCATCCGACCCTCCCAGCTCTCCTGGTCCTCCTCTGGTTCAAAATATGGAGGAGGAGGGACATTTGGGACCCAAGGTCTCATCGGCGCCGGGGCCGGCGTCGAGCGACGTCGGTCCGGCTCCATGTCCGGAACCGGAGAGAACCGGGGAACGACGCCGCCCGGAGCCCCGGGCGGCGTCGAACGGCACCGGGGACATCGGCGCCGGCGGAGGGGTGGTTAGGTCAACCGGCGTTGATGGGGGTTGCGGTACCACCGGAGCCGGGATCGAGGCCGGAGCAGGAGCCGGGGCCGGGATCAAGGCTGGCGGGACGGGCGACGCCGGGACCAGAGTCGTCGGCGACGCCGGAGCAACCCCATCAGGGCCCGCGGGCCCGAAGGCGCACCGGAGGGACCTTGAGGCCCGAAGAGGCGGGCCATGGCCGACAGGAATTCCTGTATTTGGGCCGGAGTCGCCCCAAACCCGGAAAGGACGGGTATAGCGGGGCGGCTCCACAGGCACGTCCGGGGCCGCGGGGACGGTGCCGACAGGGGCCTCAGCCGAGTCGCAAGACCGGCGAGGCGAAGTCTTAGAGCGATGATGCTTCTTAGACTTTTTGTGCTTCGACTTACCCGAGGAGTGCGAAGACTTGGACTCCGACGACCGGCGGGGCTCCGCGACCGGCCCTCGACCTCTCACGGGACCGGGGCTTGGTGCGGCGCGGAGCCGACTGCCGGACCTCGAGGAGCTTTCGAGACCGCTCTCGCAAAGCCTTCGGGTGTAAGGCCCGGCGGTCGGGGCACGACTTCGTGTCGTGGTCTCGGCCGAGACAGTAGAGACACTCTAAGTGCGGGTCTGTGATCGACATCATTCGACCACAGACGTCGCATGGCTTGAAGCCGGGCATCCCTACCGACACCTAGGAGTCGAGAAGACTCGAAAAGAAACAGTGAAAAAATCACCCAAAATTTAGTCAAAAATTGACTAGGGCACTGCTCTTCCCGGATCTGCGCTTACTGGCGCGGAAAAAAGAAGAACTGACGTCAGCGCGCAGGGGCGGCGTCTAAGTACTGCCCGCGACGTCATCCCGGCGCTCCCGACGCCGACGACGGACGCGGAGCCGCATGACGCCGCCTACCGACGCGCAAGGGTACTGCTACGCAAAAACTTTCCGGATCCAGTCTGACGCCTGGGGATATTCTAAGGTAGGGAATCTGTCACTAACGTGTCTCTTTCAGATTGTTGTTTATTGCTCCTGATAGAATGGGGTAAAACAGAAACTAATAAGCAATAGTGCTTTTTAGACTATATCATTGCAAGAATATCCATGTGGAATGTTCCTTGGATCAAGAGGAAATACAGGAGTTGGTGACTGTCCTAATCACCATTGACCAAAGTGACACTTCAAATATGGGGCGAATTGGGAAAGAACAAGGTATTCACATCATACCCATTACAATGAACCCTATTTACAGAACTCCCAACTGAACGCCCAGCCAGAAATGGGACAACTTAAGTAAGGGGAAAGGAAATGTCTAGTGATGAGATTCTTCTTCAGGGAAAGGTGATAGCCAGTCTTTAGAAGAGCTTAAAAAAGAATTTGTCTTAACAGAAACTGAGCAGGTTTGGCATTGGCCACTATACCAGGACTGAGGTGAAGGAAGCACTAAGTGAATGCACAACATTCGATAAATGGGTAAAGGGGTAGAACTTACACAACTAGCCTCCAATTTATAAAAAGTGATACTCTTGTCCTGACAACCACACAAACCGCTATGTCCGACAACATAGAAGAACTGGGTAAAGACATATCCGACAATTACTGGGGTAAAGCCTTTGATAGATCTGACAATAAGAAACACGAAACGAAGAGACCATGCACAAGTTCCTTACAAACGACTATTAGACACATGAGAAATTATACCAGTGGGACAAAACGACATTGTCTCTCTGTTGTGGAGGGGCTGTGAAGTAATGGACTTGCCGCTACACCTACTCTGACATTGGCCAAAATTAGGAAAATATTGGAGACAGTACTACCAACAAGTAGAAGATAATATCAGACATTGAAACAAATGTGGGTCCTTTGACACAGATTGGTATTCCTTCCTGAAACATCTGTCAACTCAGTATAGAAAAAAAAGTGGCACAGATTCCACAGTAAATAATTCTGCATAGTATTTAACACCAAATAGTTGCAAAAGCCATAATTTACTGTATTTTCGAAAACGAGAATATTTAGATTGAGATAAGTGAGGCTTTAGGCCGACTCATGTTTTCAGGCAGCACATTTTTGATGCATTTGTTTTCCAACACTTGACAAACCAATTTTCCCCTTCCCTGCGCATTGCGGAGCTTCAGTTTTGACCTTCATTGTTTATTTAATAACACAAGATTAAGTTAGTTCTGTGGTCCTGTTCATACTGTAACATTTATAAAATGCAATGTTTTGTGTTCATGATGTTTCAGGACAGGATGGATTTTACAGCTCCATAGAAATTGAAAGCCACCGTCCATACTTCCTCGGCCGAACGGAAGATGCAGTATATTTTGTAAATGTGGTATTATTTTCTGTGGAAGGCATAGTACAGCACATACATAAGATTTAGGCCAAATGTCAATATTATCATGTGATGTGTTTTCTATTTACCTATTGGTTGTAACTTTCTCAGTCAGACTACGACTGAACAGTTTCTCTACCTAAAAGATATAAAGGCTCAACAATTTGGGAACAAGTCTGCTTTCTTTCTCAATTCCCTTTAATGCAGACTTCATGTCAAGCCTTTATCACTCTGAACTTCGAATATTTTAACAATTCCTCTTTCCTTTTCACTCTTTTGCTCCAGTCACTGGTTCTTTCCTGAATCAACTACGGTCCCCCTTTTTTTATGGCTTCCCTAAACAGATGCTTACTTCACTTCAATCTATTCAAAATGTTGGTGTCAGTCTTCTCTCTCTTGCCAATCTCAACCTATATTTCTCCCACTTGGCTTGGCGGCTCCCACCTTCATCTCAGTTCAAGTTCTGTTATCCTTCTACTGTCTTCATGCATCTGAAATGTCCTGCCCTGCCTTACTTTTGTACTTTGATCTCTCTATTTTGATCTCTGTATACCCAATCTTGGTCCTTACATTCTGGCTCTCACTTTCTTCTTTCTGGTCTCCGAACTCTGTGTGCCTCTTCCTGCTTTCGTTCCTTAATACTGCTCATTTCTCATCTTTGGAATAAGCTTTTGCTTTCTATCAGGTCTGCCCCCTACTCTTCCTGTATTTAGAAAATTACTGATGGAACATTTTTGGCTGCAGCTTAAAGGAATGTAATCTTGTTGTACCTCCATTAATTACTTTTTCATGTGTATTGTACCATTTTTGCTCTCTTATGTAAAGCACCTTGGATAAATGTATTATAATACATTAATAAATAATAATAAAATAAACTCACAAAACATCTGTCTGCTGTCTGTTTCAGCAGAGGGAAGAGAAGGGAAAAAAGCCCCATACTCACAATCTCATCTTCCAGGTCCCGATTAAACTGATGCCCTTCCTTTGAGGACAGCAATAGTCGGCGTCTCTCATTAAGTGGCCCTCGCAAGTGCGCAAATTTATCCTCCACTCGGTGGTGCTTGGAGTCCACCTCAACTGAGTTGGCATCCTCTTGGCTGAGAGCCAGGGCCTGTGTCTTGATGGCCTCTACTTCCTTTTCCCGTATATCCATCTGGTTCTCCAGAGTCTGTGGACAAAACAGAAAAGTCAGTGTTTGTATGACCCCTTCCAGGCCGCCACTTATTTTTTACTAAGTTGTGCCATTTCATTTCTACTGGTGTTATCAGTTATATGGCAGATTCTGATATGGGCACAATGAACCTAGCACCACCACTTCAATATTACTAAGGAAATGATTACAGGAAACCACACAGCAAACTGGTTAGTTTGCTAATGTCATTTGTCTTCCTTTCACTGGAAATAGACTTTGAGAAGCACTTGATGCCACCTATCTCTCGCCCTCTTCCTAAGCTCATTAGCCAACCTTGCCCAAAGGCTCTTCACTGCACTTATGATTCTCCCTCCAGCTTGGAACCATACTGCAGAATCAACAGGAGTCTAATTTGATAGTACTCATCACTATGTCTTCATCGATTTTCCGGACCCAGCAGTTAAAAACGAAACCGGATTTTTAAATACATGCCACCAATCTGTCTATTTTGGTGTCAAATTGCTTTGCTTTGTACACCTTTGGTTTTAATGCTGGTTTCTAAAATATATCATCCATGCAGGTACAAGAGTTTTTTTTATTTAACACACTGGTGTCTAACTTGTAGTTATAGCCCCAGTTTTGGCACATAAGTACAATGAACTACATAGAGATAAAGCTATTTCATAAGGATCACAAAGCTGATTGAGCAGGACAGCTGGGATTCATCTCTTGATGAAACCTCACTCTGTATTTAGGCCTTACACAACAATTGTCCTCCCGGATCTTTCCACTAGAATATGAGCAAATTACATTTACCAGTCCAGATCCGAAGCAACAATCACTTGTTAAAAGTCTCCTGGATTTCATCAAGTCAGACAAAGATTCTCCTGCAGTCTTACCTGTTGCTTCTTGAGTAGGATGTTGACACTGGTCAAGTCCTTGCCATAGTCATCAGACTGTAACTGGCCCTCAAGGTTCTCGAGCCATGCCTCCAAGTCAGAGCAGCTTTGGGTGAAGAGCTCTGCCCTATTGGCATCAAATAGGCACTGAGCTTTGGTCTTCGTAGTGGATTCCAGATCATCCCAAAGACTGTGTAGGTTAGTGAGCTTTTCCTTCACAACTGGTTCCAGCTCCGGCTTTTCAGATATAAGCTGCTGTCCTTCCTAAGAGAGATTAAAAAGAACACTATTGGCAATTTGAAGAAACGTATTACAGTATGTAGAAAGAACAGGTGAAAAAAATGCAGTGTACTTGGTCTGCTGAAAATGAAATAAAAATGGATTGAAATTTTTGTGTATGCACCTTTCATCTAGCCAGTCTTAAAGAACTCTACATGGAATGTCTTTTGAAAGCCGTAAATTAGGCTGAATTTGAAAACTGGGCACAGAAATCATTTGATGGTACCACCAGTCTGAAGTGGACAATTTCAAATTTGATGGAATACATTGCCACCAGTAATGAATTTCTGACCCCTTTTTCATACTTTTTACATGATAAATGTGACAGACCTGGCATTGCCTTTCAGGCCAAACACAACATGAAATGCATGTAAGAGAAGACTAAAAAAACAGCTTCTATTATGTAAAATGCTGTTCAGGGTAAGAAAACGTGTTGCAAAGCAGAACTTTTTGTGTGTATTTAAAGTGCAAGCATTTCCTACCAAAAGCCTCAAGAATATTTTAAATAAAATAGGCCTCCTTGATGTCACATAGTTTGGGATCTGCATGTAAAAAAAACTTGGTGAGCTGGAGATACACTCAATATGCTGTAGCACTTAGAAGACTATTTTATAAGTGTATGTATGGAGTATATTAGAAAAAAACTCAGAAAATGCCATGAGTCAAGGATATGTGTAATATTTAGACTAGAAGAATTGGAAATAGTTCACATTCGTATAAGGCCTTCTCGCTACCTTGTCAATCTTGTCCAGCCAGTCTTTATTGGAGGCTAGTTCTGCCATAAAAGCCTGGTGCTTCTGCCACTTGCTGTGCAGGTTGCGGGCTTCGTCATAGGACATGTCCTGCGCTGTCAGCATCTTCTCATTAATCCAGAGGGTCAGCTAGAGAAACAGACAGCAGTCAGATAAGTGGGTATCCTCATAACACACACTGCTCTGAACAAACACTCTACAGATCCTGTTGAGATTTTTTTCGGCATGGGGGTATGTGACCAGTAACTGGAAAATTGATGGCAGACAGCTGCTAGATTACACCTCTCACACTAGGTTGCACCCCCTACAGAGGTAACCCTTCATGCATCACCTCCTCAACCTAGTTCACATTCTCCTACTTAATTATACACTAAATTTCATTCTGCCATCTCATCTATCCAAAGCACACAGAAAATTGCCTTCAACATCACGATCAACAACTGCTGGCGGCTTGAACACCTTCCTAATACTAGTCTACACTCTGCTACACAAGTCCTAGGCCATGCCTTTCCCATTAGACCACGTGCATCTGAAATTAAATTAAAAAAAACTAACAATCTCTTCCTCTCAAGTCTTTTGGTGGCACATCCTCTGGCTAGGCTGTACACTGCTACTATATCTCCCCACCCTCCAGTTCCTAACACAGCAACTACAACGTACATCAGACTGATGAACAGAACCCCATGGATAGCACGCTATGCCATGACCTGCACCCATCCTGATTCATCACACTAAACCACTACATAGCAAACCGCTTAAATCACACCACTCCTGCCATTTTGCTAGCCCACTAGAGACACCTCATCCTGCTATCTCACAAGAGATATACTAGATGGCACTGCCAACCTCATCCTCATCCTCATCACAGAGTACCTGTCTTCCTGAAGACCACCTCTGGAATGCTTGTTCACCAGCACTTCCTTAAATGTTCCTTTATGCAAATATGCACCTGCTTCAGTTCAAGACACATGGCCGGAGTAGTATTAGGTGCTCTAAAGTCTGAAACATTCAGGCCACAGTTGGGAATGTTCAGAAGTAACCATCTATTTTGTAGACTGCTCAAATGGCTGTCACTGAAAGGTTTTTACTGGTTAGAAACTGAATGAGGATACATTTCCAGGATGTTGCCTCACATATCCATGGTTAGTATATGCAGATAGTTTGAACTGCACCAAGAGCCAGTGACAGACAATGCTGAGGGGGAACCCTTCATTTAACTCCTGCTGAGTGGTTACAACTGAGCAACACACCTCCTGGCAGTCCTGCAGGAATTGCTGTAGCTCCCAGTTGTCCTTCAAGCGGGCCAGCAGGTCGCTGGCAGCTCTACGGTTCTTCTGATGCCTGGCATGAAAAACAAAAGATACAAGTTATTTTCTCTTAAGCCCCATTCTTCTCTTTTCTCATCTGTTCGTGGAATCTTGACAGCACTGCATCAGTGGTTAAGTTACGTTATTCAGGCCACAGGTAGCAGAAGAAGTGGGTCTGCAATCACTGGAATAATCACCATAATACTCAACTCCGGGTCGCTGCCTCAAATCATACTCTATCGGAAGGAGTAATACCTGCCCCCCGTATTGATTTATTAATTCTATTCCACGGCAATTTCGGTTGTATTGCTGGGTTCTCCATATCTGCTCCTACCTCTATATGCAGTGTAAATGGGAGGGGAAATGATGTGCAGCACCCAACAACCAGTTTCAATTGATCCGTTGCCTCTACTTAAGCCTCATACTGGTCTCAAGTGGTTCACGGCTGTCCCTGGACAGCTCCACTGCTATCAAATGGTTTGCTGCAATTCCTTCAGCCATTAATTACACCAACTTTTTTAGCTAGCACCTCGGCAAACAGCAAGCTCATCACATCATCACAGCCCACTCTGCCTTCACTGATCTAGATTTCTGGCAAGATAACTCAGTGAGATGAACACTCGCTGCTGATAAATGCAGTGTGCTGACAAATGCAGCATTTTGAAGGTCATCAGTTTAAAATCCAGCAAGACCGACCCATCTTTCCAAGGTGGGTGCTGTAATTACCATAAGTGGATATTAGTAATATGTGTTACCTGATGCACATAGAAACAACTGAAGTGCAGTATTAATGACGTATAAAAAGGAAAATATTACTTACCCTGTAAGCATCAGTTTGTGGCATGTAATGATCTAGATTCACATGCTGTGCATACTCTTGCCATCTAGTGTTGCGCTCGGACGTTTGCAAACAGTTTTGTTTCCTGAAGAAGTATTTCGAGTCACAAGATATAGTGACTCCACTCATGATTGGTAATGCGCATGAGCATCAGCGTCATGGTTTTATTCCACCCAAAGACAGGCGACGTAGATGGAGCATAGGGATACAGGAAAGATGACCATCGTAAAGAACAGGAAATGTCAAAGGTAGAAAGGCTATTGGGGGGGGGGAGGATGTAGCCTTATGGCTAGAGCGGTCGTACTCAAAGCTGGGGAACCCGGGTTCGAGCCTCAGCAACGACGCTCAACATCCTGTGATTCTGGGCAAATCACTTAATCGCCCCGTACCTAACAAAAATGAATGTGTCAATCTGTAACAAAACTGGTGCTCATGTAAAGCGTTCTGATACCCGATGTCCTCCCTAGGGTGCATACGACAGCTTGGCCAACTGTAGCTTTTTGGCTGGCAAAACATCCACACAGTAATGTTTAGTGTAAGAATGGGGGGTGGACCAGATAGATGCTTTGCACCCGTCAGCTATAGGGATATTGCCTAGGAAAGCCATAGAAGCCCCTTTTTTACAGGTTGAGTGTGGTCTGGGAGGTCTGTATACGTTTGTCTAGCAAGCGTGTAATACTGAATTTAGAGAGAGTACAGCCTTTGTATGGTTTTGAGAAATAAGCAAAGAGCTGTTGTGCCTTTCGGAAAGGCTTAGATCTATCAATGTAATACCCGAGTGCTCTTTTGACATCTAGAGTATGAACAGCTTATTCGGCTACAGATTCTGGCTGTAGGAAGAACATTGGTAGTTCTATGGTTTGATTCAGGTGTAAGCTAGAGACCACTTTGGGAAGGAACCTGGAATTTGTCCTAAGCACTACCCTGTCTGAGTGGACTTGGAAGAAGGGTTCTTATAGGCTAAGAGCTTGTAGCTCACTGACATGTCTGAGGGAAGTGACAGCTACTGGAAACCTACATTCCAAAACAGAAACTGTAAGGGACATGAGTGTAGTGGCTCAAAGGGAGGGGTCCCATAACTCTGGTTAGGACAATGTTGAGAATCCACATGGAGACCGAGGTACCCTTGGTGGGATAACCCGTTTGAGTCCCTCCATAAAAGCCTTGATGAGAGGGACCCTGAAAAGGGAGATTTGTTATCTATTTTGAAGGTAAGAGTCAGGAGCCGCCAAGTGAAGCCTAATGGAGGTGTATGCGAGGACTGATTTCTGAAGGTGGAGCAGATAGCAGACAGTGTCCTGGATTGCTGCTTAAAGATGGGTAATGTGTCTAGGAAGGCAGTAGTGCACAAACCTCTTCCAGTTGGAAGCATAGCAGGCTCTGGTTGTAGGTCTACGCGCCTCCTTAAGGACAGCCATACATTCTGAAGGTCGATTGAGATACCGAATCAGTAGGGCTTCAGGAGTCAGATCACAAGGTTGTGCTGTTTGGGGTTGGGGTGCCTGAGCATGCCCTGATTCTCGGAGAGAAGATCCGGCTAGTTGGGCAGCTTTTCCTGAGGCACTAGGGATAGCTCGAGGAGGGTGCCTGGCCCAGGTTGGGGCTACTAGGATGAGAGTGAGGGATGTTTGCAGATGCCTGTGAACCATGAATGGAAGAGGTGGGAGAGGCGGAAAATCGCAGACAAATATCCGACCAGTTCATCTATATAGCCTTGCTTATGGACTGCGGGTATGGAAGTCTGGATGCAAATTTTGGGCCTTTTGAGTTTTCTGCAGTGGCGAACAGGTCTATGTAGGGGAATCTGAATGGTGGAAGTAAGGAAGTAGGACTTGGGGGTTCCAACTCATGGACTTGTTGATGCATCCAGCTGAGCAGGTCTACAAAATCGTTGTCCAATCATGGAATGTAGTCTATGAGGAGATGTACCCGGTTATATATCGCCAACCGCTCTGAGCTAGAGTGGACAACTGCAGGGACTGTGTGTCGCCCTGTTTTGCAGGTAAAACATGGTGGCTGTGTTGTCAGTCCGGACTAGAATCATCTTGTGTTATATGCGAGGGAGGAACGCTCTGAGGGCTAGCTGAATTGCTAATTATTCCAGGTGGTTGATGTAGAGGCTCCGTTCGTTGGGCATCCACACCTCTTGTATGGTTAGCTCTTGGAGATGCGCTCCCCAACCAGTGAGCGAGGTGTCTGTTGTAACGGTCATTTGTGGAACTGAGCCCAGGAAGGCCTGCCCCTGCAACAGGTTGTTGCCATTCCACCACTGCAGAGAGCGATGAGTATGGCCCCAGATCAACACTAGATCATCCCATGGAGCTTCCGCCTGTGACCATTGTGCTGCTTGGCACTTTTGCAACAGATGCATGTGTAACCTGGGATGTGGGACAATAGCAAATGAAAAAGGTCATCATACCTAGGAGGTGCATGACCAGTCTGACCGTTAACTGGCGATCTGGCTGAAAACGAGGAACCAGCGCTTGAAAAGCTTGAACTTCTGCTGGACTGGGAATGCTTTTCCCGCGCAAGAGTCACTTATAGACTGGAGAACGGGTTGTAACTGCAAGGGATGGAGGTCGGACTCGACAGCATTAATGGTAAAACCTAGACAATGCAGGAGATGTATGATGGCCTGAGTGTGGCACTGCTGCTGCATTGTGCTCTTGATCAGCCATTCATCCAGTTAAGGGAACAAGTGGATGCTGCTCTTTCTGAGGTGCGCGGCTACCACTGCAAGACACTCTGATCACCCTGGGAACTGTTGTCACTCAGAAGAACAGCACTTTGAACTGATAATTCTGACCACTTACCACGAACCAGAGGAACCGTTGATGTGCAGGGTGGATGGGGATGTGGAAGTAGGCGTCCTTCAGGTCGAGGGCGGTCATGAAGTCGCCTTGTTGTAGGAGAGGTATGACATCCTGGAGTGTTGCCATGTGAAAGTGCTTGGACAGGATGTACTTGTTGAGGGGCCGAGGTCGAGGATGGGCCTGAGGGACCCGTCCTTCTTTGGAATCAGAAAGTATGGGGAGTATATCCCTTTGCCCCGGTGTTGTGGCGGCACAGTTTCTATGGTCCCCTTGCTGAGCAGTTCTGCATCTCCTCTTGGAGCAGACACTGATGTTCCAGGGTCAGTTTGTGTCTGTGGGGGGATGTTTGGATGAGTTCCAGACAGTATCCCTCTGCAAGGACATCTAGAACCCACTGATACAAAGTGATCTCTGCCCATCGGGGCAGAAACCCCTGCAGCCTTCCCCCTAAGGTGTTAAGTGGTCGGGGGGACTGAGTCACTGCTTGGCAGGTGCGGCCCCTTTGAAGTCTGCGCCTTTCCCTCTACCCCTATCGTTGCTACCCTTGTATCCTCCAATGTAGTAACCAGTAACCCCAAGATGGTGTTTGCTGCTGTTGCTGCCTGGGGAAAGATGTGGATATCTTAGGAGTGGTGGCTTTGGCCCTGCCACAAAATTGTGTGTGGCGAAAGGATCCCTGACCTGAGGGGGTCTGCAAGGCACCCATTACTTTGCTCGTCTCTGTATCCTTCTTGATTTTTTCCAGCATCTGGTCAACTTCTTGGCCGAACATATACTCGCCATCAAAGGGCAAATTGACCAGATGCTGCTGAACCTCTGGTTTAAAACCAGAAACACGTAGCTAGGCATGCATGCGAAGAAGGATACTGGTATACTGTAGATCAAAGGCGCACCTGATGTTGATATTTGAGCTAACGCTCCCCTCCGCTACCATCTTCTGACCTCTTGGACTGGTTTGGGAGGTGTTGCAGCACCTCCTCCATCTCATCCCAGTGGGCACGATCGTACTGGAGAGTAACCCAATAGAACTGGCAATACACCAAGGTGCAGCAGATTGGGCTGCTACCCTCTTCCCAGCTGCATCTATTTTCTTACTCTCCCGGTCCAGTTGGGAAGGCCCTTGCGAGTTTGCAGGTTTCTGTGCAGTCTGAACCACTAGGGAATCAGGTGGCAGTTGTCCATTAATGTAAGGAGGGTCAGAGGGGAAGCTTTAAACTTTTTGTTCACTCTAGGCGTGATGACTTGTACCTCGACTAGTCCCTTGAAGTCGTTAGGGGCTGGTTTGAGCATCCTCTTAAGCATCAGGAGGTACTTCATGGACCTCTGTGTGGTAGAGAGTTTGCATAAGGAAATCATCCTCCTCAGGCTGCTTGTGCTTCTCAACAACTTTGTGGTAAGCAGCTGCCCTCCTCAGCACCTCATGGTAAGCAGTAGTGTCATCTGGAGGGGGAAGGTTTGGCTGGATAAAGTTTCTGATCTGTGTCCTGGGGGTCCACGTCAATCATTCCACAGGTCGTGGGATTGTGGGTTATAAGGGAATCATAGGGGTCAGAGGGACCTAGGACTACCCATCACCACCTGACCCTGATATAGGGGAACCCTGAGGGGACTCCGTCAAAGGGTGTAGTGGTAGGGAGATTGGGCGTGGACATGGTGGTGAAGTGGGCAGAGGAGGAGGGATGAGTGTGGGGTAGAGGTAGGCATATCACAGGCGGTAGTGGAGATGTGCTTTTATAATGGAGATAAGGCTTTTCTGGGCCGAACATATACTCGCCATCAAAGGGCAAATTGACCAGATGCTGCTGAACCTCTGGTTTAAAACCAGAAACACGTAGCTAGGCATGCATGCGAAGAAGGATACTGGTATACTGTAGATCAAAGGCGCACCTGATGTTGATATTTGAGCTCACGCTCCCCTCCGCTACCATCTTCTGACCTCTTGGACTGGTCTGGGAGGTGTTGCAGCACCTCCTCCATCTCATCCCAGTGGGCACGATCGTACTGGGAGAGTAACCCAATAGAACTGGCAATACACCAAGGTGCAGCAGATTGGGCTGCTACCCTCTTCCCAGCTGCATCTATTTTCTTACTCTCCCGGTCCAGTTGGGGGGGAAGGCCCCTTGCCTTGTGAATTTGCAGGTTTCTGTGCAGTCTGAACCACTAGGGAATCAGGTGGCAGTTGTCCATTAATGTAAGGAGGGTCAGAGGGGGAAGCTTTAAACTTTTTGTTCACTCTAGGCGTGATGACTTGTACCTCGACTAGTCCCTTGAAGTCGTTAGGGGCTGGTTTGAGCATCCTCTTAAGCATCAGGAGGTACTTCATGGACCTCTGTGTGGTAGAGAGTTTGCATAAGGAAATCATCCTCCTCAGGCTGCTTGTGCTTCTCAACAACTTTGTGGTAAGCAGCTGCCCTCATCAGCACCTCATGGTAAGCAGTAGTGTCATCTGGAGGGGGAAGGTTTGGCTGGATAAAGTTTCTGATCTGTGTCGTGGGGGTCCACGTCAATCATTCCACAGGTCGTGGGATTGTGGGTTATAAGGGAATCATAGGGGTCAGAGGGACCTAGGACTACCCATCACCACCTGACCCTGATATAGGGGAACCCTGAGGGGACTCCGTCAAAGGGTGTAGTGGTAGGGAGATTGGGCGTGGACATGGTGGTGAAGTGGGCAGAGGAGGAGGGATGAGTGTGGGGTAGAGGTAGGCATATCACAGGCGGTAGTGGAGATGTGCTTTTATAATGGAGATAAGGCTTTTTAAGTGCAGAGGAGGAGGGTGGATTTATGGCCTCCTCAAAAATCAATATCCTCTTTGGAGGGGCAAAGTCTTTTGCCTGGAGGACATGCTTAGCCAGGATTTGTCCAGTCCCAGTCTGAATGTGAATCTGTTGCTGCCTGCCATCGAGCACCTCTTGAAGGCGTTGGAAGATGGATTGATCCTGATCGTTGGAAGCGACGGAGAATGCTGCTCTGGATGTCTGCTTTCTCAGATCCGAGGACATCCAATGGCCTTCCGGCACGGAGCCAGACTTCAGCTCCGAAGGTTTCAAGGGTGTCTTAAATGTCAGAGCCAAAGAGCCTGCCGAAGAGCCTGACGCAATCTAAGGGCATGGCTTGGAGGCGTGCTTCAAACGCCGAATGGTGTACATGCGTTGGCTCCGATTGGTATCTCAGTTCCTACCATGGCTTTCGGGCAGTGGCGGAGCAGAGCCCTCATAGATGGCTTGTGAGCTTGATGCTCTGCCCTCTCAAAGGCGATGCTGGGCTTCAGAGTGGTGTTAAGAGATGGGTGGCGGGATATTGATACTCACTGCAGCCGTTTTTGTAGATGAACGCTGTGTGTGTGGAGGCTCGTCCCCATCGATGTCAGAAACCGGAGTCTTCCTCCAACTCCGATTCCTGAGCATTTGCAACAGAAGCTTCTGGCTGTTGCTTGGCCTCGGTCTCCTGTTCCCCGAACAGGTCTGGAGTATCTTCCGATCAGTGGTGCGCCATCGATGGCGAGCGATGCGTTGATCCAGATGGTACTGTAGAGTCTTTTTGCTTCAGAAGGCAAGGTACACTGAGCAGGAGGTCTTCTGGTGGTCTGGGGACAGACAAAGGTTGCACATCTGATGTAGGTCTGCCCTTAGGTACTGCACTCAACACTAAGGGCAGTATCTGAATGGAGTCCTTTCCATTACAGATGCATTCTCTTGTGCTGAGTGGATTGAGGCCCGATGGAGCCAGGCCTGTATGGGGCTTCGAAGTATTTAACCGAGGAACAGAAGTAGAGATGACTCGATGCTTGAAACCGACATTAGATGCACTGTTTATTCAACTAACAAGGTAGAAAGAACCGAAAGGGCCCAGCGAGAACACGATGCAGCATCGAACCGGAGCTCGAATGAGCACGTTTGAACTTGATGGCGGAAAAAAACAATCTAACAATCAAGTCAATTACCAATCATAGGTGGAGTCACTATACCTTGTGACTCGAAAGACTTCTTTGACAAAAAACAACATGCATACTCTTGAGCCCAATACGAAATGGCGGGAGAATGCACAGCATGTGTATCTACGGCTACACATGCCACAAACACAAGTGCTTCTTATAACTATTGTTAATCCATCTGCAAGGACAACTGATACATCAAACTCAATGCATCTCCCTCATTAGTCCAAGCTAGTTCACTGGAGCCTACACCATGCCCACTGGCCTCAACTTGTTTAATCTCTCTTTAACCTTGAAGGTCCCAGCAGGTTTACTAAAGCCAGATCCGCTGCAACTCTTCAAAACTGTAACAAACACAGCACTCACTTGTCTAAATTAGATCACTGTAGGCACCTTCTCCCACATTGGCCCCACATGGTTCACTGCAGACTAACTTGGTTTATGCAGACACACACCCTGGGCCCAATTTGCCACTGCAACACCATGAATCCCTACTGGTTCTATCTGCTCTGCTCCAGGCCTTGAAATCCCACTTGTCTCAACAGGTTAGCTGAACTATTTCTGGTCCCACTGGTCCTAAAAGGTTTATCTGAGCCCTTACCTGTGGTCTATGGAGTCCACTTTCTCCTGAATTTTGTCTGAATGAACACTGTCCTCTAACACAAGCTTCCGACCAGAGTCCAATAGCCCCTTGATCTTCTCCTCATTGGCGTCCATGGTAGTCATGAAATCTTCATGCTTCTTGATGGCGGCCTCTGCAGCTTGTAGCGTGCTTGGCATCTCTGTGTGCGACAGTACATATTCCTGCAGAAAGAGCAAGACCAAGACGAGTAATTCATAGACACCCAACCTCAAAACTTAGATGGCACACACTTATAATCAAGCTTGTGAGGTCAGTGAGAGATCCTGCTATAGGAAAGCAAAATTAACCTGGTGAGAAAATACTAGAACATATATAGTTCCTACTAAATGTCAAATTACTATTGGAGCAATTTGCAGAGATCAACCATTATTTAAATGAATCACTTAGAAATAGGACATGACAGCAAGCAGATACCCTTATGCTCACTCAATCTGATCAGCCAACATCAATTACCTACAAGTCCTTCCTGGTCTCCAGCTTCCTTCTTTGCCCTTCCAGAGTGCTGCTACTTTCTAGTGTCTATCCATGGGTTTTCTGAATTTGATTTACTTTTCCTGTTCCCGCTATTTCTCCTGAGGGGATTGCACCCAGAGCAAGACTTGCAATAAATAAATACCTAATAAAACAAAAATAAATATAAAAAAAAATAAGCAGTGCAGGGTTCAGTGTTTTTCTTAGAACCCGTCTGAACTACTGCTGAAGGGGTAGGGTTTCCAAAATATGAGGATGTCACCTAAAGCCTCTTTCTTCCACTAACCTTCACTTCCTGCCTCTAGCTCACTCTCACACAGTTCTTTTTTTATCCCAACTTTCGTTGTCACTACACTCCTTACGTTCTCTTTCTCCTCCTTTGCCCCTATTCCGACTTTCTCGCTCTTGATCAACCTTTGATCATGCAAAAAAAGTACCAGCCCCCAAAAATGAGTGCCTGTACCTACTGCCTTCAACGACCAGCACAAATGAAGCACTGGTAGCAGAGTGCATTCACCAATATTTCTGTAAAAAATTATTTTCTAATGTTATCCCCAACACTAACCAATTGATTGTACACAGCACCTCTAGCACCTCTCCGTACGTTATGGCCCAAACATTGCAACAATAACATGGGCCTAAAACTAAACTTGGAACAGGATCTGTATTTTTTTTGCCTCTAACAACATTATGCATATATCCCCTTTTTGAGCTTGTTAAAAAGTACAGTTTAGGGCCTTCTCTGTGTTGGACCTTGCACTTAGAACCTTGTGGTATATCAATATTCACTCTGAAAGCTCTGCAAATAGTCTGGACTTGATTTCAAATTTATATAGAGATTTACATCGGTCCAGATACTGTGACTCTTTCATGAGGTGCCCTTGCAGACAGCTTCTTATCTACCCTCCTTGGCCAAGAAACGATGAAGGGAGTAGAGCAAAGTTGGCTTGTAACCAGTTTCCTGAGCTTACAGTTCCTAAGAATTATTTTTATGAGATGGGATTGCTAACGAATTAATCCTAATGGTCAGCTTGCACCAGCTGCTGTGCAATCACTCTTCACAGTTATTATCCTCTCTTCTTCTACTACTCTTGCTTCCCTAAAGCAAGGAATTGGCAGTTTGGTAGAAGTTCAGTTTGTAATATGGCATGCCCTTTTTTTCTTATCCCAGCTTTTTTGTAGCCTTCCGGTTTGTTGTGGTGGTATCATAGATTTTCTTGTCTTCTCACATTTCTGCACTTGATTGCTTTTTTTTCTTCTTCCTGTTACGTACTGGACAACCTTCCTCGATGCTCTTGTACTACTGTCACCCCCCACCATGTTTGTACAGACTTCTATGACTGTGCTGCTTCCGGAATTATTATTTTTTTTAAATTAGAGAATACATTATATAGAAACAAATTTGCATTGGAGCCATTGATATATTTTAGAACAGTGGTTCTTACCCTTTTGACAACTGTGGACCCCCACTTAATCCTTATTGGAATCGGGGGACCCTCACCGAGTCATTATTGGAATCCAGAGACCCATGCCTAAGTAATTTCGATGATTTGAACCACAAAACAATATACAAAAATATGGAACAAGCACACAAACAAATACACCAATAATGAAATATTTTATCTAATTCACAAATAAAAGTAAAAAAAAAAAATCAAACTTAATGGGAAGGTTGGAGCTTGTCTAAATTCAATTGAGACACCCGTCACCCACATAATATTCTGTTTACCGGCTCAAAATTTTTATATGAGGATACCAACCTAATTTTTAGCAATCAATTTCAAATCTTTCACATTTATATAACATTTAAAAAATGTCATTTTTACATTTTGTTTCTTTACTTATATACACCTTATTTGTCTGTTAACATTATTTAATTTCTAAGCAGTTGCGGATCTCTTGAGTAGGCAACGCAGACCCCCAAGGGTCTCTGGACCATAGACTTCTAAGAACTGCTGCTTTTCGAATACATTGCATCAGGTTTGGAAAACACAATTCATCAGCAAAATATCAAATCTATTAAACATCACCAGCTTATTCCATAAAATTTACATTTTCCAAAATAAAATTAGGAATCAACATTTGGAACTTCAAAGGACTCACACTTTTTTTCAGAAATGTTGACCTGCCTCCTTTAAGATCGAGTGCAATAATTCTTTACATTTTACTGATAATTTTACCAAGCCGTTTCTTTAGAGTGGGCACATTATCGAATTTCTACTGTGTCATAACTGGTCTTGGTGCTAATATGGACATAAGGAAAATGCTACTTACCCAGTATGCATCTGTTCTTGGCATGTAGAGCTGTAGATTCACAAGCTTTGCATAGCCTGCCATCTAGTGTTGGGTCCGGATGTTTGCACTTTGTTTTTCTTCGAAGAAGTCTTTTCCAGTCACAAGGTAGGTGACTCCTCCTTTTGGTGATAGTGCGCATGGGCATCGACTCCATTGTTAGGTTGTTTTCCCGCAGAGGGTGATAATGGAGTTAGTCAGAGTGATAGAAAGAGATGTCCATGTATATGCATCTAAGTAAGATATCACTACAACAGGTATCCAGGAGGCGGGTGGGCGCATGTGAATCTACGGCTCTACATGCCAAGAACAGATGCGAACTGGGTAAGTAGCATTTTCAGTTGGAAGCATGTGAGCTGTAGATCACATGCTTTGCATAGACTATAGAGCAGTGATCTCCCAAAGAGGTGGCTAACCTGTAGCTGTTGCAGTAGTTTGAAATAGTGTACGTAAAACTGCTTGGCCCACATTAGCTTGCTGTCTTGCTAATACATCTACACAACAGTGTTTTGTGAATGTGTGAGGTGTAGACCATGTTGCAACTTTGTAGATGTCATCTATGGGGATATTTCCTAAGAATGCCATAGAAGCCCCTAGTTTGCGGGTGGAGTGCGCTCTAGGGGGAACTGTTAATGTTAGTTTTGCTTTTGCATAGCATGTCTGAATGCATTTGACTATCCACCGTGCAATACTTGATTTTGATATGGGATTGCCTTTATGTGGTGGCGCAAAAGCCACACAGAGTTGTTTTGTCTTACGGAAAGGTTTTGTCCTTTCTATGTAATAGAGTAATGCTCTTTTAACATCTGAGGCGTGTAGAGCACGTTCTGCCACAGAATCTGGTTGAGGGACGAACACAGGCAACTCAACAGATTGGTTGTATGAAAGGCAGAAATGACCTTTGGTAGAAATTTAGGGTTAGTCCGAAGAACCACTTTGTTTTGGTGTACTTGTAAAAATGGTTCTTCTATGGTTAGTGCCTGAAGCTCACCTACTCTCCTCAGTGATGTGATAGCTATGAGGAAAGCTACCTTCCACGTGAGAAATTGCAGCTCACATCGGTGCAATGGTTCAAAGGGTGGACCCATCAGTCTGGTGAGGACAAGGTTGAGATTCCACACTGGAGCAGGTGGAAGTCTTGGGGAATGACTCTTAAGTCCTTCCATAAATGCTTTAATGACAGGCACTCTGAAGAAAGACCGATGTCTATTTTGAAGGTATGTAGCTAATGCAGCAAGATGTAAGCGTATGGATGTGTACGCTAAGTTTGAGCACTGTAGATGTAATAAATAGCATATAATGTTCTGAACTGAAGCATCAAGCGGCTTGATTTGATTGTTATTACAATATATGACAAACCGCTTCCACTTTGCTGCATATCAAGCCCTTGTGGTAGGACGTCTAGCCTCTTTGATAATGTTCATGCAGTCTGGAGGGAGATTGAGGTAACCAAACTCTAAGACTTGAGGTGCCAGATCGCAAGGTTGAGATGACTGGGATCTTAATGTCAGTTTAAAATTGTAGTTTAAACCTACCCGTGATTGCATATTTAATTACCTGTTTTGTGTTCAAACTTGTGGTTTTTCCTGCCCATGATTGCTTCCATTTAACGTGTTGAATTGTGGGATTTGCAGTCCTAAATCTCTGTAGTTTTTCCCTCTCATTCCCGGTGACTATCAGTTTTCCCTCCAAATTTCCCCTTGTCTCTGTGCAAAGACCTGTATGTTAAACAGTGCACCCCCAGCCACCATTTTGTGTTAACAAGTCAGTGAAACCAGCCCCTCCTCCCCCCCCCCAGCAACAGGGATATTCTACATCAGAGTGTGCCCTGAGGCAGCAGTGATCTTCTGTGTGCTGTTTAAACTGTGTTTAATAGGGACTGTGCACTTCGTTTTTTGTCCAGGAGAGGGAGTAAAGTTTTATACAAACACTATTTTCAGAGGACAAGTTAGGCCTTTACCTGCAGAAGTCCAAAGTGTGGATTGAGCCTGTCTGTGTCCTAGGAGATTCTGAACAAGAGAAGCAGCTCCCAACTCCCTGGCCAGAAAACCTTGTCTGAGGTTGCTGGGACCTTATATAGTCTGCTAGTGGTAGGTACATGTATACACTGATTGGAGGTTGTATCTGATGTTTCTATTGGATTAGGTTTAGTGTCCTCATTAGTTGGGTATTTGAGGGTTCTGATTGGTTTCTGGGTCTGTGATTCAATCAATGTAGGATTGGGGCTAGGGCTAGGATTTCTATTGGAAGTAGGGACTAGGGCTTCCTGTGTTGTTGGGACTAGGGTGGGACTAGGGCTAGGGTTAGGCCTTTAATTGGAAGTAGCGATTAGGGCTTTTGGTGTCATTGGTTGCTGGACTAGGTGTGGTACTGAGAGTAGGGTTAGGCTTTCTATTGGAAGTAGGGACTAGGGCTTCCTGTGCAATTGGTTGCTTGGACTTGGGTTGGGACTACTGGTAGGGCTAGGGCCTCTATTGGACGTAGAGATCAGGGTTTTTGAAAGTTATTGGGTGCTTGGACTAGGGCAGAGATTGGCTGTAATGTCCTTGTCTCCTATTGTCTCTAGATTTTAGGGCTAGTGTTGTGATTGGATAGGGTTAGGGCTAGGGTTCCCATTGGCTGAAGGGGTCGCCTGACTACTAGGGCTATAAACGGCCAAGGCTTAGGGCGTCTCAGCCCGGGCGTCTCAGCCAAGGGTGGAGAGGACAAGGGTGAGTGCCTGTTCGAAACTGGTCGGGACCAGGGCCAGGAATGCTGCCCATTTTCCCATTCATTAATACCCACCCTATGTATTTGTCCCTCTGTACATAAGCATTGATTTTCACTATAGATATGTGCCTATATTAGTGTATTGCTTTGTATAAACATGTACAATAATTATGTTGTTATAAAAACAAAAACAACAAAAAATCTTCTTTGGTCTACATGTACTTGCTTCCATTGGGCATCTATTTACCTCCATGTACTTGGATCTGTGTGTCTGTTACTTTTCTCCTGAAAAAGCATATCCAATGCACTACCCTATTTCTCATCCGCTACCTCTATCAATATCTTTAATCTGCATATACTTACCTCCTTTATGCATCTATACACTCTCAATGTACTTATGGATCTATATATTTATCACTTTCTTCTAATTTAGCATTTCCAATGCACTACCCTATTTCTCAGCCTATACTTTCCTCAATATATCTTCTAGCCCAACTTTCTGACTCATCTCAAACTTCTTTCTACTACTCTTTCCAATTCACTACCCTATCTCACCCTATACAGCTATCATTATATCCTCTACACCCACTCTCTCATTTATCCCAAACGCCATACCACTATGTTCCCCAAAATAACCCTTTCTTGACTCTCTCCTACTCTACCCCTCCTTGCATCTTCTGACACCTCCTTTACTGTACCGATCCCCCAAAACAAACCTTTCTAAACTCTTCCCTCTGACTCTTCCCTCCAAAAACCCTTTTACTCATCCAAAAGCCTCCTCCTACTGCTATGACCTAAAAAAGAAATCCTTCACTCTTCTATCCCTCCACTATCCTTTTCAATCAAAATAACAGACTAGCATGTTCACTTCTCTAATTCCACATTCCACTATACTAATTCACCACTAATCCTTTATGGGTTCCAGAGTAGCGTGCTACTCGCCAACAAAGCGTTTCAACACCTCATCAGGGTTACAAGCGCTATATAAATGCAAACCTTTTTTCTTTTTTTACCCCTCCCTAACCCTTCTCAATCCAAATAACTGACTAACATATCCACCACTCAAATTACTTCATATTTCACTATACTAATTTTCAACACCAATGCTTTATGGGTTCCGGAGTAACCTGCTACTCGCCAGAAAAGCGCTTCAACACCCATCAGGGGTAACAGGCGCTATATGAATGCAAACCTTTCCTTCCCTTCTATCCCTCCGCTATCCTTCTCACTCCAAATAACTGACTAATATCCACCACTCAAATTACTTTCATATTTCACCATACTAATTCACCACTTATCCTTTATGGGTTTCCGGAGTAGCGTGCTACTCGCCAAAACAAAAGCGATTCAACACCCATCAGGGGTTAGAAGCGCTATATAAATACAAACCTTCTTTCCTCTTCTATCCTTCTGCTATCCTTCCGAATCCAAATAACTGACTAACATATCCACCACTTATAATTTACTTGCATGTTTCACTATACTAATTCAACACTAATCCTCTATGGGTCCCGGAGTAGCGTGCTACTCGCCGAAAAAGCGCTTCGACGCCTCGTCAGGGGTAGTAAGCGCTATACAAATGCAATTACAATACAATACAATCTCTGCACGGCTCTGGGTGAGGCGATTGGGTGTAAGGTGTAGTTTTTGGTGAGGAACTACTGAGAGCTCCAACAGGGTGGTGAACCAGGGTTGATGGGCCCATGTGGGAGCAACTAGGATTAGTGTCAGGGACGCCTGTCTGAGCTTCCGAACCACTAAAGGAATGAGTGGGAGAGGCGGAAAAGCGTAGGCAAATATCCCTGACCAATTCCTCCATAGTGCATTGCCTCTGGACAATGGTTGTGGATACCTGGATGCAAAGCTTGGGCATTTTGTGTTTAGGTGTGTGGCGAACAGATCTATGTCTGGGAAGCCCCACATCTGAAAGAATGGGAGGAGAACTCGAGGGTGGAGTTCCCACTCGTGAATCTGTTGTCTTTGACGACTGCGTAGATCTGCTATTTGATTGTCTACTCCTGGAAGGTGTTCTGCGAGGAGATACATTTTGTGGCCCACCTCCAGATGGTCTGTGCTAGTTGTGACAGCTGGAGAGAGTGTCCCCCCCCCCCCCTGTTTTTGTATGTAGTACATTGCTGTCATGTTGTCTGTACGTATCAGGACAGCTTTGCCTACTAGATGAACTTGAAAGGCTTTGAACGCTAGAAAAATTGCTAGAAGCTCTAGATGATTTATGTGAAGCTGCTTTTGCTGTAAACTCCACATGCCCTGAATTGTGTGCGTTTGGAGATGAGCTGCCCAACCAGTGAGCGATGCGTATGTTGTTAGCACTGTCTGTGGAACCAAGTCGATGAAGGGCCGCCCTTTTGGAAGGTTTTGTGGATTCCACCACTGCAGAGATCGATGAGTGCGGCCGTCCACCAACACTAGGTCTGATAACTGACCCTGAGCCTGGTTCCACTGACGTGCCAAGCATTCCTGAAGGGGACGCATTTGAAGTCTTGCGTAAGGGACTATTAGGATGCAAGACGCCATCATCCCTAGTAACTGCATGAACACTCGAGCTGGCAATGAGTGTTGAGGCTGAAACTGAGATAGTAGAGTCTGCATGTTGCAGATTCTGGTCGGATTGGGGTAGGCCAGAGCCTTTTGTGTATCTATAGTGGCTCCCAAATACGCTTGTGTGTTGGATGGTTGGAGATGGGACTTGGACAGATTTACTGTGAATCCAAGATCATGGAGCATCTGCACTGTTTTGTGAGTGTGACAGACAGCTTTGTTGTGAGCTGGCTTTTATGAGCCAGTCGTCTAAGTATGGGAAGACGTGAATGTGTTGTCTTCGTAGATGAGCTGCGACTACTGCCAGGCATTTGGTGAAAACCCTGAGTGCGGTGGGGACTCCGAATGGGAGCACCTTGAATTGATAATGTTGTCCCACTACCACGAACCTGAGGTTTTTGTGGTGAGCGGGGTGAATTGGGATGTGGAAATAGGCGTCCTTTAAGTCCAGAGTGGACAGAAAGTTGCCATGATGAAGGAGCGGGAGCACTTGTTGGAGTGTTACCATATCAAAGTGGTCCGATTGAATGTATAGATTTAAGTCTCTGAGGTCTAGTACAGGCCTGAGAGATCCGTCTTTCTTGGGAATCAAGAAGTACAGGGAGTATAATCTGGCCCCTTGATGTTGTAATGGGACTGGTTCTATAGCTCCTTTCCCTAACAGAGCGAGAACTTCTTGCTTGAGAAGGGTGAGATGTTCTTGTGACATTGCGTGTGATCTTGGAGGAATGTTTGGGGAGTGTCTGTAAGTTCCAGGCAGTAACCATATTGGATAATTTGTAGAACCCATCTGTCTGAGGTGATTGTATTCCAGACGGGTAGAAATTGGGAGAGACGTCCCCCGACAGGAGTGGAATGATCGGGGGGTAGCAGAAGGAAGAAAACCAGTTACTTACCTGTAACTTTGGTTCTCCAGTATTGGTAACTTTCATAGATTCCCATTGCTTGTATCATTCCCCGTCGTCGAGATGGGTGTCCCCGGAATACATAAAATAGCCATAGAAATAAGTACAAAAAAAGAATTAGGCCTAGGCCCCTTCTAGTTTTGTAGCATATCCACCTCTTTGTGTAGAAGAGACCAAACAAAATGAATAGCCAATCAGAATAGACAAGGGGCTCTGGAGTACGCAGTGGTGGCCGGCGTCCTTGGGCTGCGCCCCCACCCCTAAGCTGGTGGTAAAGAATCTAGGGATCTGGCTCGACTCCACTCTTGGATTTCAGGAGCACACCAAAAAGATCGCTGGCACCTGCTTTGGACTCTTACGGGGTCTGAGGCCTTTATTGGGTTTCTTTGACCCAGCCACACGTCAGCTGATAGTACAGGCGACTATTTTGTCAAGCCTGGACTATGCTAACTCTTTGTGGTTAGGTGCCAACAAGGCGGAAGTGAATCGCCTTCAACGAGTCCAGAATACAGCCGCTCGAGTTCTGCTCAGGCTCCCAAGAACCTGTTCTACGTCGGGTGCTTTGCGTCGCCTTCACTGGCTACCCATCCCCAAAAGGATCGAATTCAAGGCACTTTGTCTGGCCTTCAAAATACTAAAACTCTCATCCCCTGAGATTCTATCTAATTTGCTGGTCCCATATGTTCCCGTACGCCAGCTACGCTCCGCTGAGCAATTTCTGGCCACTGTCCCCCGGGTGAAACGCATTAGAGCGGGGGGCAGGTCCTTTCGCTGTCTGGCCGCTAAATTGTGGAACTCTCTCCCTGTGCAGACTCGCCGCTTATATTGCCTGTTAGCCTTCCGTAAGGCCATCAAAACTCACCTGTTTCCTACAGTCTAGCCCCCCACACTCTACCGACACTGCTATCAGCGCCGGGACGCCCCTTCGCTGGGGCAGCTGCGCGCTATACAAGTTTACTTAACATAACATAACAATAGCCTCACCCCATAGAACCTTGCTGAGAGAGCCTCAGATTTTCGTAGCCGTTGTGTAACAGTACCATATAAGATGCTGAAGGCTGAGCTTTCCCATGGGAGGAGGGTGGGCGCATGGGAATCTATGAAAGTTACTGTTAGACTTGGCATCTTTTGGCGTGTTTCCCCTGACTTTTTGCTTTCTGACCTCCCGGTTTTGACTCTGTTTTTGCTGGTGTAATGATTCTGCGCACTTTCCTCACTGCGGTCCAGTGGGAAAGTGCAAGTGCTCCTGTATAAAATGTGTTATGGATTGGTGTTTCCATGATTGGCCTATTTGGTTTATCTGTCAGTCCCTTGTAAAGTGCACTGCGAGTGCCAGGGCCTATAGACCAAATGCTGTTGGTGGGCTGCAGCACTGGATTGTGCCACCCACGCAAACAGCCCGTAAAGTGTAACTCGGGCCTGCCAACGCAGAGCCTGTGCGCAGCCTGGGGCTGCCATGTCGACTTGGCAAGTGCACACGCTTGCAAGTCCCTAAACCTTCCCTTTGCTACATGTTAGTGTGACAGGGTGGGGATAGCGGAGGCCGAACAGGAGAATGACCTAGACTGGTGGTCTGCCATACCTCTATCACCCCCTCTTATCTCCTCGAAACAGGACGAGTGGAGCACCACAAACAAACGCTGTGAACGAACAGAGCGGCTCCTTTAATTGGGGAAGTTTTGATGACGGGACTCCACCCCCTCCCCCTGACGTCATGGGATGCCAAGCAATAAGGGACGAGGATACACCCACGGAAGTGTGCTTCGCCACCGGAGAAGAAGAAGGAGTTGTGTCCGGAGAGATCGAGAGCCAAGTGAGACGGGAAGAAGGAGAGCGGAGGACGAAAGACGGCGGTAGACCTCGAGGACTACAGGATACGCCAGGAGGCCAACGACCCCACGCTTGCCGAGCCACGCTCCTGGAGGAGCGTGGCTAAACCAGGTACGAGACCGGTTTACAGGGTGGCTTGGGAGGAGGGACTCCTCTGACTAGACGGGGAGTAGGGAAAAGAGCCGTTCCCGCTTGCACCTTGCCCCTTCACTATCACTTGCGCCGACAATAGTGCTTCACGGGTTGCTTGAAGGTGTTCCCCTCACTACCCTACCCTTTTCATCGTTGCGGACCGGAACCCTCACACGAGTGTTCTTTTCTTTTTCCCCTTCGGAGTTTCAACCCTTCAACACGATCCCCCACAACATCCACCACGGAGAAGACGTATCGCCAGAGACCGGGACACCGGGAGGAGGAACGGACCCGGCCGGAACGACTCCGATCAGGAGGACAGCCCTCCGAACCAGCGACACATACCCCGGAGAGACTCACCCTCACTCAAAGACGTGTGTTTGGAAAAATAAAATCATATATACCGAGATCTGGTCACCGACCCGTTATTGCGACCCCGCCACAACTGGTGTCAGAAGTGGGATCACCACCTTTGTCCGTCAGCAACCCAGGGATGGACGCAGTTATACAACACCTGATAGCAGGCCAGGAGAAGCTTGAATGGGCAATCGAACGACAGATGTCATCCGCCCAAGCCGATAGGGACGTGTTTAAAAATACCATCACGGCTCAGATGGAGGGACTGCAGAAGATGGTACAGGACCCCGCTGGTCCAGCATCCGGAGACCGAAGAGCTCCAACACCCGGGCCGTCTGGGATAGCCCTACAGAAATACGTATCCGGAGAAGACCCGGATGCGTTTCTATTAAATTTTGAGCGAGCAGCTAGGGCATGCGGATGGCCTGAAGAGAAGTGGCCGTTCTTTCTGGCCCCCTCTTGACAGGCGAAGCACAAGCCGCCTATCAAGTAGCCAATGCTACGGGCACTACCCCCTATCAAACAATAAAAGAAGTTATACTGGACCACTTAGGCCTAGACGCTGAAGCCTATAGAGTACGGTTCAGAAAGGAGAGGGGACTACAAGGAGAAAATCCAAAACCCTTTTCTTTCGTCTTAAGATGGCCGCAGACAAATGGTTGAAACCAACCACCAGCTCCAAAGAAGACATTATGAACCGTGTGTATTTGGAACAGTTTATGGAAGCCCTCCCCTACGGAACGCAGAGATGGCTAAAACAACACACGCACCTAACCCCGAGCAAGCCATCGAGATAGCCACGACGTATTCTCGAGCACAGCCCAGGAACACAGTATGGGAACCTGAGAGACCCCATAAACAGCCCCCCCCCTAAGCTGGACAGGAAATACCAAAAACCCCTGGTCGATCATGCAAAACCTCGAACATTTAAACCAGACATCCCAAGCTTCAGGGGACCACAATGTTTTGAGTGTGGGGATTGGGGCCATAACTCTAGGCTGTGCCCGAAACGTAAACCAGCGGAGGAACCTATGGAAGTGGGCTACATCCCTAGGTCGGTCCTATACAGTGCTGAGATGGGCTCCGCATTCTACGTAAGTGTACGTGTTAATGGGAGGGTGGTAAGGGCTCTATTAGACTCTGGCTGTAAACAATCGGTTATTCAGAAAGGCCTCGTCCGTCCCTCCCAATACATCCCAGACACAATAGTACACATAAGATGCGTCCATGGAGACATTAGACCATACCCTCTAGCGAGAATCACTATCTCACCGATGCCTGGATCTCCCTGTAAGGCACGAGTGGGGGTGTTAGAAACCCTGCCCGAAGAGCTGATTCTAGGGACAGATAACCCAGATTTTCTAGACCTCTTTTTCAACAACGTAGGGAGACAAAAACGACAATGGGAAGAAATGGAGGACTTTGTCTATTGGAGACTGGGTGCTGGTACTACTCCCTTCCGCTACGAAGAAATTTCAAGCCGAATGGCTAGGTCCCTACAAAGTGGTGGGGGTCTTTGGCAAGACCACATACCAGATTCAGATGTCCCCCAAGAAGAAACAGACATATCACATCAATATACTAAAGAAATGGTTGGGACCCTTGCCCAGGGATACTCACCTGACGATACCCACCTCGGAGTCGGGAAGTACCACCCTAAACCACCTAGTGATAAATGAAGAACTGCCAGATAAAGAAAGAGCTGACCTGTTCGAGACTTTGCTACCATTCTCTCCTCTTTTTCGGACCTCCCAGGGAAAACTACACTGGCAGAACATCGAATTGAGACCCAACCTGGGAAAACAATCAAACAGAGGCCATATAGGATACCAGCCGCAAAAAGGCTGCAGTAAATCAGGAAGTACAAGAGATGTTGCGGTTAGGGGTTATCCGCCCCTCTACAAGTGACTGGGCATCCCCGATAGTGATGGTCCCTAAACCGGACGGATCTACCCGCTTTTGTATGGACTTTCGAGCATTAAATGCCGTTTCCACGTTTGATGCGTACCCTATCCCCAGAGTCGACGATCTTATCGAAAAGTTAGGTGAGGCCAAATACATAACAACGTTCGACCTAACGAAAGGTTATTGGCAGGTCCCTTTAAGAGAAGAGGACCGGAAAAAGACTGCGTTTGCAACTGACGAAGGCTTATATGAATTTAATGTCCTCCCGTTTGGTCTGCATGGCGCCCCGGCCACCTTTCAAAGACTTATGAACACCGTACTCCATGGGTTCCCTTCCTTTTGTTCGGCCTACCTTGACGATATCGTGGTCTTCAGTGCATCATGGAATGAACATCTGGAACACCTGCGAACGATCCTCCGTGCCCTTGGACATGCAGGACTACATATCAACACCAAGAAATCACGAGCGGCTTACCAAAAGGTGAAGTACCTGGGATATGTCTTAGGACAAGGAATGATAGCCCCACAGGCTGAAAAGGTGCGAGCGATCGCTGACACTCCCTTTCCCTCCACAAAAAGGGAGCTACGGGCGTTTCTCGGGTTACTGGGGTATTATAGACGTTTTGTCCCCCAGTTTTCGGAGATAGCCGCCCCTCTGACAGACGTTCTACGAAAAGAGATCAGACCCCAATGGCTAGCACATCCCACCACGGAGATGCAGGAGGCGTTCATGAAGCTCAAAGATACCATTACCACAAGCCCTGTTCTGGCCTCTCCGGACTTTAACAAAACCTTCATCTTACACACAGACGCCTCTAATCATGGGTTGGGAGCGGTGTTGTCCCAGGTCGCTGACGACGGGGCTGAGCACCCTGTGTTATACGCTAGTAGAAAACTATTTCCAAGGGAAGCTAAGTACCCCACCATAGAGCGTGAATGCTTGGCAGTAAAGTGGGCGGTAGATAAGTTGCGATATTATCTAGAGGGTCGCCCCTTTATACTGTATACAGATCATGCTCCCTTGCAGTGGATGTGCAGGTCCAAATCGCAAAATCCAAGGGTTCTCCGCTGGTTCCTGTCTTTACAGCCATTTTCCTTTGAGGTTCGACACAAAAGGGGATAGACAATGGGAGCGCTGACTATCTGTCCCGGGTCTTCCCTCCCCCGATCGGGAGAATCCTGGGGTGGGGGAGTGTGACAGGGTGGGGATAGCGGAGGCCGAACAGGAGAATGACCTAGACTGGTGGTCTGCCATACCTCTATCACCCCCTCTTATCTCCTCGAAACAGGACGAGTGGAGCACCACAAACATAAACGCTGTGAACGAACAGAGCGGCTCCTTTAATTGGGGAAGTTTTGATGACGGGACTCCACCCCCTCCCCCTGACGTCATGGGATGCCAAGCAATAAGGGACGAGGATACACCCACGGAAGTGTGCTTCGCCACCGGAGAAGAAGAAGGAGTTGTGTCCGGAGAGATCGAGAGCCAAGTGAGACGGGAAGAAGGAGAGCGGAGGGACGAAAGACGGCGGTAGACCTCGAGGACTACAGGATACGCCAGGAGGCCAACGACCCCACGCTCGCCGAGCCACGCTCCTGGAGGAGCGTGGCTAAACCAGGTACGAGACCGGTTTACAGGGTGGCTTGGGAGGAGGGACTCCTCTGACTAGACGGGGAGTAGGGAAAGAGCCGTTCCCGCTTGCACCTTGCCCCTTCACTATCACTTGCGCCGACAATAGTGCTTCACGGGTTGCTTGAAGGTGTTCCCCTCACTACCCTACCCTTTTCATTGTTCCGGACCGGAACCCTCACACGAGTGTTCTTTTCTTTTTCCCCTTCGGAGTTTCAATCCTTCAACACGATCCCCCACAACATCCACCACGGAGAAGACGTATCGCCAGAGACCGGGACACCGGGAGGAGGAACGGACCCGGCCGGAACGACTCCGATCAGGAGGACAGCCCTCCGAACCAGCGACACATACCCCGGAGAGACTCACCCTCACTCAAAGACGTGTGTTTGGAAAAATAAAATCATATATACCGAGATCTGGTCACCGACCCGTTATTGCGACCCCGCCACAGTTAGTCACCCCTAAGGTAGGCCCAAGGTACCCCTGTGGGCAGGGTGCGTTGTACGCGAAAGGTAGGACATGCCCGGGTGTGTGCGGCATGTCCTGATAGTGAATTACAGCCTAGTTCGTTTTTCACTATTGCAAGGCTACCTGTTCCCCCTAGGCCAGAACGGGCAGTTTTGATTATTACGGTTTATAATCCTAACTGACCCCGGGAACATGGTAGAAATTCGAGTTTAGTATGCCTGGACTCAGAATGATAAAATGCATCTTTTAGTGAAGTTGGTTTTAACATTCTGTGTTTGAAAATACCACTTTTAGAAAGTGGGTATTTTCTTGTCTAACCATCCAAGCCTGCCTCTGCGAGGTTGTGTATTCCTTGTCTGGAGTGTGAGTGACAGGGGCTGGGGGATGCCAGGAGACAGGGTGAGTCAGCGCAGGGCTGAATAGCAAGATCTACATGTAGATGGGTGGGAGGGGTCGCACCTGGGCCCTGAATAGGACAGTTCCTTCCCTCCACAATGCTGGCTCCACCTCCTGTGGTGCGTCTGATGTCCCTGGCCTACTCACTGAAAGAAGGGACGGAGACTTGTCAACAAAGTGCTCCAGAACTGGTTTGGACTAGGCAAAGGCCTCTCTGCCTTCAGAGAACAAAGGAATTTGGGATATAAATATTGGGGCCCGGACCCCATGAATTTAGATCTCGCTGGAATCAAGGAACCTGCCAAGACGAAGAGCTGGAAGAGCTGCCAGGAGGAGTACTGCCCCTTTGCTGTGTTGTTGCTTTGTTGGGTTGGCCTGCAGCTGCTGCTTCTGCCTTGGGCAGTGAAAGGACTGAACTTTCTACAAACTTGTGCCGAGTATCTCCAAGGGCCTGGAACCGAGCTGGCCTCCTGTTAAGAAGTCTTAGGGACTACAAAGACTTCACAAGCCTCTGGGTACCGCTTCTGGAACGCTGTTTCAGTTGCCACAGAGGAAGGGAACTGCAACCGACTCCGTCAACCAAATCCATCCCCTGGCCGGTGACCTGTTTGCACCGCAGACCGCATCGCCCCGCTTCGCATCGCAACCCTGGTCTCACCGTGGGCGACGTCCGACGCCGCCAACATCGAGCCGCTGCTTGCACCGTGACCTGTGGGCACCGCAGTTCGCATCGCATCGCTTCACTGTGCCAGCCGGACCAGACCGACGCTGTCGCTGCAACTGGCTCAAGAGTCGAGACCGCACCGCATTTGGGGCACCGCTCGCACGTCTGCGACGCACCGCTCCGACTCGCACCGCTGTCCGACGCCAGCTCCCGCACTCCGGCTAGGTCGCCTGCATCGCAACCTGTCAGCACCGCATCGAGCATCGTCTCACCCTGCATCGCACGCCTTGGACTCACCGACTCCGTCTGCACGACGCTCATCGAGCCGCTGCCTGCACCGCATCGAGGGGCACCGCACCTTGCATCGCTCCGTCTTGCACCGCAACCGCGACGAACGCCGACCGGCTCGTACACTCCGTACCAGCCACAACGAGAAAGGTACTGTAACCGAGTCTGTTCATGACTCTGCTGGCCCGTATCGACGCGGTCGGCTGGAACTGTTAGACTCTGGGGTTTTCAGCATCACGGTAGGCTCGGACGGAGCTACCGACTCGTACGAACTTTGCTTTTGTGCTATTCCTGCAAAGAAGAAGTTACCGTATCAAGTATTCATTCGTAAAGTATAGTATTGTGGATTTTCGTCGTAATTGGTCTTGTCTTGAGTATATAAAATATTGGTTATTTTTCTAAACTGGTGTGGTGTCCGTTTGTAGTGCTTACACTGTATTACTGTTGGTTATGTGCAAATGCTTTACACACTGCCTCTGAATTAAGCCTGACTGCTCGTGCCAAGCTACCACGAGGGTGAGCAGGGGTTACTTCACGAGTGTAACACCCTTACCCTGACTAGGAAGAAGGGTCCCTACTTGGACAAAGGTGCAAGCCCTTGCCAACTAGAGATCCCATTTCTAACAGTTACCAATACTGGAGAACCAAAGTTACAGGTAAGTAACTTGTTTTCTTACTCCAGTATTGGAACTTTCATAGATTCCCATTGCTTGTATCAGAATAGCTAGCAGTGAGAACGCACATTTTGCGAAGCAATACAATATTATAAAACATTGCAAGACATAGTGCATCATCTTCAGTACAGACATTAATCCCCCACAGTCAATGGATAATAGAACAGTAATCAATCATCAGAAAGAAACGTCAAAGCATGTAGATTTGCAAAATGTGCGAAGAGCGTAAGTAAACAAGAGGAAGGAGGGTTAGAAGGGAAAGCTCACCACTCATTGAAAGACGTTCCTTAGGACTGCCTGTCCCACTGCAGCGTCACTCCGCATTGAGGAATCCAAGCAGTAATGCCTTGTGAAGGTATGGGTACTGCTCCAGGTCGCTGCTCTGCAAATGTCCCTGATAGGAACTCTGGCGAAGAGAGCCGCTGAAGCAGACATAGCTCTCGTAGAATGCGCCCGGACCGCCCTTCCAGGGGCTTGCCCGCTACTTGGTGACAATATTGGATAGCGCTGGCAATGCAACAAGCAATCCCTTGCTTCGAAAGAGGAAAACCTTTGTGAGGAGCTCTGAAGGCCACAAAGAGCTGTGTTGACCTCCTGAAGTCTTTGGTACGCTGTAGATGGAACTTCAAACATCGTTGAATGTCCAGAGAGTGGAGTGCCCTCTCCGCTGGAGTAGCAGGCCGAGGGAAGAAAGACTTGAGAATTACTGGTTCATTCAAATGGAAGTCTGAAGGTACCTTTGGAATAAATTTAGGATTAGTTCTTAGTATCAAAGTCTCTTTCTTAAACTGCAGGAAAGGTTCCTGGATAGTAAGAGCGTGCAGTTCACCCACTCTTCTGGCAGATGTTAAGGCGAGAAGGAGGGCCACCTTCCATGAGAGGAATTTAAGGTCCACCCTATGAATCGGTTCAAAGGATGCCTCATGAGCTGAGTAAGAACTAAGTTAAGCTGCCACAGAGGCGGTGGAGGCTTAACTGGAGGGAAAACCCTAAAAAGTCCTTTAAGAAATTGCTTGACAATCCTTGCCGACCAGAGGGAAGGTCCAGAGGAAGTTCGTCTGAATCTAGAAATGGCCGCAAGGTGTACTTTGATGGAAGAATGAGCTAAACCTGATTTTGCCAATGTCAGAATGTACGGCAAAATTTGATGAGGTTCAGAAGAGTAGGGATGAATGTTTTCTTGACGGCACCAAAAGCAGAAACGCTTCCACTTCAAGCGATATGTTTTATTTGTACTTGGGGCTCGAGCCTGAGCAAGTACCGCTCTACATTCTGACGAGATATTTAGAGCTAGAAATTCTCGGTGCTCAGGAGCCACGCTGATAACTGAAGAGACCCCGGATCCGGGTGTACCACTTGGCCCTGGGACATCGTCAGCAGGGCAGGAATCGGCTGCAGATGAACTGGACGGTCCAGGGAGAGAAGAAGAAGCTCCGTAAACCAAAACTGGCGGGGCCACGCCGGGGCCACCAGAATCATCTTGCAGGGTTCCGCCTTGAGCTTCCGGAGAAGTCTGGGAATTAGTGGGATCGGAGGAAAAGCGTAAACAAAGGCGCCTGACCAGGCCATCGAAAGCGCATTCCCCAACGATCCCGGATGGTGATGCCTGCTTGCGTAGAGTCGGCATTTTTTGTTCTCCGGAGTGGCAAAGAGATCTATGGACGGAGTGCCCCAGAGTCGGAAAATCTCCTCCAGAGTGGCATGGTCTAACTCCCACTCGTGGCTTACAGATTTCAGGCGACTGAGCGTGTCCGCGCCTTGTTGAGGACACCTGGAAGATGTTCCGCAGAGAGCGATATCTCCTGTTGTATCGCCCTTTTCAAAATCGCCTGCGCCTCTTTCGACAATCGACGCGACCTTGTACCTCCTTGCTTGTTTACGTAGTGCATGGCCGTCGTGTTGTCCGTTCGGACCAGGACGGATGACTGTCGAATCCGCGGAAGGAAGGCCTGCAAGGCGAGACGAATCGCCCGGAGCTCTAACAGATTGATGTGAAGCAGACGTTGCTGGGGCAGCCAGCGGCCGCTTACTTGAAGGTCTTGTAAGACCGCTCTCCAGCCTTCCAGTGAGGCGTCTGTTGTAATTATTAGAGGAGCTGGGGAGACCCTGAAGGTGAGACCCTGGGAGATGTTGTCCTTGTTTGTCCACCATGCTGCCGCTTCTCTCATAGGCTGAGTGACTAGGATCTTGTCCTCGAAAGAGCCGTCCGCCTGACGCCACTGCAAATCCAGTTGCTCCTGGAGGGGGCGCATTCGTAACCTGCAATGGGGAATCAGAGGAATGCAGGACGATATTGACCCGAGGAGGGACTTGTAGAGGCGAACTGAAAGTGACTCTTCGTTGCAATCGACGAGCTGAGGTTATCAGCCTGGTTTCTTTCCTTTGAAGGGAACGCTTTGCAGCGAGATGTGTCCAGAATGGCCCCCAAGAACCGGGCTGATCTGGACGGGCACAGGACTGACTTTTCTGTATTGAGCTGAAGCCCCAATTGTGAGCTGTGTGCAGGTCCTGACAGCTTCCTCTGCTGCGTGATGAGACGGAGCTTTTAGCAACCAGTCGTCCAGGTAAGGGAAGACCTGGAGCTTCTGCTTCCTGAGAAACGCCGCCACAGGGGCTAATACCTTTGTGAAAATCCGCGGAGCGGATCGGAGTCCGAAAGGCAGGACCTTGAACTGAAAGTGGCTCTTGGCTACTGTGAAGCGTAAGTACTTCCTGTGGGCTGGGTGGATGGGGACATGAAAGTATGCGTCCTTGAGGTCCAGAGTGGCCATGTAATCTCCCGGATTGAGGAGCCGCAAAATGTCCTGCAAGGAGACCATCCGAAACGAGAGCTTGATGAGATAGGTGTTTAGCTCCCTCAGATCTAAAATAGGGCGCCATTTTTCTACGGTCTTTTGAACTAGAAAGAACCGGGAGTAGAATCCCTCTACCCGTTGAGATAGAGGGACCGGTTCCATCGCTCCTTTGAGGAGTAGCTGATGCGTCTCCAGACGTAGAAGATGAAGATGTCTGGATTCGGTGGCGCGAGGGGGCTTGGTTGATGTTGAAATTCCAGAGTATGGCCCGATTGAACTATATTTAGAACCCAACGATCTGATGTTATCAGTTGCCAGCTTCGGAAGCATTGGGATATCCTGCCCCCCACTGGTGTTACAGGGGACAAAGGAACAGTAGGAAGAGCCAAGAAGCCGCTACTGGCGCTTAGAGGAATCCCTCCCCTGGCGCCCTTGTCGTCCTCTAGAAGTTGAACGAGAGAAAGAAGACGATTGGCCTTGCCTTTGTGTATATTGCGGCCGGTATGATTGAGAGGGCTGCGAGTAGGAAGAATAACGCTGTTGTTGAAATCCGCCTCTGTAGGAGGTGCCTCTACCCCTAGCCCCACGGAAGGGGACGTTGCAGTATTGTAAAGTCCCGAGGGATCTTGCTGTTTCCGTATCCTTTTTTATATCCTGAAGCGCATCATCAATATGTTTCCCAAAGAGCGCCTCGCCATCAAAGGAAAGGTCCAAGATCTTATTTTGGAGTTCAGGCCGGAACCAAGTAGCACGAAGCCAGCCCTGGCGTCGAAGGACCGCCGCCCCCGCTAGGGACCGGAAAGCTGTTGTGGCAATATCCATTGCGCAGTCTATTATTTCGGAAGATGTTCTCTCTCCCTCTTCGAGGATTTTCTTAGCTTCCACCTTAGACTCCTCCGGCAACTGGTCCAGATAAGGGGAAAGATCGCACCACATCTGGCGATCATACCGACCAAGGATTGCTAAGGCGTTAGCTGCTCTGACAAGGAGGCTAGACATAGAAGAAAACAGCTTTCCGGCATTATCCAAGCGCCTGCCCTCTTTATCCGGAGGTGTAGTGAGAGGGGCCGCCGGATTCTTAGATTTTCTTTGGGCCGCTTGAGAAATTACCGAATCTGGTTTAGGTTGGCTGACTAGACAAGCAGGGCTGTCCTCGGGGGCCTTATATTTCTTCTCTAGACGAGGAAGAACACAGTGGCAGGCGTCTTCATTACCTTGAGCCCTTCATCCCATACGTGACCCACTATTGGGATGGTTCGGACTGACTTTCTGTAGGGTTCCTTAAAGTCGTACAAGAAACATTCCGACTGCACTGTTGGAATGGGCAGGTCGAATCTTTTAGACGCTCTTTCCATTAGATTATGGAAATCCCCAATATCCACCGGGGGGGAATCCGCCGCCTCTGGAACCGGAGAGATGTAATCATCCCACTCCCTGTCGGGATCCGGAACAGTTGTTGTCCCCTGGTCATCGTCCGATGTATCATCCTGGACAGCAATTACTGGTGGTTCTTGTAACTCCGGCAACAAAGTTTGTGGAGGAAATTGGGGTGTAACCGGATGAGCAAGTGGAGTAGCAGGCACTTGTACTGTATCCTGGGCAGGAGATTGTGTAGGAAATCTCCTCCTGTAATCTGATAGCATGAATTGCAAGTCCGTGATAAGGGAGGATGGCATACAGACCATCTCCTGCTGATAGACTTCCTGAGACGTTAACGGGGGCTCATATTGTTGCTGATCCATGTAATACTCCTCCGAGTCAGAGTCCTGGTATTTGACATTCAGCTCTGATGGACTAACAGCATCTCCGTAAGGTCCATCGTCGTCATCAGAAACCTCTTCTTCTAGAAGAAGAGCAGGAGGCAGAGGTGTCACCTTTCTAGGAGAAGTCATCTCTGGTATAATGCGGCGTCTCTGAATTGTAATTGCCACATTTTGGATCGTCGACGAGGTCGTCGACAAAGCCATCGTCGACGATGTTTGAGCCGTCGACGGAGCAAGGGACACCGTAGACGGGATCGTCGTCGAGACAGCCGTCAAAGTTGACATGGTAGCCGTCGCCACCATCCCCGTCGTCATCCTCATCGACGTGGACGTCGACGACAGAGTGAACAGCGCATCCGAGCCTGGCGTCGTCGTCGGCGATCCTTTCGTCACCGGCGGCGACGAGGAAACTCTCGTCGACGAGCCCGTCGACGGAGCCAAAGAAGACGCTGACAAAGTCTTGGAAGTTGTCGTCGACGGAATAGATGTTGCCGTCGTCGACGAGCGAACTTTTTTCTCAGCCTTTCCATCAGATGGGACAGAAGCTGGTTTTTAAAAAGTTTTCATCTTTTCAGGTGTAGGAGAAGAAGATGAAGAAGAAGAAGGCACATAGCTCGCCTTCTTTTCCAGTGCCACTCCTGAGACAAGTCCTTCCCTCTCCTTTACACCTTGGTGAGGAGATTTGATGGGACTCCGCCTGTCAGACCTCTGAGAGGCCTTTTGAAAGGCTTTGGAAGGGGGGTCTGAAGAAGTAGAAGGAGAAGACCTACGCCTTTTTTGAGACCTCCTGGATGAAGTAGCCGAGGAAGCGTCATGACTGTCACTGGAGACAGGATCCTTTTTTAGGTCGAGCCTCGAGTAGCGCGCAAGCGCTGCTCTGCGAGACTTTAAGTTAGGGCTTTTGAAAGCTGACCAGACGCTCGTGCGTCATGGCCTTTTCCCTGCGGTTACGCGCTCGGCAGACATCTGTTTCCAATTATCGTGCCCAGACGCGGGTGCGATAATTGGAAAAACATGCTGGCCGTGCGGGGAAAAGGCCATGACGCACAAGCGTCTGGTCAGCTTTCAAAAGCCCAGGCTGCCGCGCTCGCTCGCCCCCGCTGCCGACGTCTCTGCTGTCCAGCGCTTCACTTGTTATGTCTAGACAGCAGTTTTGCATTCCATTTCACTTTTGTGCACAAAGCTCTTTAAAAGGTAGACGTGTGGCTTTGCAGCTGCTCTGTTTACTAAAGCGCATCTCTTGAGTCGTACAAAGGATCTTAGGAGCCTCTGACAAGGATGTGTAAGGGAGGCAGGGCAGATGGGTTTACTTCCACGGAGGAAGCAAGGATATGAGGCGTGTGCCTTACAGGGTTATTCCCATACAGGAAGCAGAGCAGGATGCGCACAGCTTTACTCTTTCACTGCAGGCAGAAGCGGTCTGTGAAAGAAAGCTTGCTGGCGGTGCACGCTATCGTTTCACATTTGCCGAGTAAGCAGGGGCAGGGTGTGTTCAATGCGGTTTACTTGTGGAGGGTAAGCAGGGATGTGAAATATTCATTACAGTTTTACTTTCAGAGAGGGCACGAGGAGTGCATTGCACATTTGAAGCGGGGATGCGTATATTGCATTTTACTTGGGTAAATTATGTATTTCAGTCTGGAGTTGTATTTATAGAAAGTAAGCAGGGCTCCGATGCACGCACTACAGCTTTACTTTATAAAGTAAGCTGGGGTTTTACCTTTACGTGTGTGAGGTCGGCAGGAATGTGATGTTCATTTATTGTAAAGTGTGTAAATAACGTTTTACCTTTATAAATATAAAATATATATATATATATATATATATATATATATATATCCGTTTTACTTGTATAAAATGAGCAGGAAAACACTGTGTATCACTCTACTTTTCTACAGTATGCAGTGACATAAAGGGTACTTATCAGTTTTTCTTGCGTACTGGAAGCAGAGGGTGGTGTGTGCTAGTCATATTTCTACCTGCATTCAGATGGTTCCCCTTCATTACTATTTACAAAGCAGGTATGTAATACACACTTTACGGTTTGACTTTTATAATCGGGGTGTGTGCATTTCAGGGTTACTAGTGTAAGCAGGGCTGTGAGTGCACGTTCTATTTTTGTTTATGTAAAGTAAGAACGGATACATTGTCCAAAAAGACAGTTTTACTTATGTATTGTAATTAGGGAAGAGGCGTGTACATAGCAGTCCAACTCCCGTAAAGGAAGCGGGATACGGAGTATTAATGCCAATCCTTTGATGTATATCAATGCTTACTTCTCTAAAGTGAGCAACCCTTGATGTGTGCATTAAAGTTTACTTCTGTATGCAGGGATGTGATTGGTTCGCTGCAGTGCCACTTGGGTCAAGTCAGCAGGAGTGAATTGTACATCCCAGTTTCATTGGTGGAAAGTTAGCAAAGGTAACAAGTTTACTTCTGTAAAGGAAGAGGGATTTGTAATAACACAACAGAGGCTAGTGAGTGTACCATACAGCTTTACTCCTTTGGAGTCATCAGGTTATGAAATAAGACCATCACAGTAATATAGCAATATCCAGAAATAATAGTTATGTAGGAAAGATGCTTATTGTCGTTTTACAGCTGCTGTTGTGTAAAATAAACACATGGCAGCCGTGTAAATTGTTCTTGAACGCATGTACAAGTGCGGAATACAGTACCGTACCTGTACTGTCGTAAACATCGCACCGCTACATTATATACTACTGTACGTATCACACTCCCAGCTTTACACCTGTTGTGATGTTGTATATACACAACTTAGCTGTTTTAAGTGCAAAATGTTAAACATAGTACACCAGTTCCCTACATGCGTTTTGTAAATGTATCTCGCTGCTTTATACAACTAACACTGTACTGTGTGCATCACACCCGACCTCCTTTTAACAAGCATTGGCATAGCCAATAGGTCTCGCTTTGGGACCTTATAAGTATTTAGTTATGCAGCACAATATCCTTGGTGCAACAACATTAACTGTTGCATGGTTAAACACTTATAAGGTCCCAAAGGCGAGACCTATTGGCTATGCCAATGCTTGTTGCCTTAAGCCTCTGGAGCCACGTTAACAGACGCCCCTCACGGTCTCGCAAGGTCTTCGTGGAGAAGGTCCGACAAATCTTGCAGTCAGCCGCCTTATGGTCAGGATACAAACAATAAATACAGTCTTTATGTTTGTCATCCACATAAAGTATTTTCTTGGAGCAGGTGGCACAGGCCTTGAAGAGGGCCTTCTTCTCCTTGTCTGACATGTTGACCATGTAGTGTAGATTGAAAAACAGGTTCAAGAAATGGGTAAATAAGAAAAAACTGAGCAGAGCTCAGTGGAGACTCCCTTGCACAACGTGCGGTAGAAAATCTAAGGCTCTGAGGTTCTCTCAGCAAGGTTCTATGGGGTGAGGCTATTCTGATTGGCTATTCATTTTGTTTGGTCTCTTTTACACAAAGAGTTAGATATGCTACAAAACTAGAAGGGGCCTAGGCCTAATTCTTTTTTTGTACTTATTTCTATGGCTATTTTATGTATACCGGGGACTCCCATCTCGACGACGGGGAATGATACAAGCAATGGGGAATCTATGAAAGTTCCAATACTGGAGTAAGTCACTGTTTGTTATTTGCAGGGGTAGTGCGTGTTGAGTTGCCTCTGCCTCTTCCCTTGCCGTTTTTACCTCTAAATCTACCTCTAAAATAACCTCTTGATGAGGGAGACTGGTTGTTGCCCTTGCAAGAGGACGGATTCTCTGTGGAAACGTTTTTGGAGCCACCCCTGTAAAAGGAGCGACAAAAGGATCCCCTATTAGATGCTAATTGCAAAGCCCCCATGGACTTGGCGACCTCAGTGTCCTTCATTTTTTCTAGCGAAGTGTCCACTGTTGGGCCAAAGAGGTGTTCTTTGTCGAATGGTTGGTTGAGAATAGAGGCTTGAACCTCAGGTTTGAACCCTGAAATTCTCAACCAAGCATGCCTGCGTATCAGTACGCTGGTGTTCACTGCGTGGGCTGCTGTGTCTGCTGCGTCTAAGGCGCACCTGATAGAGGTATTAGTGATTAATTTACCCTCCTGAATAAGGTCATTGGCCTTTGATTTGTGCTCATTGGGCAGAAATTGCATCAGTTTCTCTAGCTCATCATAATGAGCACTGTCATATTGAGCAAATAAAGCTTGCGCATTAGCAATGCGCCAATGATTGGCTGCTTGCGACGCTACTCTCTTGCCCGTGGCATCGATTAATTTTGACTCCTTATCAGGAGGAGGGGCCTCAGCTGTGGTTTGTGACTTTGCTCTTTTGCAAGCGTTGGAGACTACGAGAGAGTCTAAAGGAAGCTGACCCATGATGTAAGTGGGGTCAATAGGTGCTGGCTTATACTTTTTCTCCACCCTGGGTGTGATAATTCTTGCCCGCACAGGATCTTTAAAGATCTCGTCTGTATGCTTAACCATCCCTTTGAGCATTGGTAATGTGCGAGTAGCTCTCTGAGAGGAACTTTAAGGTTTCGAACAAGAAATCCTCTTCAAGAGTCTCTTTATGTAACTCCACCCCATGATATTGAGCGGCCCTGTTAAGTAGCTGTGTATCCTATGTTGTCGTCGGGTGGTGAGGGTTTGGAAGAATATAGATCTGGATCAGTATTAGTGTTCGGATCAGTGTCATAGTCCTCCCATGTGTCATTAATGTCTTGTGGCCTATCCTCATCCCCTTCATCCTGTGAGTCAGGTGATAGTGGTGGTGGAGAATCTGTGGGTGTGATGAGCAAATTTGGATCAGTGGGTGAAGGAGGCGGAATGTAAGGTGGAGAAGGGTTAGTACCCACATTCTTTTTAAAGAAATGTGGTAGTCCTCTTTTAGGCCCATTTTCCTCTTCTCTGGCAATTTGGCATGAATATGTCCAGTGTCTGGATGCATGACCAGTTCCTTTTGTTTCGGATCCAGAGGCGGAACGTCGAGAGAAAGCTCTTTTGATGGAGTCTTTTTCTCTTTGGGCGCTGTTTTCGGCATCAAAGGTTTCGGCTCCGAAGCTTTAGGCTCCGAAGATTTACTCTTCGGTAGCGAGGGAATGGTCACCAAGACATGCTTGGGTTTCGATGCCGAAGGTTTCGGCTCGGCACCTGAATGGGGACGACTCGAGCCCGAGCCGGAAGGCTTTTCCTTGTGTTTCGGCGCCAAGCCCGAGGGCGGGGCGTCCAAAACTTTTTCTCGATGCCCTTGGCCAGAGGGCAGAGGAAGGACCGGAGCCTTTTTCTTCTTGTATTGCTGGGGCAAGGGGGTTTCTGTACTCACGGTACGCTGACCCGGTGTAACTTGCTCCTGTTCTTCCATGTCGGAGTCGGCCTCGGAGATATGCTCTGCTTCTTTTTCGGCTCCTTGAGCGTGGAATTCTTCTCTGTCAGAATCTTCACTGAAGATGTGCGGTGCGGAGCTGCTTTGATGCTGTATTTCGTGACGTCGAGCCCGACGGTCACGGAGTGTCTTCTTGGATCGAAACCATCAGCACGCATCGCAGTCTTGTTCATCATGTTCCGGGGATAGGCAGAGGTTGCACACTTCGTGCAAGTCCGTGCGCTGAAACTTTGCGCGACACCCGGGACAGAGCTTGAATTGAGTCCGTTCCATCGACTGCTAGCGAGCCCCACGCGGGTAGGCTCAACGGCCCTCCACAAGTTTTCCGATCGAAGACCTTTGAGTCGAAACGATACGCGGAGAATGGGAAACGCGATCGAGAAACAATACCGTCGAGGGTAGTGGATTGCGCATTGAAGGGAACACGAGAAACGGTGTCGAGCCGGAGCGCAGCAATTCACATTCGAAACCGATGGCGGAAAAAAACTATCTAACAATGGAGTCGATGCCCATGCGCACTATCACCGAAAGGAGGAGTCACCTCTCTCGTGACTGGAAAAGACTTCTTCGAAGAAAAACAAAGTGCAAACATCCGGACCCAACACTAGATGGCAGGCTATGCACAGCATGTGATCTACAGCTCACATGCCTCGAACATATTATTTTTGATTGACTACTTAATGCACCTAGTATGTGTCCAGAGTATCTCAAAAGGGCTACTTTAGAGTCTGGATAGAAGAGGATCCAGACTGAATGAATGAAACTGATTTATAAAGAGCAACAGCTCTCCAAAGGTATCCCAGAGTTAGATTGGCCTAGAGGAGGGGAAGGGATACCCTTGTGTGAAAAGCCAAGTTTTTAGCGGCTTGCGAAATGAGTTGTGATTGGAGTTAATATACACGAGTGGCAGAGCATTCATTTTTTTGTGGAAAGGTAAGAGAAGGATCTGCCGATAACGCCTGTCGATTCATTTTAGATGTCGTTACAAGAGCCTGTGATGCAGATCTTAAGTGACGAGAAGGGTGCTATTTGCTGATTTTTTGTATCATGTAGGAAGGCTAATTGTCATAAAAAGCTTTAGGAGTAAAACAAAAAGCCTTGAAGATGATCCTCTTGTCGGCGGGGAACCAGAGTAGAACTCCTAGGCAGGGTTGCATGCGATTGTATTGGGGAGGTCTAGAATTAGCTTTGCCACAGTGTTTGGCATGACTTGGAGTCGTTTAAGAACATAGGCTGGTGTATCTAGAAGAAGGTCATTGCCAATATCTATTTTAGAGGTAATCAAAGCCTGTATAATGGTTTTTCCTGCTGGAAGGAAGCAGGGGCAAAATCTAGCAGAGTGTGTTAAGGATAAAAAGCATGTAGTAGCCTACTTTGCCTATGTGTGATGAACAATGTTAGGATGTATTTTAAGAAATTGGGAGTGCAAGTTGAGGGGGGGCTACCTATCCTCCTCAAATAATAATCGCAATCCTTGTTAGGTTGAATCACTAAAGTCACTAAATGAACCCAATATCAGCCCACTGGTAGCTATGGCACGTATCAGACAGACTTAACTTAGGCAACGTCTAAAGTATTTATGCAGCATCAAAACAGTGATAACGTCAAAATGCAAAACAATAAAAATCCCAAACTGAATTAGAAAAATAGAGTAAAATTTAATAAACAAAATGTCAAAAAGTTCTATATAGTGAACCACAGATATGAATTTTAAATGTTTTAAGTAGCAATAGCGCCAGGAAGCATAAAGTGGCAATTATATTTAAGTGCCATATGGAATTGAGAGCCCCTTATATTACCGACAAAATTTCTGTGGCGCCGATTTTAATGTGGCACTCAATATGGCGAAAGGAGACCCTCACACTGACAAGAGACATTATAAAGGATGTTTTGAAATTAGACGGGGCGGGTAATATAACCTGGCTACGATATGTCGAATCTACTTTGAAAGTAGCTGGGTTACATCATCTCTTTGTAGACCCTACAACCTGTTGGTCTATTTCTAAGAATGACTTGAAAGTGCATTTACTATCTAATCTACAGACAAGAAGGGAGGCTCTAAATACCAAGCTGTCGACAGTTAAAACATACCTGACAGCCCCTAGCATAATGCAAATGGATATAAACTCAACATATCTATCGTTCGTCACTAACCTACAACATAGGTATATCTTGGTGAGATTCCGTTTAAATTATATTCCTTTGATGTTGGGTCTTCCTTGTAATATCTATGTTGCCTCTGATCTCCCATTTAGTACCTGTGATGAGCGATCTATACAGAATGATATGCACTTTTTGTTTTTCTGTAAATTTTATCGTAATGAAAGGAAAAGGTTTATTATCCCCCTCATGCGTAAAATGAATTTTAAACAGTGTCGTGTGGCACTCTACTATTTGCAGTTATTATCTGACCCTCTTACCTGTTTATCTTTGGCGTCTTTCTTTTTATCTGCCCTAAAAAAGAGACATTCAATTTGCTTAATTTTTATTTCTAAAAGAGGAATCAATTTACTGTATTGTGCTAATAATTATGTATGTATACTTTTATAATGTGGAAATTCCGTATAATCTTTGTATTTTAACTTTATTTTAATGTCGTGGAATGTTTTTTATATGTAGTATACTTTTTATGCCTTCATTGTGTTGGCGAAATAAAGTTATTCTGACTGACTGGCAATTATAGTCAATTAGTGCGGTAGACTTGAACCTAGGCACAATTTGATGCTGACCACGATGGAGCACAGGTCAACTACAAAAACCAGGTTCGATCTGCTCAAAGATTCTACCTTCCCACTTTAGTCATTTAACGCCCAATCCACCACAGGAGTACATTTCTGAAGCCCCTAAGACCTCAGGGATGCCACTGGTCAGCTGGGCAGTTTAAGGAACTGGCATCTTGTAGCTTGTTGTGTCCCTGTAGCTTTAACAGGAGGTCAGCCTTATAACCCTTGTGTAGGAAAGTGGGTTTCTGTTGCAGTAACCCCCCCCCACTTTTTGCCTGATAACTGATGCACTTTTCCTTGGTGTGCCCTGGGTCCCTGCCAATCAGGTACCCAGGGCCTGTGTTCCTTCCCTAAAAACTGTACTAAAGCCTAAACCCAATTGGCATCTCTGGCCACAGGTAAGCCCCTGGTAAATGGTACCCTAGGTACCCAGGGCACTGTGACCAGAGAAGGCCCCTAAGGGCTGCAGCACTTATTGTGCCACCCTTAGAGGCCCTGTACCGACACACACACCCTGCCTTTGCAGGCTTAGTGTCTTGGTGCAGAACTAAACAGAGAGTCGACATGGCACACATACCTGTGTGCCATGCCCACAAACACACTGCCCTGGCATACCTCAGTCACCCCTCTAGCTGGGTGCACTATGCCAGTGGTGTGGGCACAGGTGCATGAGCCCTGTGCCCCTACAGTACCCAGGGCCATTCCTGGGTACTGTAAGTGCAGTGATGCCATTAAGAGTATATGGTGCTGGGAGGTTGTCATTACGAACTCCACAGCACCATAATGGCTACACTGAAGACTGAGAAGTTTGGTATCAAACTTCTCAGCACATTAAACCCACACTGATGCCAGTGTGGGATTTAATGTAAAATGCACGACAGAGGGCAACTTAGAGTTGCCCCTGAACCTAACCTACAATCCACGTCTTGTCTGAGGGGCTGCCCCGGCTGCCACACAGCAGACATGTTGCTGGACCCCTGGGTGGAGAGCCATCCGCTCTCCTGGGCCTGCAACAATGCACATCCTGGGCGAGGTGCTAGGTCTCCTCCCCAGGATGGGCAGGGGAAGCTTCAAAGGCATGCCGCCTTTGTGAGCTTCTCCAGGCCACTTGCTGTACTCAGCAACTGGCCCCCACCGGTTCTGACCCCCACTTTGGCGGGAAGACAGGCGGGAAAAACAAGGGAAGGGGGTGTGCCAGCCTCTGCCAACCCCCCTCAGGTGGGGGAGGCGAGGTAAAGCACAACTCCGGGCTCTCGCCATTTTGAGAATGGGGAGCCCTACCCAATCAGAGCTAGGCTCCTGCCCCCTCCCACTGGAGAGTGGCAGGATAGGGGTGTGCTCACCCCAGGACAGGGACCCATTGGTCCCTGCCCTTGCCCTACCTGTAACCCCCCTAAAGTTAGTATTTAGGGGCACCCTGAACCTTCCTTCCTCAGATCCAGCAACAACTAGAAAAGGAAGAAGAAGAAGGACGAGAAGCCGTGCAGAGCTAACAAGAGGACGACGCCCACTGACTTGGCCCCAGCCCTACAGGCCTGTCTCCCCTCGAACCTGCTCCTGCAAAACCCCGGCGTGTCCAGCGGCCAGCAACCTCAAAAACCCCGGAGGACCTGCGCGCCTTCACTTTCCAAGCAGTTTCTCCCATGAACACCGGACGTGTTTGACCTGCAGCTTCTGGTGCCAGCCAGGAACCGCGAATCCCGCACACTCTGCACCCGCCGAATCCGGCCCGAGCTCGAGTGGGCAAATACCCAGAGGAGGTCCCCCCGGCGATCCTGACCCAAGATCCGGCGACCCCTGACCTGCCTCAAGCCTCCTGACGACGCCTGTAGCCTCAATCCAGAGGACCCCCCCTACCGCGACCAGAGCAGGTAAGAAAATCCGACGTCCCAAGGCACCCCTGCACCTGACGCCCCACGGCCTTGTGTGCCCCAACCAACGGTGCCTAACCAACCCTCTACATCCCAACTTACCCCTCGAAGTGGTGGTTGCTCCTGGAAGGTCCTCGTCCCCGAGCCTGCAGTGTTTCTTTGTCCCGGAGAATCTCCATTGAAATCAACAGGGCACCCGACCTCAAAACAGCACCCTGCACCCGGCCGCCCTAGTGCCGCTGAGGGTGCCCCTTTGGTGCTAACTTGGTCCCCAACGTGCCCTGAGCTTAACCCTAGGAGCTTTGCTCCCACAACCCCGTGGCCTGCTTGCCAGCAGCCACCAACCGGAGTCCCCCTATCCTCCATAGGATAACATTGGGCCTCAACACTCTGCACCCGGCCGCCCTAGTGCCGCTGAGGGTGCAACAACAGTGCATCACTGACCCTGGGAGACCCCGGAGTCTAACCCCAGAACTCTAACTCAAAAGACCGATTACTTACCTCGAAACCGATAACTCGTTTTTCCTCATAGGATAACATAGAAACTTTTTGGGAGAAAAAGTGTCAAAGTGTCGACTTTTGAAAACTAAGAATATTCCTTAAAAATCGCACAAATAACCTAACCGAATTTTCTCAACTGTTTGCAGGAAAGGTCCCAGTGCTGAACCTAGGTGTCCAGCACTGAGTAAGAAAAGTAACTAAAAAGTAACTTGCCTGTGAATTGAATTTCCTTCCATAGGATAACATTGGGGGTTCTTTGTGGGAAAGTTTCTAAGTGTCAACTTTTGAAATACAAGAATATTCTTTAAAAATCGTACAAACTACAAAAACGAATTTACTCACCTGTTATCAGGAGAGATCCCAGTGCTGGATCTTGGTGCCCAGAACTGACCCTGAAAAGTAATCATAACTGTACTTACCGGTAACTTGAATTTCCTTCCATAGGATAACATTGCCTGGTTTTTGTTGAAAAAGTTTCTAAGTGTCGATTTTGCAAACTTACAAATATTCGTTAAAAATCGCCTGTATAACAAAAACACATTCTTTCAACTGTTTACAGGAGATGCACCAGTGCTGGATCCAGGATCCAACACTGAGTTAGAAAAAGTAACAATAACCCCACTTACCTGCTAAGTGAATTTCCTCCCATACGATAACATTGGTGATTCTATGTGAAAAAGTTTTTAAGTGTCAACTTTTAAAATACAATAATATTCCTTAAAAATCACAACTGTAACCAAAACGTTTTTACTCAACTGTTTACAGGAGATGTCCCAGGACTGAATCTAGGATCCAGTCCTGTGGTAAGAAAAGTAATCCAAAAAGTAATCTATTGCATTTAACTAGAAATTCCCATTGAGCTCAATGTATTATTGTGTTTGAAATTGTGTTGCCTATTGCAACAACTGTAACTATTGTATTCAAAAGTCTATTGCCTATTTGAAAAGTATTTAACTAAAGTCACTCATTCTGAGAAAGTATATTTTGATACCTATTGTTGGTTCTAAAATAAAACAACTATATATTTTGATACAAAACCATTGGCCTAGAGTTCAGTTCTTGAGTGTGTGAGACCATTTGCTGACTGAGTGTGTACAACAAATGCTTTACACTGTCCTCTGATACTTCCTTACTGCTCAACAAAGCTACCACTTTAGAGAGTAAGGTTATATCTAACTTTAGCCTCTGCCAAACCTCTGGGGACTGTGGACTCTGTGCACACTGTACCTATTTGGGAACAGTATATACAGAGCCACTTTCTTACACCTTGGAGCACACTACTTCGTTCTGGGTACAAAAGGGAGAGCAGGTTTAGTCCTTTAGGGCTCTCTCAGGTCACAGACAACAGACCCAGTCCTCTTCTGTTCTTCCTCCATTCCAGAACATGATCTGCAGTGGGTGCATGAAGGCGCCACATTTATGCTTGCCATAAGCTAGTGGGGTGGGGGAGAGGGGGGGTGGGGGGGAGTGTGGTGGGAGGGAGTGGGGGGAATGACTCCTGGGCATGCCCTAACCAATGGGGGAAAGGTTCCCGGGGCCAACCCAACCTACTTTGGCCATTTCCAAGACGGCAAAAGTCTTCACCCATTCTCAACTTGGGCTTAGTGATGCGAGTGGTGAGTGTACTAATGTAATTCTAGTGCCCTCTCACATCTAACACCAAAATCCAGTTTGAAATCAGCCACTGTACCCCCAATAAACCCAGAGAGAGAAGTTTGGGAGAACAAAACCGGGTTTATCAGCAATCAGACAGTGGATACATAAAAATTGAGTTGCCAACCTGTTCCTATCCATTCAATTGCGCCCTCAGTGTTATATGTAAAGCCAGTCGACCTGGCAAGATTTTACACTCAAGCAGAATTTGATACTGTAGTGTCAAAAATGATGCTCACAGCCCTACCCTTCTTCCGAGCTCAAAGAAGTCACTGCTGCACATTCAAGCCAACCTGTCAATCACAGTAACCTATTGTGCAGCTCCTTAGAGACATTACACACCTCTTCACACCTATTCAAATGCTAATCCCTGGCTGGAAGAAGTGGGACAGCAACTGCACATTAGGCTTCAAGTGCTTCAGGCAGGGAAAAGGTAACTTTCAAAAAGCTATTATTCTTAAATATGTATTAAAAATACAACTGCATTGATGAATTGGACTTTTATTAACTATTAAATTAAGTTTTCATAGTTTTAACTAGTCCCATTCCCAAGATACTTTATTCGTAATTTACTCTGTACTCTGGTTTTCTACATAGGACAGCTACGACTACTACAGTGAAAGTACCTTTTGGGTGCTAATCACTGTACAGATATGTAAGGATATGTTAACATTTCATTACTACATGTCCTACTTTTAAATACCATGCACCCTGCCTAGTGGGCTGTAAGGCCATATTTAAAAGGGAGATTTTGAACTGTCAAATGGGTTTATTTTGACGGGTTTATTTTGACAGGTTTATTTTGACAGGCTGAACTGCAGTTTTTACACTGCTACAGTCAGGCTACACTTGCAGACGTGAAGCCATGTAGTGGATGGCACAATAGGCGCGGCAGTCCAAAGGTGGCATTTAACTTTCAGGCCCTGGGTATATATGCTACCATATACTTGGGACTTACAGGTAAGTTAAATATACCAATTAGGAATATGGCAGTTTGACCATGTTTAAAGGGGGAACACAGGCACTTTACTACTGGTTAGCAGTGTTAAATTCACAGAGTTCTAAAGCCAGCAAAACTATAGGGCCCAACAAAAGGTGAAAAGTCCAGGGTGACCACCAAGAAAAGGCGGATTTTCTGCACTTGGGTACAGTTCAACCGTAGAGGGAGTCTCTAGTTGAGATTTAGCATCTGAGAGTCAAAGCTTTAATTCGGATAGCCTTGTGTGAGGATATAGGGCGTATTATGTTTTGTGGTTGTGCAACTTTCCCGTGCAATACACTTGCCAACTCCTTTAGGTCCAGTAGGTTTTGTCAGTCAAACCTTACCCTCAGCTCAACCCTAGGTACCTGTGCCACTGAGCAGCAGGGCTTACACTGAGGAACAAGTGAAAGCATTTAAACAGCACCAAAAACAATTGAAGAAATTGACACGACACTCTAGAAATCAGACACCAACTTATAAAAATAGACTATATTTTTAAAAGCATTTAGACACTAGAACGAAAAAGGACCACTAGAGGTTTCTGGAGATATGGAATTTACAAGTGATAATAAATCAAAGCATTTTCATTCAACCGCAAACAAGCCTAGGCAAATTCAACGAATTTGACACTTAGAAACTTTTTCAAGGAAAAATTGGGTAAGTGTCAATGTGGTTGGGTAGAGCACTTGCAGCAACCAACTCCAGCTGGGAGCTAGTCAGGGGTACCAGCAAGGTCTTAGAAACAGTTACCTCCACAGACGAAGCATTCCTCAACCAGTTCCAGACACATTATCCTTGTTGCAATGAATTTCTATTGAGTGGTCCTGATGCAAGGGATGAAGGATGATGAAGATGCTCCAAGGAAGCTGTGGACGCGACGCGGTCGAGGGGGGGTCTTCCAGCAGGCATCCTCGGTCCACGAAGATGGTGCAGGGATCCTGGCTGCATGGTTGACGTCCCAAGAGGTACTCTCCGGTCTGGCCGAAATCCAGTTGCCACTGGACTACCAGTCGCACAGTGTCACAGTCACAGGCCAATCCTTCCTGAGTCGATAACTCGCCTTCTGAGGGTCCCAGCAGCTCTCCGACAGCACTCCCAGGCTCAGCGGACTCAGGTGCAATTCTGTGAGTCGGGTCTTGGTCCCTGGTGCTGCACAGCTGCTGTGGTAACGGCTTGAAGAGTTTGGGCTACCAACTTGCCACAGCAGGCTTCTTCAGCTGTTGTGTCCCGGTAATACGAACAGGAGGCCAGGCGGCTGGCCCTTGGAGTCTCATAGTTTGACTGGGCTCTGGAGACCGCTTCTTCTTGACTGGATACAGCTGGCAAAGTCCCTCCCTTCACTAGCCATCAGATGCAGTCTTCGACGGGGCAGCCTCTCTTTGCTGGTCCCAGAGTGCAGCAGGGCAGTCCTTCTTTGGTCCTTCTTCCAGGTCGGTTGAGATCCGAGGTCTGGGTGGCGCCTTCTATGCCCGAAAAGTGCCCTCAGGGCAGGATGTGGTTGGTAGCCAAAAGGCTACCAGGTTCCCTCTCACCTGGTGACCAGAACCTGTGGAGCGTGGCATCTGGCTTTCCCAGGGTGCACCATGCTGCCCACTCCCAAGATGGCGAGACCCCTCTCTTGTTGTTAAGACCTCACTAGCACACCCGGGGGTGTGGCTACAACACGGCTACACGCACCTGGGGAAAGCGGTTTTGCAACTGGTGACCATTCTCTGCTCCCCGTGCCAGCCTGCCTAAACAATGGGCTAGCACTTTCCCCTAGTGTTACATATCTGCCCTTCAAAGGCAGCTTCTCCTTTGAAACCTGCCTTTTGGGGATAACACAAAAGTGGCTTCCTGCAAGAGGGAGGTACCACCTCCCTGGCCTGCAACCCCTCATTGTTTCCCTTCCTGAGAGTCATTGGTACATCTCTCCAGGAGGACAGAAAGCAGTCTTGTGGAACAGGCTCCATGTGTGCCCAGGAAGGAACAGGAGATAAAGGCACCAAAGTGGCAGCTTTGTAAAAGCGGCACACTGCAACAAATTACATTAACTTCAACTTGAGCTACAAGTCGGGCTTAATGTAACGAGTTGATTGATACTTTGAAGTGCCCACTTTGGTCGCACGTTCAGGAGTTAGCACAGCTGCATGGCTAGCATGTAATCTTGTACTCACCAATTGGGTCTTTCCACAGTAAAAGCGGTAGTTTTGTGTGTTTACTGTCAGGACCTGTATAATACATGTCCTTCCTGTGTCATATGATGCACCCTGCCTTGGGACTCAGTATGCCAGCCAGAGGGGTGACTTACACAGATGTACCTGGGAAGTAGTAGCTTTGCCATTGCTTTCAATGGCAAAGTCAGGCTAGCAGTGCACGACTGCTCTACAAGTCTGCAGTGGCGGACTGGGGGACTCGTTTTACATGGGGGAACCTTCAGGGTGACACAACCAGTGCTGAAGGCCCTCTAACTTACCGGCCCTGGGTACCAGTGTATCATATACTAGTGCTTACAGATAAGTTAGCATTTCCAACTGGGTAGAGCCAATTCGACAAACTTTAGGATCAGAGCACTGACGTCTGGTTAGTAGGCCTCAGTGCACCTTCAGAGTCGAAAAACTAGCAGCATCAGTCGAAAAACCTGGGGGGTTACCATATAAAAAAAGAGGCATTCCCTTACACCTTCCTACCACACTTTCAAACTTGTTGTCAATATGTTCAATTGTTCCCTTTAGGACATTAGTAGCATCTTTCTGAAAAGTCTTTACATCTCTAACCTCTTTTAAAATTGTGCCGAACAGCTGACTAAGTGTGTTATAATTCAAATGTTGTTGTGGGGCTTCAGAAGAGAGCCCCATATCCACCAATTTAGAGATTTGCTAGAAAAAAATTGAGCAGATTGCAGAGTTTCAGGATGAGAGACTATTGGGCTTCTTCTGCCGGGTGATTCCACTTAAAGGTTTAACAGAAGCAAATGGGCCAAGGGCCTTACTACTAGATCCCATAAGCTGGCCTGGATCTTAAATATGTCCACCATCATCATATGTGGTGGGAATAAAATTCTTATCAAGTATGTGGCTGCCTGGGTATGAGACACTCTGGAGGGCTGGTTCTGAGCCGCCACATTTTTACTATTTTTGGACTCTTAGCTCTCAGATTCTAAGGGCGAAATTTTGGTCAAGTGTTTTTCTTCTATGGCTGAAGAGCTTTCCCTTTGCTTTTATGTGATCTAATTATGTTTTGGTTATGTCTTTGATTCTCTTAGTGGTTCTTTTGACCTTGCAGCTAATGGAAGATTGTGGCATCTCTTTCTAAAGAGTGGGTATTCGAAGTTAGCAGTTGTCTTCTCAGTTGTTTGTTTGGCCACCATTAGGCGCAACTTACTTTTGGTTGCTTTTACTGGAGACATTACTTGTGATGGAGCAAGGTAAATAAGAAAATTTTGAACCCCCTAATATTAATACTAATAATTAATTCTATTAATTGTTTGATGACTAATCAACACTTTACGTCTTTATAGACATCTTTTATAAGGGATAACCGCAAACATGTTCAAAAGATAACCTACTAACGCTTGTCTACGTGATATAAATAATAACATAATGGTTTGCGTACTAATTAAAATAATGTTGCATGATTTGTGCTATGTAGTAAATCGTATTGTGGCAAAAGTATGCGGATGGTAAGTAAACATAGCTTTATATGTCGCTTTTGCTAGGTAACACCTAAATGGGGTACGTAGAATGACGGGTGGGAAACGAAAAGGCTTATTTTCCTTGTTTTAATTATGATTGTGTTTGTTTTCATAATAGTTCGTTCAGGCCTGCTAGGCCGCACTGTAAAAATGGCCGCCGAGGCAGATGAGCTAAAATGCGCAAGTGCAAAATGGCTTCCAATTGGGAGAAAGCTGTTGCCAATGACACGTGATCCGAAAGTAGAGCCCAGAATGAAAAAGATCAAGGTCACCATGACCTGCCACCAGAATGGGTGCCAAAAAAGGACACAGCGAGAAAGCACATGGGAACCAAAGATGCAACCGTGAATTAACAATGAACTGTTTTAATAAAGATACAAAAGAAGTTACAAATGAAGAACTGTCAGTCGGATTGGTAATGTCCTAAAACCGTGTGAAAGGACGAAATTATAAACATTTTCGGAACTGGTTTGAACAAGGAGGGCAATGAGGAGATGCTTGCCACCCCTCCAATGGACCAATTAGCGTGAATCTCGCCCCCAAAGATTGAAACATTTCTGTTTAGTAAGCTAGTTTTAGGGTATAAGAGGACCTACTCTTAAGTAGGAGGCGCGCTATTCATACATAATTTTTGAGCACAGAACTTTGACGCTGGAGAATCGCTGCTATTTTCCTTTAGGCCATTTTCTTTAAATTTAATTAATTGTTTTGCTTTTAAATCTGACTGGGAAGGAAGGAGATCGATGCGGAAAACCTGTATAGGTGGTCCGTCGAGGAGGCCTGTTTAGCGAGACAGTCAGTCAGATTTTGGGAATGCTATGCTGTGATCTGCTGTGACGAACTTTATTTTTCCATCTAAAAGGGTATGCATAAATTCTCTGAACTTTATTCTTATAATGATAATAAATGTATTAAACTGATTAATAAAATGAAGATTTCTCTATGCATTTAAATAATTAGATAAACTTTATTATTATAATTAAACTACGAGTCTGTGGTTCTTTAGCTCAATAATAAATGCAAATGTTTAATAGGTTAAAGTGATTGAGCTGGTCTTAATCACCATCAACTGATTCTTACTAGTTGGTCCATCGACCAATGAACGGAATACCTTTTGGTGTTTTAGAAATTGACAGGATTAAAATCTAATTATGTATGATGTTTAAATAGTTATCTTGTCAACTGTAAAAAGGTATCCCGTTCCCTTCCAGCAGTCATCTTAACTTTCTCTCCTAGGTAGAAGTGGATGAGAGTCCAGGGAATATTTGAGTGAGTGAATGTATATGCGGTGTTATGGGCCCCACCGTCATATTGGTGTAGTTGTGGAAAAAGGAGTGTTTCCGACCTGGATGCTATGTCCATAGGAGAGGAAATTATATTAGTCACGCTGGATCAGATTTCTTGGTAGCAGAGTTATGGTTACTATAGATTAGTTTGGTGATATTTGATTATTGATTTTTGATTATTCCCTGTTTAACACTTCATGTCGAGTTGTATTACGTTATATGTAAGTCGGAAATTTTGAAGCTTCCGGGAAGTAGGAAGTGGACACGTGTGGCAAGAGAAGTCACATGGAATAGTGCATTGTCTGGTTTTTCAAATTGGTGATAACACAGGTTGTGTTATGATAGGGACATTTTCTGTATAAAACGTGTATGAGTGAAATAGCAACCGGTTTTCTTGTGAAACTCTGGCCTTAATTCTCAGGAGCAGTGTAGTCTCCACATGTGTTTTATCCCCAGAGAAACGGGTTTACCCCTTGCTTGAAAGAAGGGTAAGGTAGAGGGAAGTGCTACACTTATCGAACGAAACTATATTCTTGTACGATAGAGTAAACTATTACTTTTGTTTAGCGAAAACAGACAATGGAAATGTGTTTTATGTTGTAACTAATAAGATTTGGTCAAGAAAACGAATTGCCGATAATTTTTGTAAAGGAGGGGTCAGGAGCAGAACTGACGTAGACAAAAGGCCGTGCTGGGATTGGCCAGTGCAATAGAAACACGGAAAAACGCCCTGATTGGTGCGTTAGTGTGAGACGCGCTGGGATAGGTCCAAATAGCAGTGACGTGAAGGTTTCGGATTGGTGCGTTAGTGTGAGGATAAGGATAAGTCCGAATAGCACATAGAGATCAAAGCAGAGTTACGAGCTTACAGAAGAGAAGAAATCGTGAAATATGGCTTATTATGAATATGGTAGAGAGAAACAGTCATGGATGGCGAAAATTAAGAACTTCTTTACGAAAGACAAAAAGGTAGTAACTAGAGAGGGACAAATAATTCCTCCGCCGAAAACACCAGCTTCGCATATGATGCTGAAATACGGTTATCATACTTGCATTTGGTTAGAAAATTGGACAAAATATACTCAGAATGATGGAGTATTGGCTTTTCCAGAGAATGGATCGTTTAGCATGGCGGTACTTCGAAATTTGAGGGAAAAGATGACAAAGCTTGAGCCAAGACCTAGACCGACACAGTTTGAAGCGTTAGGTGAATGGGAAGACGAGATGTATGAACGAGAAAGGTACAGAGGTGCAAAGAATCATGGTTTTGTTCCTGGAAGGTTGTGGGGAGTGAATCATGAGGACAGAATGAAGCGTTGGAGATATGCTAACATGACAGAAGGGTTGTTTCCAGCTTTTACAGTTGAAGAGGGTACAGGAAAGAAGTGTGTAGAGAAAAAGAAACATGCAGTTACAGAAAGGTACAGGTATGGAGGTAGCGAGACAGAGGATGAATTGCTGGAAGATATTTTAAACAGAAACCCACCTCCATATCAACAGAATTCTGCGGTGGTGACACCCAATGCACCGCCAATGGAAACTGGGAGGAATAAAAGTCCAGAACGAAGATACGAGATAAATAGGTCAAATGAACAGTTAAAAACTCCACAAAGTGAAAATTGTGATAGCAACAATGCAGCTGAGTTAGCGAAAACTACAAAAGAATTGACTGAGAAAATAAGAGAGTTAACAATGAACATGGAAGCTGTGACTGTGCCAGTAACGATAGGACCAGTAATACCAGTTTTTGAGAATCAGAAAATAGATGAACATTCCTTAGTCATTCCCATGAACTCAAATTTACAAAGAATGAGAGAAGGGATGGAACTAGAAAATGAAAGGGCAAGAAATTTGGTCAGTTCATATAGACCGAGCCCACCTACTAATCTGACGGTAAACGAGAGCGAGATGAGGAGGATTCCTATGGGAACTGAGTCTGCATCAGAAACACCTGAGAGGAATAGAAACTGGATAGAAATGAATAGTACACCTGTAGGTCCCACTCCAGACGAATTAAATGAATGGATGAGAAATCTGCAGAAGAAAGAGACAGAACCAAAACCATTAGATGTAATTAGGCTTAAAATAGATATGGAGGAATTAATTTTAGGGACTATTGGGACGGAAAAACTAAAAACGTACCAAGACGACGAGATAATGTTCTTATGCAAGAGCATTACTTGGAGAGCTAGAAATCTGCATGACAAATTGGAAGAGACAGCGAATGAACTAGGAGTGGAATTTGTGAAAGTCAGGAGCTTACAGAAACCGTATAGGGTAGATTTTTGTGAAAAAGATATAGAAAATCTGAACACATCAGGACGTTTAACACAGATAAAAGAATTGATTGTTTTGCTAAGAAAATGGGGTGATGTGGACAGATGGAGAAGCAGGTGGACTAAAAGGAATGAGAAAACAACTGACAAAGCGTCTTTAGCTTTTGCGGTGACAGACAAGGAGTCGGTTGTAAGGGAGTATCCCATGAGAGAAACTCCAGGAGGCAGTTATGTACATGTCCCTTGGACCAGACAGGATATATTGTCATTTACAAATGACTTTCCAAAATTGAGAGAAAAACCTGTAGAATGGTACAGACAAGTGGAAAGATTTGTCAAAGTTTCGAAGGTGTTGTGGGTAGATTTGGATGGGTTATTTGACATTGTAGTACCAGCCGATTTATGGACAGAATGCAAAATCACCATTGATTGGCCAACTGTAGAATATCCTAGGGATGCAAAAACAGGAGCGCCAGGACCCGAGGTGATGAGGAAATATGAGCAGGTTATTACTTTCCTGAAAAACAAAATTCCGCCCAAAGAAACTGATTGGGTAAAAATTGATAGAACTACGCAGGAGAGTAAGGAATCTGTACATGCCTACTATGAGAGGCTGCTTTTGGTCTTCAAACAGTACAGCGGTTATGAGACTCTGAATGAGAAGGACATGAGTCATTTTGTATATAGATTTGTTTATGGGCTGAAACCAGAAATAAGCGAAATGATTAAGCAGCATATGATATGCTGGCAGAATAGTACAGTGGATGAGGTGTTGAGGTATGCTAAGTATTGTAGTGATGACATTGAGAGTAGACAGCGTAAATTAAAGGAGAAAGCAATGTGGGCACAAGTGAAAGTTGCAGAAAAACAAGAAGCTCAACTGAATAACCAGGTTAATGAGACAGGACAAAATAAATTCAAACCAAATATAGGTAAAGGAAAAGGCCAAATGAGTATAGAAGAAGCAAAGAAAAAGTGGCCATGCCACAACTGCGGAAAATTAGGGCATTGGAGAAACGAGTGTAAATTTCCTCCAAAAGCTAATGCAGAAAATCAATCATTAAACCCACAGGTGCAGAGTGAGGTGAGTTACCAACAACTGCAGCAACCGCAGGTAGTTACTCAGCAGAGTCAGGTGCCACAACCACCGCTACCCAAGAGTGTAAATCCACAGAGATACAGTGCAGAGACAGGATTCTACGGAGGAGAGCAGGTAACACAATTGCCGCGCGCAGCTGCAATATCGCAGTATTGGTTGCGACAGGATGGGAATGAGTCGGATGAAAGTTTATGACGGTGCCTAGGAGAGGAGGAAGAGTGCGTACTTGGCGCAACTCTAGAGGTAGATCAGACAGGTCCATTTGTGGATGGAGAAGTGAATGGTGCAGATGTAACATTCCTTGTGGACACTGGAGCTACCCGTTCTACTGTTAGATCAGTGGAAATTCCAAACCTTCCTCTCTCAGGTGAAAATATCCAAGTCGTTGGTGTCTCGAATCAGCAAATTAAGGCACCACTTACTAAATTAGTAGAAGTAAAAATTGGACCGTTCAGAGAGATGCACCGATTTGTGGTATGTGATTGCAGTCCTGTAAATTTACTTGGACGCGATCTACTTTGCAAAATGAATTGCACCATCTATTGTACGCCGGATGGGATTGCATTTCAGACACCAGATGAAGATGTATTATATAAAATGACAATGGCAGAATTAGAGCCAGGAGTGAATGACTTGTTTCCTGTGTTCGATGTAGAGAAAATCCCAATTGAGTTAAAAGAAACAGTAAAACAAGAGGTGTGGGATTTTACAGGTGAAGATATTGGGTTAATGAAAGGAGTAGACCCTGTTAAAATTTCTGTTAAAGAAGGAACAAATTACCCAAATATTCCACAATATAAATTGACACCAGAAATCATTGAAGGAATAACCCCTGTGATAAATAAAATGATTGAACAAGGAATATTGAAAGAAATAATGAGCAGTCCATGTAATTCGCCTATAATGGGACTGAAAAAGCCGAACGGAACATATAGAATAGTGCAGGATTTACGAAGGGTTAATAAAATTGTCGTTCCTTGTTGTCCAATTGTACCAAACCCTGCTGTAATATTGTATCAGATTCCACATGAGGCAGAATGGTACACTGTCATTGATTTGTGCCATGCATTTTTCTCTATCCCGTTACATCCAGATAGCCAGCCATTATTTGCGTTCAGGTTCGGAGAGCGTATTTTGGCATGGTGCCGAATTCCTCAGGGGTACACAGAGAGTCCCTCGATCTTTAATCAGATCCTAAAGAAATCGTTGGAAGATTTAAAAATGCCTGAAAAATCTGTGATGGTTCAGTACATTGATGACCTATTGGTGGCATCAAAAACGAGAGAGGCATGTGTTACTGACACCATTGCTTTACTGAACCATCTAGCAGAAGGAGGACAAAGTGTCCCCGTCGAAACTACAGTTTTGCCAACAAGAAGTTCAATACCTAGGTCATAAAATTGAAAAGGGAGTGCGAAAGGTAACGACTGAAAGAATAAAAATTATCCGAGGAATGAGAGCTCCAATGACACAAAGAGAGGTGAGAATGTTCTTGGGAATGGTTGGATATTGTCGACAGTGGATAAGTGGATTTTCACTAATTGCAAAACCATTACAGCGATTGACAAAAAAGGATGTTAAAGATCCATTTGAGTTGAATGATGAAGAAATGAAGGCATTCAGAGAACTGAAAGCGAGATTGTGTGAAGCACCGGCACTGGGAATGCCTGACTATGAAAAAGATTTTGAACTGTATTGTAGTGAGAGAGATGGGTGTGCACTTTCAGTTTTAGTGCAAAGACATGGAAATATGAAAAGACCTATTGCATATTTTTCAGCTGTTTTAGACCCAGTAGCGAAAGCGTTGCCTGGATGTCTGAAAGCAGTAGCTGCTACTTGTGTGAGTCTGGAACAAAGTGAAGGCATTGTGATGGGATACCCACTGAGGGTATATGTTCCACATTCTGTCGAAATTCTCTTGACAAGAACCAAAACTCAATACATGACACATAGTCGGCTGACTAGGTACGAAAAAGTGATTTTAAGTGCAGACAATGTAACTATTGACAGATGCACAAGTGTGAATCCTTCGACATCATTGCCGGATGAAGAGAGTGTGAAAGACAAAGATGAGATTGATCATGATTGCTTGAATGTACTTGAATACTGTACAAAACCAAGGCCAGACATCAGAGATGAGCCTTTAAAGGAATCAGATTATGTGATGTTTGTGGATGGCTCATGCTTGAGGACAGATGAAGGAGTTTTGAGTGCAGCGTATGCAGTATGTACAGTAAGTGCCATAATGGAAGCATCTTGTTTGAGAGGGATACGTTCCGCCCAAGTGGCTGAGCTGATTGCTCTAATACAGGCATGCAAACTGGGAAAGAATGTCCGAATCACAGTGATCACGGATAGCCAATATGGCTTCGGAGTGGTTCATGATTTTGGGCAGATCTGGTCCCAAAGAGGTTTCTTGACGTCTGCAGGAACTCCGATTCGAAATGGTGAGTTTGTGAAGAAATTACTTGAGGCGATACAGCTGCCTAGACAAATTGCCGTGGTGAAGTGCAATGCACATAAAAATGGGGAAGACTACATAACCGTGGGCAATAATTATGCCGACGAGATAGCTCAGTACTGTGCTAAAAATGTAGTCTCACTAAATAGAAGGAGAGAAAGAGAGCATGTTTCATGTCCTTTGCTTTTTACTAACATTGTCGAAACATGGGATGAGGTGAGACAGTTACAGGAAGCAGCAGATGATGAGGAAAAAGATAATTGGATAAAAGCAGGATGCAGGAAAAGGGAAGAAGATGATGTTTGGGTTTATAGAGATGAAAGACCAGTTATGCCTGATAGCATGATTTCTGACATGGCACGGATGTACCATGGACAAGCTCATATTGGAAGAGATGCAATGATCCGACTTTTCAGACAAACCTGGTATAACCCAAAATTCAGAGCCATAGCTGAAAGTCTTTGTCAAAGATGTCTTATCTGCCAACAGATAAATCCTGGAAGGAAAACAGTAGTGAGTTTAGGAACAATAGGACGAGAGGGAGGTCCTTTCACGAGAATGCAACTGGATTTTATAGAAATGCCCCCAAGCAATAGACTGAGGTATGTTCTTGTGGTCGTTTGTTTGTTTTCTCGTTGGGTGGAAGCCTATCCGACCAGAAGGAATGATGGAATTACAGTAGCAAAGCTTTTGCTAAGAGAATTCATTCCAAGGTATGGTTTTCCAGTAACGATTGAAACAGATAGAGGAACACATTTTCAAAATGAATTAGTTCAACTGATATGTGAGGCTCTTGGTATTCAACAGAAATTGCACTGTGCATACAGACCAGAGGCTTCTGGAGTAGTAGAACAAGTGAATGGAACAATAAAGAATAGGTTAGGAAAAATGTGTCAAGCCACAGGACTGAAATGGCCAGATGCCCTTCCCCTGGTGCTGATGACTATCAGAAGCATACCTGATAGGAAAACAGGTCTGAGTCCCCACGAAATTATCATGGGACGAGCAATGAGACAAGCTCATGTACCTGTCAACAAACTGTTGACTATAACTGATGATCTCGTGATGGATTATTGCAAAGGATTGGCTGATGTGGTACATTCTGTGTTTCATCAGGTTGGACCGGATGCGACCACTCTTGAAAGAAAACCAGCTCATGATTTGAATCCAGGAGATTGGGTCCGCATAAAAGTCCACAGAAGAAGAAACTGTTTGGTTCCTCGCTGGGACCAACCACGACAGGTGATCCTGGTAACAACAACTACAGTCAAATGTGCAGGAGTGAAAAACTGGGTGCATGCCAGCCACACTATCAGAGTTCCAGATCCTGAAGCTCGACCTGCAAGTCGACATCTGGAGATATCTGATACCAGTTCAGCATCCGATGCAGAAGAAGAAAGAAACAGGGTTCCAGAACTTGAAGATCGACCTGTAAGTCGACTCTGGAAATATCAGACACCAGTTCAGCATCTGATACAGATCAATCAGATTATGGTGAAAAGATAAAGAATAAATGGAAAATTGACATCATAAACGAAGAAACTGAACGAAAAGACAGTGACAGTGAACAGCCAAGCACAAGTTATGGTAAAAATCCTACAGAAATTGTCAAAGTAGACAAGGCAGGGATAGATTCAAATAGAGAGATAGAAAAATCGGAAGACACTCGAGGAGTAATAGGGACAGATACACAAACAAATGAACAGGGAAATATAGAACCAGATAGAGAGATCAACGAGAATCCGGAAGAACCTCGAGGAGGGATAGAAACAAGTGATCAAAAAGAAAAGTTACAGGAAGAAAAGGAGCAAGTCAAAGAAAGTGAAATTATAAAGTTCAAGATAAGAGGAAATGAAGTAAGGTCTGAAACAGAATCAGAAGAAAGTGAAGGCGAGAGAAAACAGAGACTAGGACTAAGAAAAAGAACTTGGAGAGCTGAACGAGAAGAAAAAGAAAGTGAACCGAAAGGCAGAAAGGAGATAATTGGCCCCACGAAGTCAAAAGATTGAGATACAAAATCATAAAGATAAACAAAGATAATGCAGAACAAGTAAATGAAATAAGTCAAAAAGAACAAGAAAAACAAGGTGGAAAACAATTACAGAAAACAAAAAGAGTAAAGAAAGCTAATTTGAAATATAAGTCACCTGAATGGCTATACATCGCACTGACGGATATCAAAGAAGAAGGAATCACTCACGATAACCCCGAAGGAAGCTACAAACAAATGGGTGAAAGTGAAGTGCAACAAGTTTGAAGAGATTAAAAAGGCCGGACTGGACAATAAAAACCTAAATAAGACAAGAAAGAGTTCTGAGAAGAACTAAAGAGAGTACCAAACGAGACAAAGTGAGAAAGTAGAGTGGCTGAAACGTCATTCAGAGGTGTGGTGACACAATTTTCTGTGCAAAATTATACATAGGTAGTAAAACAAGATGGTAGACATGGAGAATAGATGTGCGTTTCTACGTAGATGGTGTAGAATGTGTTTCTTTTGTACAGGTTTATTAATGTTTGTATGGCTCATCTTAGCAATCACCATTCCAATTAGATTAGCTGTAGAAGAAACGTCCATAGTAGAGAACAAAACAAAGAAGGATAGCATACAGAACACAGCAACACTAGTAGATAGTGCAGAATTACATAAGGATAGATCTATAACAGATTTTTCAAAGAACGTTTTTACAGAATTATTATATGAATATGTAGAAACCATGGATGTAAGAGATTGTTATGTTTGTATGCAATTACCTGCGTCTGTTTCCGAAGGTGTGACCTATCATCACCTTCCTTTGACGTATGGAATAACATGTAGTGTCTTAGCTAGTTTGTTTTATAAAACAGGTAGATTAGATTATTATTATACTGACATAAATAAGATTTTAGCAGAAATTCCTATAATTCCTGAATTGAAGCAAGGTGAAAGTGGCAAAGATGTTTGGTGAATTTTTCTTAGAGAATAAAGAATTGACATTAGATGATGTAGTTAAACATAACCTTACTTGTGAGTTAAAGAAAGAGGAAAAGGTGTTCTTAGAAATGGTAGAAAGCAGAAGAGTAAAATTTCAAAGGAAAGTAGTAGAGGAAGAGATGAAAACACCACTATGGACATTTGAAAGTGATGATAAGAAAAAGACAAATGCAGCTATGACTTTAGATTGGCCCCAACAGGGAAAGTTGTGCATTAGTAGAAATAAAACTAGGTATGACAACTATTTCGTGGGTTCCAGCGATTGTCGAGACAATTATAAAATTTTAGGAGGATGGGGATTCAAAGGAGGAAAAGATCCAATATTTCCAGGGATCCATTATATTTGTGGGAACAGGGCTTATTACAGGTTGCCGGACCATTGGTATGGGTCTTGCTACTTAGGCCTGGTCTTTCCAAAGATCTTTCATGTAGATAGAGAAGAAAAAGGAACACACGAGATGGGTGCAACATTCACACATAGAAAAAGGGAAAGTTTTTCAGAAATAGTGGGTGACATTTTTGGAGCAATGATACCAGCAGTGGGAATATCTTTGAATGCATTTAAAATTCGGAAATTGTCCACAGTAGTAGATCGTTTATCAACGAATACTGCTGGAGGTTTCTTGATGGTAAATACCGAGATGGTTGCCATAAGAGCTATGGTAATGCAAAATCGACTTGCCCTTGACATTCTTTTGGCAAAAGAGGGAGGAGTCTGTGGAATGCTGAAAGTCCAACATTGTTGCACTTACATTGCGGATAAAAGTGAAAATATACAAAAGTATATACAAGAATATTACAAATTTGCACAAAGAACTTGTTCCACTGGAGGTTGAAAGTGCTTGGGAGAAACTTGGTAAGAGTTTTTCCTCAATACCAAAATGGTTCACTGAAATAGGTAGTTCTATTGTAGGGAAAGTTTTGCTATCAGCAACATTAGTAATTTTAGGAGTGTTATTGTTGAAATTTGTTATCATATGTATTAAAAGGAGAAAAAGACAAAACAAAATGAAAAGAGAAAATAAGAAAGAACGAAAGAGAACGAGAATTAGGTGAAATAGAACTAGAAGAACTAAAAGACAGTATGTATGAAAGAACAAAGAAACAAGATGAAAGGGATACAGATGTGTAAAAACTAACAAGAAGCAAATGGACAAGAAACAATGCTATCAGTAAAATTGTGCAACATGGGTTTTGTGGTGATATTAAAAATCACCAAACGGGGGAGTTGATGGAGCAAGGTAAATAAGAAGATTTTGAACCCCCTAATATTAATACTAATAATTAATTCTATTAATTGTTTGATGACTAATCAACACTTTACGTCTTTATAGACATCTTTTATAAGGGATAACCGCAAATACATGTTCAAAAGATAACCTACTAACGCTTGTCTACGTGATATAAATAATAACATAATGGTTTGCGTACTAATTAAAATAATGTTGCATGATTTGTGCTATGTAGTAAATCGTATTGTGGCAAAAGTATGCGGATGGTAAGTAAACATAGCTTTATATGTCGCTTTTGTTAGGTAACACCTAAATGGGGTACGTAGAATGACGGGTGGGAAACGAAAAGGCTTATTTTCCTTGTTTTAATTATGATTGTGTTTGTTTTCATAATAGTTCGTTCAGGCCTGCTAGGCTGCACTGTAAAAATGGCCGCCGAGGCAGATGAGCTAAAATGCGCAAGTGCAAAATGGCTTCCAATTGGGAGAAAGCTGTTGCCAATGACACGTGATCCGAAAGTAGAGCCCAGAATGAAAAAGATCAAGGTCACCATGACCTGCCACCAGAATGGGTGCCAAAAAGGGACACAGCGAGAAAGCACATGGGAACCAAAGATGCAACCGTGAATTAACAATGAACTGTTTTAATAAAGATACAAAAGAAGTTACAAATGAAGAACTGTCAGTCGTATTGGTAATGTCCTAAAACCGTGTGAAAGGACGAAATTATAAACATTTTCGGAACTGGTTTGAACAAGGAGGGCAATGAGGAGATGCTTGCCACCCTTCCAATGGACCAATTAGCGTGAATCTCGCCCCCAAAGATTGAAACATTTCTGTTTAGTAAGCTAGTTTTAGGGTATAAGAGGACCTACTCTTAAGTAGGAGGCGCGCTATTCATACATAATTTTTGAGCACAGAACTTTGATGCTGGAGAATCGCTGCTATTTTCCTTTAGGCCATTTTCTTTAAATTTAATTAATTGTTTTTGCTTTTAAATCTGACTGGGAAGGAAGGAGATCGATGCGGAAAACCTGTATAGGTGGTCCGTCGAGGAGGCCTGTTTAGCGAGACAGTCTGTCAGATTTTGGGAATGCTATGCTGTGATCTGCTGTGACGAACTTTATTTTTCCATCTAAAAGGGTATGCATAAATTCTCTGAACTTTATTCTTATAATGATAATAAATGTATTAAACTGATTAATAAAATGAAGATTTCTCTATGCATTTAAATAATTAGATAAACTTTATTATAATTAAACTACGAGTCTGTGGTACTTTAGCTCAATAATAAATGAAAATGTTTAATAGGTTAAAGTGATTGAGCTGGTCTTAATCACCATCAACTGATTCTTACTAGTTGGTCCATCGACCAATGAACGGAATACTTTTTGGTGTTTTTAGAAATTGACAGGATTAAAATCTAATTATGTATGATGTTTAAATAGTTATCTTGTCACTGTAAAAAGGTATCCCGTTCCCTTCCAGCAGTCATCTTAACTTTCTCTCCTAGGTAGAAGTGGATGAGAGTCCAGGGAATATTTGAGTGAGTGAATGTATATGCGGTGTTATGGGCCCCACCGTCATATTGGTATAGTTGTGGAAAAAGGAGTGTTTCCGACCTGGATGCTATGTCCATAGGGGAGGAAATTATATTAGTTGCGCTGGATCGCTTGCTAGTGGTTTGGGGAACTGCACCATACTATTCATTCATGTTACTGACACATGTGAATAATCTGTTAGCTGAACAGAAATGCTTGATCAATTACTTCCATCATTACTGGAGAACCTACCATATCCCCCGCTCCTGGCTCCAGTTAGCAAGTATGACTGCTGCTCTGCTTCAGAAATATAATTACAAACAACGAGAGAGTGTGCCTTATAATAACAAATAGAGCACAACAAAAGAAACCCAATAGGTTCTTAATAAAGCCCTCACTCACCAACCTGGTTGGTGACATGCTTCATCATCGGGCCCCACCAGGAGCGGCCGAATGCCACCCCGGTGTGCTTCAACGCCAGGACTACTGCGGAGCTGGTTTAAAATGTCCAGTGTAAAGTGAAAGTGATTATTTAAAAATGGCTGACTGTGTCAAACAATAAATTTTATTAGAAGCCAATCAGACATGAATAAAAACAAAGTGTAGGACACCAAAGCCAAATAAATTGTTCAGCACGGTCCACTAGGATATGGTCAACATGTTTCAGCCTATGTGTGGTTATTTAACAGGCATTCGTCAGGACCAGAGAAGACGTGTAAAACCCCGGCGGTGTGAGCGCGCTACGGCCCACCCTAACCTGAGGTTTAAATGTGAAAAAGTAAAAAAATATACTTCTGAAGTCCCTCGTGTTGAGAGGAACCGAGTTTATTATGTGGTGTCATCACTAATAACACCATGGGTCTCGGGAGGGGGGGTGGTAGCAATAATGGCACACCGCCCGCACTGCTAGGCACCCGCAGTATACCTAAGCAATCCCTCCAAAGCGGACCCCGACTGCTTCAGAAATATACATGAGCTCCCTTGATTTTCTGTAACTCTCATTTGACGCTCCAACTACTGGCACAGACAGCTTCATTTCTTCCCCTTGACAACTGAGTTTTTTGCTATCCACCTAACTTCAGAGGGAGCAGTGAGTGCCATGTTTGGCAAAGCTAATTCACTATTTCTCTCTTGGGGATTAGCCACATTATAAATTACCATACTGATTCTATATTTTTCCTTAATGAGATCAGCATGTCAATCACTTAACTGGGATTAAAAGTTTGAGCCATTTCTTGTGAATTTCTCAGGTGTGCTAACTTTGTCGCTCAATACTTTGTAATGCGCTTTTGGAGTATTCAGCACAGTCTTTTCTGTAAAGACATATGATACAGTCTTTTTACTCTGTACCAACTGCTCATCCTGAGTTATTAAGGACTTTAAGGGCTTTGCGCACAGCGCATAAGATTGCACTCAAATAACGGTAATGTTCAGCAGAAAGAGAGAGAGATCCCCTCCACAAGTGCTGATCTGTAATATTCAGAGCTTGATAATTCACATGCACCAGCTTCTCTAATCTCATTTTAATGGGGGCATCACTTAGCAATACAGAAATCTTTTAGACCACACCCCACGCCCCAATTGCTGCTTCAACAGCAAAGATACCTGTATTGGGGACTGAGCCTACGCTGAGGCATTTGCAGCTTCCTGTTGTGAAATTGGCTAACCTAGGTGGAACTTCCAAGCCCGTTGGAAACCTCTGGGCATTAGAAGCAAGTGGACAATGGTGTGGCAGTCCGGTCCCCCAATCTGTTCAATTAAACTGCTATAAGTTTGTTGCTTTTGTAGGACATGGCAGTTTGGGTGCTCTTCTGCTAAACTATACTTGGTGTGCTGGTTAGTGACGGCTGCCATTCACAACAGCTGGTGCCAGTACTGCTGGAGGCATGGTTCGTTTCCTCATGTGTCATCACCGAATGACTATTCTTGAGGAGCACTGACTCCCTGCGTGATTATCGATCTCTCTCCTGTGACTGTATTCCCTGTCTGGTGTACCTCTATGATATACTTATCACAGCTCACAAATACAGCAACTATGTTCCAGAACATGAAGTCAATTGCTAGATACAGAGTATTTAATCCTCAGTTCAAAATATGGCATGGCATATAAGACAGCTTTTATGAAAATGGATTTAAACTAGCAATTTTCTAATGTGACCTATCCTATGAACACCTCAATGGCCTAAACACTGCTCAGTCATTTGAATATGTGTATGCCTTTAAATTTCAATGCACCTTATTTTTAAAACAAAAAAATGAAATACTTCAGAGGTTTGGCGCTAGTCTCTGTTCTGCTCTCTCTGTACAGCTGTTGTTCAAACTGCTGACACTACAAGTTAATCTTTCCTTACACTCAGTATTGTTGTTGCACAGAGTAAATCTATTTCACTTGAATTATGTCACTTGAAAAGAGCAAAACAAGGTACAGATTTGCTGTGCAATGTCTTCAACAAGAGCCTTCATGCTTACAGAGCAATTTAGCAGATTGGAACATGTAGTCGTTGGATCAAAGGCACGCAAATATTTGTTACCTGCTTCTGAAAAAAATGTTTCAAGGGGAAATTTCTAATTGACTAGCTTTCGTTTTTTAATGCACAAGTTACTAACTTGTGTAACGATATATCTGTAAGAGACAGTAGTTAGTGACAGATTCCTTACCTTAGAATATCCCCAGGCGTCAGGCTGGATCCGGAAAGTTTTGCGTAGCAGTACCCCTGCGCGTCAGTAGGCGGCGTCGTGCGGCTCCGCGTCCGTCATCTGCAGCGCCGGGATGACGTCGCGGCCAGTACTTAGACGCCGCCCATGCGCGCTGGCGTCAGTTCTGTACACTACTTTCCGCGCCAGAAACGCAGAGCCATGCAAGAAACTGACACTGGTGTCTGAAAACTAGGACCCTGAAAGGGATGACCTTAACCCTAGAAATCAGTTCGCAGAACGGGGAGGATGGGTGGGGCGGTAAGGAATCTGTCACTAACTACTGTCTCACAGATATATCGTTACACAAGTTAGTAACTTGTGCATCTGAAAGAGACACGTTAGTGACAGATTCCTTACCTTAGAATAGATACCCCAGCAATACCAACCCCGGTGGTGGGTCTGCGAACAAAGATCAGACGAGGAAGTAAAGAAGCCGTCTCTCCGGACTTGGCTGTCAAGGCAGTAATGCTTGGTAAACGTGTGCAGCGAGGCCCACGTAGCTGCCTGACAAATGTCCTGCAATGGGACACCACGTCCCAAAGCCGTGGTGGCGGCTGTCGCCCTGGTGGAATGGGCACGCAGCCCAACAGGGGGCTCCTTCTTAGCCAAAGAATAGCAGGCTTTGATACACAAGACAACCCAGCGGGAGATGGTCCGCTTGTGTACCGCCCGACCTTTTTTGGCGCCCACGTAGCCAACAAAGAGCTGGTCGTCCACCCGGAACTGTTGTGTGCGGTTCAGATAGAAGGAAATCGCACCTTTTGGGTCCAGACGGTGGAGCCTCTCTTCCTCTCTGGAAGGATGCGGAGGCGGAAAGAAGGTGGGCAAAGTGATGGTCTGCCCAATGTGGAAGGCAGTAACCACCTTTGGCAAGAAGGACGGACGCGTCCTAAGAACAACCTTGTCTGGATGAACAGACAGAAAGGGGGCTTGCAAGAAAGAGCCTGGAGCTCACTCACCCGCCGAGCGGAGGTGATAGCCACCAGAAAGGCTGTCTTCAGAGTGAGAAGACGAAGAGGACAGTTATGGAGAGGCTCAAAGGGAGCGCACATTAAAAAGGTAAGAACCAAGTTCAAGTCCCACTGAGGCATCACAAACGGAACAGGAGGGAAAAGGTGTGTAATGCCTTTAAGAAACCTGTTAACCACAGGGGACTTGAAAAGGGAGGGCTGATCAGGAAGCCTGAGAAAGGCCGAGATTGCACAAAGGTAGCCCTTGATGGTACCCAGGGCAGAACCCTGTTGGGCCAGAGAAAGAAGGAACAGAAGAACCTCAGAAAGAGGGGCAGAAAGAGGATTCACAGCCTTTGCTGTGCACCATGCCACAAACTTGTTCCACCTGCAGGCGTATACCACCTTAGTGGGGGACGCCTGGCTGCCAGAATCACATCACAAACTTCGGGAGGCAAGTCGAAAGGAATCAACTGCCGCCGCTCAATCTCCATGCAACGAGGTGGAGACTGGACAGGATCGGGTGGAGGACCGTCCCCTGCTGCTGCGACAGAAGATCCTCCCGAAGAGGCAGACGGATCGGGGGATCGATGCTCATAATGAGTAGCTCGGGATACCAAACTCTTCGAGCCCAGTCCGGAGCCACAAGAATGACTTGGGCCCGGTCGCGCCGAATCTTCTTCAACACTCTGGGTAGAAGTGATATAGGCGGAAAGGCGTACAACAGACCGCAACTCCACTCGCGACGAAAAGCGTCGCCGAGCGATTGCCGCCTTGGAAATTCCAACGCGCAGAACTGATGACATTGCGCGTTCTCTTCGGTGGCGAATAGATCTAACCAAGGCTCTCCCCACTGTAGAAAGAGTCCTTGCGCCACCTCCGAGTGAAGGCGCCATTCATGATCCATCATGCAACTGCGGCTGAGTTCGTCCGCCCTGGCGTTCAGGGAACCTGCCTGGTGTTGAACCATCAGGAAAATGCCCTGATGTTCCAGCCATGTCCAGAGACGCAGAGCCTCCTGACATAGGGTCCACGACCCCACCCCGCCTTGTTTGTTGCAGTACCACATGGCGGTGGTGTTGTCTGTGAACACCTGCACTACCTTCCCCTTGACAGAGGGAAGGAATGCCTTTAGTGCAAGTCGGATCGCCCGGAGCTCCAGAAGGTTGATATGGAGCCGGGACTCCGCCGGAGACCAGAGGCCTCTGATCTCCACCTCTCCCATGTGACCGCCCCATCCCAGAAGGGACGCATCCGTCACAACTGTGTGCTCTGGCTGGGGAAGGGAGAGGGATCTGCCCGTGACCCATTGCCGGTTCGAAAGCCACCACTGCAACTGTCGTGCAGTCCCCTCCGAGATCTGGACGTAATCGGACAGATTCCCCTGATGCTGCGCCCACTGGAACTTCAGGTCCCACTGCAGAGCCCGCATATGCCATCTGGCATGATCGACCAGCAGGATGCAGGAGGCCATGAGGCCCAGCAGCCTCAGGGTCATCCGTACCGAAACCCAGGATAGAGGCTGAAAGATCGGAATCATATCCTGAATATCCTGGACTCGCCGTTCGGGAGGATAGGCCCGAAACTGCGTTGTGTCCAGAACTGCTCCGATGAAAAGGAGCTGAGGAGAAGGAATCAGGTGCGACTTCGGCACGTTGATGGAGAACCCAAACGAGTGCAGGAGTCCGGCCGTAGTCTGGAGGTGGGAGACGACTGCCTGGGACGAGCCCGCCTTCAGCAGCCAGTCGTCGAGGTAGGGGAAGACTGAAACCCCTGCCCGGCGCAGATGAGTTGCGACCACCGCCATCACTTTCGTGAACACCCGAGGGGCGCTGGTAAGGCCAAAGGGAAGCACGGTGAACTGAAAGTGCTCGAGGCCTACCGTGAACCGCAGGTAACGCCGGTGGGCAAGCAGGACGGGGATGTGAAAATATGCGTCCTGCAAGTCCAACGCTACCATCCAGTCTCCGGGGTCGAGGGCAGTCAAGACCTGAGCTAGGGTGAGCATCTTGAACTTCTCCTTCCGGAGGAAGCGATTGACGTTCCGGAGGTCCAAGATAGGACGCATGTCCTCCTTGTCCTTTTTGGGCACCAGAAAGTAGTGGGAATAGCAACCACGCCCTACTTCTGGGGTCGGAACGCGCTCGATGGCCCCGTTGGCCAAGAGGGCCGCAACTTCCTGTCGAAGAAGAACCAAATGGTCCCCCGACATGCAGTAGTACTGAGGTGGCATGGCTGGGGGGGTAGTCTCGAAGAGGAGGGAGTAGCCCCTTCGGACAATGTCCAAAACCCACCTGTCCGATGTGATGGTGCGCCAGTGGGGAAGGTGATGGCGGACCCTGCCCCCCACTGGCGTGCTGTGGACTGGAAAGGAAGGACTAGGAGGGCTTGGAGGCCGCGGACAGGGTGGAGGTGGTGGCCTGACCCGCCTCGGCGGGAGCCACGTCCTCGGCCGTGCGAAGGCGCCTGCTGCGCGGGCCGGTGGCTGGGCAGTGGACGTGACTGGGCGCCCCTTCCGTGGCCACGAAAGGGGCGATAAGCAGACTGCTGCGGAGGGCGCGGGGCGGAGAGGCCCAAGGACTTGGCCGTAGCCCGCGAGTCCTTAAAGCGCTCCAGCGCGCTGTCTGCCTTATTGCCAAAAAGGCGGATACCATCAAAGGGCATGTCCATAAGGGTGTTTTGGACATCGCCCGAAAAACCAGTGGTCCTCAGCCAGGCGTGACGGCGCAGCGCCACTGTCGTAGCAAGCGATCTGCCTAGCGAGTCAGCGGTATCTAGGCCACATCGGATAGTGAACTTCGTGGCATCTCTCCCGTCCGCAATAGCACGGGAGAGAAGTGCCTGGACCTCCTCAGGACACTTGGGCAGCACCTGCGCCACCGAATCCCACAGAGAGTGGGAGTAACGGCCCAAAAGGCAAGCGGTGTTCACGGACCGCAAGCCTGCACTGGAGGAAGAAAAAATCTTCTTCCCAAATTGTTCCAGTTTTTTGGATTCCCTATCCGGCGGAGCCGTAGGGAAGGCGGTTTGAGAGGTAGAGGCTTGGACAACCAAGCTCTCGGGGGTGGGGTGTTGGGAGAGGAACAGAGGGTCGCCCGGGGCCGGGCGATGGCATCGGGCTACGTTCCTGTCCACAGGAGCCCCTGTGGTGGGCCTGGACCAGGTGCCCAAATGAACGTCAGAAAGTGCGTCGTTGAACGGCAGCAGTGGCTCCGAAGAGGTAGCCGCCAGCTGACGCACTTCCGTCAGGAGGTTAGTCCTGACAGCCACTGTAGGGAGCTCGAGGCGCAAGGCCGCGGCCACCCTACGCAACACCGTTGCATAACTTGCTCCCTCCTCCGTAGCCACGGAAGGAGGAGACAGCATGCCAAGGTCAGGAGAGGTGTCCAGACCACTGGCATCACCCAGTTCTTCAGCCCAGTCCTGATAAGGCTCACATTGAGCTGTGAGAGGGTCTTCCGACCCCTCCCAGTCCTCCTCGTCCTCCAAAACAGGTGAAAAGTATGGAGGAGGGACATGAGGGAAGAAAGGTCCCGTCGGAATCGGCATCGAGCGATGTCGATCCGGCTCCGTGTCCGGTTCCGGGGAGAACCTGGGGACGGCGCCGCCCGAGGCCTCGGACGGCGCCGTGAACGGTACCAGTGAGGTCGGCGCCGGTGGAGGTGTGGTTAGGTCAACCGGCGTCGACCGGGATCCAGGCCTGGATCCGAGGGGGTCCTGCGGCGCCGGAGCCACCGGAGACACCGGGGCCGGAGCTGCCGGTGGTGCCGAAGGAGGACTCCCACTGGGGCCCACGGGGCCCGAAGGCACACCGGGGTAACCCTTAGGCCCGAAGATGCGAGCCATGGCCGACAGGAAGTCCTGTATCTCGGCCGGAGTCGACGTCGGACCCGGGACAGGCGGGTAGGCCGGCGTCGGCTGTTCGGGTACCCCCGGAGCCGCGGGGGCGTAACCATCTGGACCCTCGGCCGGGTCGTGAGACCGGCGAGGGGAGGTCTTAGAGCGACGCTTCTTAGACCTCTTGTGCTTCGCCTTACCTGAAGACGAAGACTTCGACCCAGACGAATGACGACGGCTCCGCGACCGGCCCCTCGACCTCTCCCGGGGCCGGGCCTCGAGAAGCTTTCGAGACCGCTCTCGCAAAGCCTTCGGGGCGAGGGGCCGACACTCGGGGCACGACTTGGGGTCGTGGCCGCGCCCCAGGCAGAAGAGACACTCTCGGTGCGGATCCGTAATCGACATCATGCGATTACAGATCTCGCATGGCTTGAAGCCGGGCATCCCTACTGACACCTTGGAGTCGAAGCGACTCGAAAACTTGGGACAAAAAAGTCTCAAAAAATACTCAGTCAAAAAATGACTGGGGGCACTGCTCAATCCGGATCTGCGCTTACTGCCGCGGAAAAAGAAAGAACTGACGCCAGCGCGCATGGGCGGCGTCTAAGTACTGGCCGCGACGTCATCCCGGCGATCACGACGCCGACGACGGACGCGGAGCCGCACGACGCCGCCTACCGACGCGCAGGGGTACTGCTACGCAAAACTTTCCGGATCCAGCCTGACGTCTGGGGATATTCTAAGGTAAGGAATCTGTCACTAACGTGTCTCTTTCAGATAATTATAACAAAAGGGAACAGGTACTGGAATACTGCAAGACAAACAGTAAAACACTCCAACCTAGTCAGCTACCATTTCCACCACCCAATATAAGAAACAATGTTATTTATACCAAAGTTCAACTGAGATATCATGATAAACAGACCCAAACATTCACCCAATTTCCCTCCCCCATATCCTCTAGCACTTAGTCTGGTAGTGAATTAGAAGTAGTTCTGGATATCAATGACCAGCCATTGGAGCCAAGGGTTGTATGCATGCACTAGCTAAAACTATCCTGGCAACACCATAGTTACATAAACAGATACCTCAGATTATCTTTTCCAATGCCTGCTTGGGGGAGGTACTTCCCACCTACTCACTAAATACCTTTCTCCAGCAGAAGGGAACAAATTGACAGGTTCTCAAAACAAGAAATGCCAAAATCTATATAACACATTTCACATGCTTTATTCTTATTCCTCCATTTCAACATTCTTCCGGGGTAGAGTAGGTCAAGAAAATCATATTTTAAACCTGTAATTTTAAGGAATTTATGACTTATTGATTATTTTATCAAATGAGTAATATCTCCCATGGGTCTTGATTCTGCTCCTGCTGTCCATTTAGAGAAAACTCTATCCAATAAGTAGATGCCATTAGAATCAGGATGCAGTAATGTTGCTTAACAGTGCCTTTAAAAAAAATATTTTATCTGTGGTATATCACTTAATACATTTTTCTGGTGCACTGTGGCTTAACATTCCCATACCTGCAGATACTTAAAGTGTGTATGTTGAATAAGGAATGCCATCTGCAATTCAACAAATGGTCAAATAGTTTTTTAGGCCGGAGGTCCTAATACAACGTAACCCTTAGCCTCCTGAGGTCTACTCAATCCAATCAAAATGGCATTGAAGAGGGCAGAATTGTACACTTTTACTCAAAACAGTGAAACTAGAGATTCTGAGGATGCAGAGTTCTTAGCAGATATGCTTCCTAACATGAATGTGAGCTAGCCTGTCTTCAACTGACCTACTCAAAGTATTTGGAGTTGTGGAATTTAAAGGGAGACTGGACCGGGCAGTACTAAACCCAAGAAAGACATGAGAAAGGAAGAATATGACAGAATTCCCTGTTGCAAAATTCACTCTCCTAAGTTGCCCATTAAACATACTGGAAATCTGCAAGTCCTGAACCTCCAGCATCTGTTGTGAGTCACAGCCTTTCAGCTTTTTTCCATTCTGTATTGCAGTAAAGCCCTCGCACATGTTCATGGCCTAAACTAGACTATCTAATTTGGTTTGTATTTTTAGCTAAAACAAGGAAGTGACCAAATGCAGTTGAGAGAATAATAAAGTACCAGTACTTAAATCACACATGAGAGCTTCAACGGACTGAGAGTTATGTTGCTACATTACAGCAGAGGGCCTCACTCCTGCTTTCTCCTCTCACTTAGGAAGGTACTAAAACTACCAAGCGTTTAGGAAGTTCACCAAATAATCGACTGCTGGAATATAAGCAGGAGCATCCTTTCTTTCTAATTTATCTTTCACCAAGCATTGAATACTTGTTCCTTCCCCTTCAAGAAACACAGCAAAAGGTATTAAAATAACTTTGGTCCATGCTTACTACTGATTGCGCACTGTGAGGTTGTGCACCAAGTGAGAAAATCCACATTTCTCACTGCAAGGTTACAAAGAACAGGATTTCATCTGAAAGGATGTTTAGTGAAAGTGATGAATTGAAACTGGAAGTAATAAAGATTCATACATACAACTTGACAAAGGTGGACGCATTATACCTAAAAATGAGATCTCCCTTTATTCAGATTAAACCTTTGAGCCATCCCATGCCCCTAAAACACAAGCCCATGGTTACTTGTAAACTGTACCTGGTTGTTAAGGAATCCTTCCACTTGCTTTGTGTCACGCAGAAACATCTGAAAACTGTACGCCTGTGAGAGTAAGTTGTGCCTATTTTCCCACATCTGTCCTAGCTCATTCCAACCAATGTCGAGGGCCTTCAAACGCTGTTGCAGGAACATGTATTGGGCATCTGTTTGACCCTGAGTGACCTGTTCTCCCATTTGCCTCATCCTCCAGTAGTCTTCCTTATAGTGGTCAATCTCGTTCTTGATGTTCTCATGCTGGGTCAGGAGCTTCTCAGCCTCAGGCAGATTTGAAGGGAAATCTTCAGAAGCAATAGCAGTCTGTGTTTTGGAAAGCCATGTTTGGAAGTCATCCAGGTCCCGCAGGAATCCCTGTAGCTTGCTGGCTTCACCCAGTGACTCTTCCCGCTTTTTCATAGTGTCTTTCAAGTCTTCCCACACATCATTGATCTCCGACAGGCGGCTGAGGATGGAGCTGGCCTGCTCTGGATGCTCGGAGGCAAGTTTCTCAGCCTCCTTCTGCAGGTCATCAACTTTACCCTGGATAGCTTCCAGATCTCGCTCCATACCAGTAAGTTTGCGCTGCAGGGCCATGACCCCTGCCAGATCGTTACCCAGGCCCTGAGTGGACTCTATGACTTTTGTTTTCTCGCGCATCCAAGACTTGGTCTCGTTGCACTCAAGGTGATAGTTTTGGATGTTTAAGGCAGAATTCAGAGCTTCTTTCTTCTCATCGGCCAGATGGCAGAACTGATCCCACCTGAGAAGATTAAAGTCAATGAGAAAATAAAGTGAAGAGTCAGTGCAAGGTTAATGGGCAAGATGCGGTCTTACACTTGATTACAAAACAGAATTTCAAGAGTGGTGCTAGAAGTATCATGGATCCACGAGAAATGCTTAGCCAATCAAACAGTAGAACAAGTATTAAAGATGCATAAGCATAATACATGAGAAATGTCTGAATCTTTTTCAATGTGACAAAGTAATTTAAAAAAAAGAACTTTAGTTTAGATTAATCATGCCATTCAAACTTCTTTCCAGGAAAAATGCCTTATAGAGCTGAAGGAAAAGGTCTACTGAAGCGAACTTAGTTCTAATTGCCAGATTTATGCATTTCATAGGTTTTATGAATGGAAGCACAGGCAAAAACCTCTTTTGCAACCATATACAAATCTTTTTTCCCAAAAACGTAAATGCGATCCGATAGTTGAGCTGAAAAATCTCTCTGCAGAGGTGCGCCACCACCACTGCCAGACACTTATAAATACTCTTGGGGCTGTGGTGACCCCAAGGATGAGTACTTTGAATTGGTAGTGACGTCCACTTACCACAACCAAAGGTACTTCCAGTGGGAGACATGCATGGGAATATGGAAGTAGATATCTTTGAGATTGAGCGCCATCACGAAGTCCAACTGTCGAAGTAGGGGGATGATTTCAAGGTAGTCATTTGGAAATGTTCTGATATGATGCAACTATTGAGTACCCTGAGGTCAAAGATAGGCCTGATTGAGCCGTCCTTTTTGGAAATAAGGAAGTATAAGGAATTGCCTTGATGTTGCTGGTGTACAACCTCTATGTACTGCTATGCAGAAGTGCACGTATCTCTTGCTGGAGAAAAGAGAGATGCTCATTGCTAAACCGGTGTGACTGTAGTGGAATGTTAGGAGGGGTGGAGGGTAGTTTGAGGCAGTAGTTGTGCTGCATAACGGCTAGTGCCAATTTGTCGGATGTGATTTCCTGACAATTGTTAAGGAAATCGTGTAATCTCCCTGACAAGTGATGTATGATCAGTGAGTGCAGAGGGACGGTATGCTGGGCCCTCACTGTTTGGCAGAGGTAGGCCCCTTGTTGGAGCCTCCTTCGACTCTACCCCTTTTTGTTCCCCCTGTAGGATCCCTACTGTTTCCCATGGTGGCTTGATAGTGGTAAGCTTGCTGCTGCCTCTTATATGAGTGAGTATAACCACAATGGGGTAACCCTGTGTCCCTCAGAACCTGGGTACGTACATGAGAAGCTACAATGGTTCTGTCGGGAAGGATCAATTGCCTTACAAGTAATGAATAAATCAAGGATTAGCACGCATATTCAATGCTGTTGGAACACAAAAACAAGGGCACGTAAGTGCTTGCAAAAGTATTATTTTTATGTAAGTTAGAGCGTTCATGTATATTTACAAATATTTAAAAGGCCGTCAATATAAACGAAATCATGAAGTGACATATATTGTAGTGACCTTGAGTGCTCAGTGATGGTGGTGCAGTGCATATATATACAAGGTGAAATCGAGGAAATTAAAGCTGAAGGTGGTCAGAACAAAAAGGAAAAACAATATCTCTGGTGAATAGCACAATTGCTTATTGTTTTGGACCAAGAGACTTGATAAAGCTGAGCCATATATTATCGCCGACGCTTCGACCCTGACAGGAGCGTTATTAAACATGTGTCATGGCGGGTCTTCTTCAGGACAAGGGAGAGTGACAGCCCAGCATGGGGGTGAATTCCCTTAAGCGTCCCTCGTTGAGTGAAGGCTGCCAGTGATCTGCACGTGTCAGTAAAGCTCTAGAATACGGATGTGCTTCATGTGATGTAGTCTTAGAAATCTAAGTTAATGCGGTCGTAAATGGGCTGTTAGAACAGTAGTCAGCCGGTGGTGGAGGTATAATCAATTCTCAGAAGACTGCTGCGGATAAGACGATTGCAGCCAAGATTGCTGACTGGTTAACCTCTGGGAATTGATTTGACTTTGCTTTTTATGTGAATTTCTAATGTTTTTTTCTTTTACGTAAAATAAGATATTTTTAACAAGTGTCACTTTAACGTTTGTTTTTTCAGTGAATTTCTATTTTTTTTTTTTTTAACAAAGTGAGATTTTTATTACCATATGTAACTATGCCAACCCCCGCCATGCACAGCTTTTGGCTGTGCACGGCCTAGAGTTGACCATAGAGCCTGGCATGTGGCCAGGCACTGGGACCGATCTCATGCAGATGGCCAACACCATGCGGGTGGCCAACCTGCCGCACAGCCTTCAGTCGTGCCTGTGCCCAACCCTGGCCACACCCCTGTAGCGCATGGTCTTTTTTTTTTTTTTTAAATGTAATTATTTTCTGGAGCCCACCGGACTCTTGTGAGAGTCCCGGGTGCCAACGCATCAGTCTGTGCTCTTGCAAGACTCTCTTGGAAGCACAGGGGCCACGCTGGCTGCAGAGAGACTCCTGCATGATCGCTGTGCGCAAAAAACATGTTTTCTTCAAATTTGGCCCCAGGGGCGATCGCACATTGACCTCCCATACAAGTACTAGGCGGTCAGGTGATCCCTACCCTGACCCCTTATACCTTAATTATTTTTCATTTTCAGGGAATGGGGACGGAGTTCCTGTGTCCTGTAATGGTGACTACAACATTTCTGTTTGTGTTGCAGACACCCAATGAGAGCCGTGCTCTTGTGGGACGCACTGGAGCCTCCCACTCCTGTGTGATTGTCGACGGAAAAAAAGGCACTCACTGCCAATCAGATTGTCCCATTATTTGAAGTTGTGTGCCAGTGGGAATCTCGTGAGACTCTTGCGTAAGCAACCATCAGATAGCTACACATTTTGAACCTGAATTTTTCAAAAACTACTGTTGGATTTATGCCAAATCACAAACAACATGCTTTCTGGGTAAAGATCTAGCTTTCTGCCAAATTTGATGTACTGCCGTTCAGCTGTTTTGGATGCAGCGCTATCGTTTTGGCACCTCCCCTGTTTTTTGGCCCCCGCTTGATTTATCACCCCAAAACTTTCCAGGAAGGAGCTTAGGAGGATGAACTTTTTAGGGGCGGGGGGGAAGTTTTGTAAAGGCGCAAACGTTTTTAGCAAAACAAGGTGCTGTTGTCAATCAATTTGCTTAGCCAAACCCAGATATCTATACATTTTGAACCTTAATTTCTCAAAAACTACTGAATGGATGCACCCCAAAATCACAAAAAGCATGCTTTCGGAGAAAAGATCTAGCTTTCTGCCATATCTGGTGCTTTTCCGTCTACTGCTTTTATCTGTGTTACTGGAAAATTGCTTGCAGACAACGTGTTTTGAGGCCCACTCTTTTTCTTGGCCCCCGCTCGACGGATCACCCCAAAACTTTAGAGGAAGGAGCTGAAGTGGACAAAACTTTTTGGTGAAGATTTGTCAAATGGAGGCAAAGTTAAACCAAAAAGTCCACTGCCTATGGAAAAGTGGTCCTAACTATACCAACCCACGGGAATTTTTTTTATATATATATATATATATATATATATATACACACATACATATATACACGCACGCACACACACACACACACACACACACACACACACCCCCCTCCTCTCCCCCCCCACCCGGGTGGAACTTTCCCCAAAAATTTAAAAGAGGTGACTGCAACAATGCCGTTTGCTCGTTGCTTGGCCTGTGAACAAGGCCGGAGATGCCCGAAACGCGTTAGGCCGTACTGAAGTGGTTTTATGTCGGCTGCTGGCCTCGCTGCAGATCTCATTAAAAGAAGCAACAATCTATCTGGGAGCGCGTCTTCTTTGAGGGCAACTTCTTTTGTGGTATACAAACGGCTAGTCCAGCCGTGAAGATGCGCCCCAGGGAGCCATTAATGGAACAGAAGGGCTTTGGTGAGACGCAATATGTGCAGCGATTTCAGTAATGACATTTTGACCGATCCACTGGGAATATTATATGTTTATAGAATGGGCAACAGCAAATCCACGGGGGCATATATGGTTTTGCAGGACTACCATTACCAGAATAGCTATCAGTCACATGACACCCACTTGGGGCGGATCTTTCACCAAAAATTTAAAAGAGGTGACTGCAACAATGCCGTTTGCTCGTTTCTTGGCCCGTGAACGCGTCAGCTTTGAGGGCAACTTCTTTTGTGATAGATATTGAGAAAAGCGGCTCCACAAACAATGAAGAATGGATCCCACAGCACTCCGGTGTAGTTTTTCGTTGCTTCTTTTAAATAAGGCAGAGGCACAAACGCCAACGCGTTTCGATGCATGCAATGCACCTTGGTTGTGACTCTGCCTTAAATAAAAGAAGCAACGAAAAACTACACCGGAGTGCTGTGGGCTCCATTCTTCATTGTTTGTGGAGCTGCTTTTCTCGATTTTAAACAGCGCGCGGCGAAGCGCTGCAGCACACAGCACCACTGGTGATCAGGCTGCCGAGAGGGCAACCCGCCGGAACCAGGAAGATATAGATAGATATATATATATATTCCAATCTGGTTCCTTTTCGCCGATTTTGCAGCGCTCAATCTGGGTGCGGTGCCCTGCAGCAGAACCACGCTGCTTAATACTTCAACACAATCCTTCTGAACAGAGGGACAAGCGGGTCGCACTGCCATAGTTTTTGCAATTTTTATTTTATTTTCTTTACATCCTCATTTGCATGGCTATAGGCGAGACGATCAACGCGTTTCGGTATCTACAAATACCTTGCTCAAGGTATTTGTAGATACCGAAACGCGTTGATCGTCTCGCCTATAGCCATGCAAATGAGGATGTAAAGAAAAGAAAATACAGATTGCAAAAACTACGGCAGTGCGACCCGCTTGTCCCTCTGTTCAGAAGGATTGTGTTGAAGTATATATATACATACATACATATACACACACACACACATATATATATATATAAGCACATATACACACACACACACACACATATATAAGCACATATACACAAGAATTGATTTTTTTAAAATGGAACCATTTAAGATGTGCTTAATTGTTAATTTTAATAATAAACAGATTTTGAAATTACTTAAAATTCTAATATTTTAGACCACGCATCCTTTAACCCCTTAAAGACCTTACACTCCCTATACAAAAACATTGTTGAGCCGGAAAGAACAAGTCACTTACATTCACCAATGCTCTTTCTGTTGGATACTCTTACATAACAGAAGATTCTTCACTTAAGAATATTCCCGAGGCGCCAGACTGGACCCTGGATTTTTCATAGCAGTGCTGCTGTGCGCCGTTAGTGTGGATCAGCTTTGGCTCCATACCGCCCGAAAGTGATAGAGCAGAGCTACCTATAAGCACCACTCCTGCACAGGGAGTAAGTTTCTTATCTTTTCCATACCCTCAGATGCTGTGCAGGAACAATTAGTTACAGTGTGCTCAATACAATTTAGATGCTAAAAAGAAGGTAATTAACTTGTTCGTCTCACAGATACTTCAATTGGGCACAGGGTCAAGACTGATTTGCATATGGCTGGGTTCAAACTGGAATGGCATGGGGAGCAAAAAAACAATGGATTTAGGCCCAGATCTCTGTACTGGGGTGAATGTATGACATTGTTCTGCATTCTGTCCATCAATTGTTGTTTTTGCATTTGTCACCCCGAGTGGGACGGGAATGCCCAGAAGTGGGTCACGTGCTCTCCATGCCACCGGAGTCAAGCTATCCTGGCTGATGAGGGGGGGTGAAACCCCGAAACCGGTCCTAGGATGCTTGTTTCCAGTCCAGGGAGGACCTGGCCTGGCAGTTCGGGCTGGACTGTTCCCATTGGGCGCAGGGTCAAGACTGATTTGCGTATGGCTGGGTTCAAACTGGAATGGCATGAGGAGCAAAAAAACTATGGATTTAGGCCCAGATCTCTGTACTGGGGTGAATGTATGACATTGTTCTGCATTCTGTCTATCAATTGTTCATTTTGCAGATACTTCCAACAGCAGATTCCGCACCTTAGAAAGGACACCAAAGCAGTACCTCCCCAAAGGTGGAGTGTCTGAGGAGTGGACTCAGACCAAGAAATCTTGCAGAACAGAGCAGGCAAAGTGGCCTTCCTGCCAGACATGGCTGTAAAGGAAGTAGTGCTTCGTGAATGTATACACTGATGTCTATGTTGCAGCCTGGCAGATATCAAGAACAGGCACTCATCGCGCCAACATATTGGTAGCAGCCTTAGCCCTGGTGGAATGGGCTCTCAGGCCTTCCAGAAGCTGCTTCTTTGCCAACGCACAGCAGATCTTAATTCAGAGTGTTATCCACTACGACAAGGCCCTCTTCTCCTACCCTTTCTTGGTTTTGGAGTATACTACAAAAATCTGATTGTCCACTTAATGGTCCCTGGTACGATCTATGTAAAAGGGTACAGACTTTTTGTGGTCCAGCCAATGGAGCCTCTCTGAGTGTTTCGAGGGGGAGGGGAGCAAAGATTGCTGAAAGAGAGTAATTGATTGCTCAATGTGGAATTAAGGCACAACTTAAGGTAAGAAAGCGGCCTAAACCCTCAGCACCAACTGGTCCAAAAAAAGGTGGTGTATGGCAGTTGCACTGAAAGTGCTTGTAGTTCACCCAGGTGACAAGCTGATGAAATAACAATGAGAAAGACAGTTTTCAAGGTCAGGAGATGTAGCATGCTGCTATACATCGGCTCAGAGGGTGTACACATGAGAAATGTCAAGACCAACTTAAAGTCCCACTGTGGCAACACAAACAGCTTCACAGGAAAAATGTGTCTAACCGTTAATAAACCTCATAACAGCCGATCTGAACAAGGACGGTTGGTCGGCAAACAAAGAAAGGCCGAAAGAGGCAACAAATACCCTTTTGTAGTGTCCAAAACAAATAAAGGGACATCCGAAAGCTTTGCTTATATGGGACCTGTATGGTCGTCACAAATTTTCCCCAGCGCCTGGCATAAATAGATTTTGCGGCGGGGCACCTGACAACAAGGATGGCGTCCAGCACTTCAAGCAGCAAATCAAATGCAATCGACTGCTGCCACTCAATCTCTCTCATGGAGAAGTAGATTGGAAAGATTTGGGTGGAGGGCTCTGCCCTGTTGCTGAGACAGGAGGTCCTCCCGAAGTGGCAGCCTTTTCTGAGGACAAATGCTCATGCTCAGGAGGTTCTGGATATCACACTATTCTTTCCCATATCCAGGGCCACCAGGTTGACTGGCCCAAGTTGTTCTTGATCTTCTTCAAAACTCTGACTTGACAAAACGAGGTGGAAAGGCATGCAGGAGTAATTTTTTTCCATTTCATCCAGTATGCATCTCCTAACAAGTGCACTTGCAGAAACTCCTATGTACTAAACTGTTGAACACTGTGTGTTCAACAGTGGTGAAAACATCTAACCAGGGTTCTCCCCATTGATGGAATACTCCCTGCGCCACTTCGGATGCAGCTGCCACTCATGATCTGCCAGACAGAGTTTGCTTTGTACGTCTGCACTGGCATTCCAGGACCCCACCAGGTGACTGATGACCAAGACGATGCCCTGGTGCTCAAAGCATCTCAGGAGACACAAGGCCTCCTGGAACAGAACCCGGGACCCCACCTTGCCCTGCTTGCTGCAATGCCATATGGTGATGGTGTTGTTTATAAGACCAGCCTCTTCTTGATTAACGGCAGGAAGGTCTTCAGAGCCAGATGAATGATTTGCAGCTCCAGAAGACTGATGTGGAGCCTCGCATCTACTGGAGACCAGAATCCTCTGATCTGACCAGCCCAGTCCAGCAAAGACGCATCCGTCATCAGTGTCAGCTCTGGGTGGGCAGGACAAGGGGCCCGCTGAAGTACAAACTGCAGTTGGTCATCCAACAGTAGGTCTTGCTGCCTTCCACAAGGGTCTTGAAAGGCGGCCTTGGGGCTGGGCCCACTGGGACTTCAAGTTCCACTGTTGAGCCCGCATGTGCCACCTGCCACGGTTGACAAAAATGATCCACAAGGCCAAGAAGCCTTACATTCACCTGTCGTGTAGTTCCTATATAACCTATACAGGATCTGTGCATTTGGATAACAAACTGTGGGATTGGTGGCAGACTGATTTCGTGCACCCCCACCGGATACGTTAGCCTATCTGTATTAGCTAGCTCACAGTGCCCCTATAATCTCCTCTTACCAAGGAGAGAATAGATTCTGGCAACCTCAGAACATGACAACCCTGATCCCTCAGAATCGTGGAAACAATATACTACCTTTCGCTCAGTCACTCGCGCTCACTTAGTTTGTCTCAGAGAGATACACAGAATAAACAGGCTAGGCGTTTTCAATAAGTATTTATTGAACAGTTGTTATTCTAGTGTAGAATAGATGAGCTGCAACAACCATTAGACAGTAGCAGAGATATATGATGAGCAGTACTATGAAAGTAAAGGGATGGTATAGTTCTACCATCTTGCAGAAATCATGAATATATACAAGTACATAAAACACATGATAAAAAAAGTACGTACTCCTACGATGTCTCCCTAACTAGATGTACCTAAATGTACCTAGCATCTGTGTAGGTGATATGCCAAGAATCCCTCTAGGATCTAGTCAACCCCATTACCTTAGAATGAGAGAATATGGGACCCCGTCCTGGTCTCGAGTTGGACACCCCGCGAGGGATGTTAGACCACTGCAAGCTGGAGCGTCTGCATGCAGGAACCTCAGCGTCTCTGGTCAGTGTGTCAGCCGGGAAGTCTCGGTCTCCTCTAGCTTCCTAAGCAAGATGTGCTGTATATATAGCCATAGGTCTCCCCAGGGGTCCTACCTTGCTGTGTTACTGCGTCGGCCTAAAGGATGACGTTGGGCCTGAACTTTATACAGAGATATTATACAGGAGATGGTAATCCTACTGTTAGTCCTGCTGTGCTTCCAAGAAGCCTCATGCATAATGTATGAGAATCGAACCAGGGAAAAACCCGCGTTCTGAATGCAGTGTCATATTTAGGTAAAAGGTCTGTACCCAAGAACCGTTATGTGTGTAATGTAGGGAAGAATATAGGTGAAAGGTTACAATGTTACCTGCGCCTATATAGGGTACCTATATGGAATATAACACCCACTCCTCTTCCGACTGGACGACATATGTAACTTATTACCGTACTACTAGGCTAACGCATATTAATATAGTTTTATAACAACATTGATTATGCTAAAAATGTTTAAAAACCTCTAAAATTTCTAAAAACTTTTTTTTAAATTAAAAAATAATGCAAGCCATAGCTCTAAAGTGTCCATAATTATAGTCCGAAGCACTATAAGCATTAAAAAGCCATGTATGCCCATAAAATGAAAGGAATGTCAATTTTTGTTTTTGAGTTCCAAATTTGAGCTTATTTAAAAAAGGGCGAATTTCTTCCCAGCACACGACGAGCCAGATGAGTCAAATGTTTGTGTGTCCTGGCTGGTAGATGCAACATTTCCGTTGCTTGCTTCCGCCGTAGACGGCCCCTGTAACACCTCGCAGAGTATGTCAATTGAGCACAGATGATGTTCAACGCTGTCCACTGCCGGTGCTGGGGCAGCCTGTGCGCCGTCCAAAGCCTGGGTGTCAGTGGAGGAGCCGGTGTTCATACCAACAGGGGCAGTTACTACCTGCGGTGGCTCAAAGAATGCCGCCATCAACATTGGAATACGCTGAGGACACTGCAGAACATGGGCCGTTATCGGGTCCAGTAACGCATTCAGGTCCAGTTGCGCACATGATGGGAGTGTCAAACACAGGTCTAACACGCATTCTTCTCCGCAAAACAGGAATCGGAGGACAGGTAAGATGCAGTCCATCCAGACTGGTCGAAATGACAAGAACCAAGATGCACTTAGTTCTCTTAGGCGAGGCGTGCCCAGATGTTGTACCATGCGGTTACGGTATTTACGCTCCAAGAGTGCTTTTTCCATCTCCTTGGTGACTGGGACGTCCATTGCGTAGCAAATATAAAACAATCAGGATACCTGCTGCTAGGAACAGGATGAGCGGAAGTCCTCCAAAGATGCTTCCAAATACGGAGTGTATGAAGTTTGGGATAACTCCAAGTACCGTCTGAAAGGTGCTCAGAAGTCCAGAACCTATGGTCTTAAATAGGTGGCCTATGCCTGTCGTATCAGATATGTTAAAGATACGATTTACCATTTCTGCGAAATGGAAAGGGCAGTTTGCATGAATTAGCGCCTGAATCTCTGCCGAAGACCTTGCGATCTGGAGATCAAAAGTCTCTCGAGCGGAGGTTAAGGGCACGGACTTCTGTAGAAGCATGGCTTTCATTCTGCTTAGAGTATCAAACCGTATTAAAGAAACATTCAGTGAAGGCCATAACGGCGCATCCCTGACTGTATATGTCCGTGGAAACAATACTTGCATACAACAAGTAACCCTGGAGCTCACGGTTACCAGATATGCGATGCCCAGGAGCATGCCACAGCAGCCTTGACTGTTCAGCATCAAGTAACTCCCATTCAAAAGTAGCCTGAATGCTGGAGTAATCACAGCAGCTGGGGCCCCCCTCAAATGGCAGGACAGGTTCGCCACAGAACCATTACAAGCCCCGTGCAGCATTATATCCTGACATATGAGTGATGCACTTAAAGCGTTCTCACAGTTTGTACCGCTCAGAAACACTTCTCAATCCCCACTCCGGCATCGAAATCTGTATGGTAATACCCATGATTCCTTAATGTATTCCTTACCCATTTCGTCATATCTGCTTACTTGCTTTTGTTCAAGGCAATACTTAAACTGAAAAGTAGTGACCGGTAGAGTTATGTGGCCATGGATTACCCATTCCGTGGACGGTGATTCTGCCACTGTAAATGCTAATCTATCCAGTTTTTCGATACGCAGCATTGTATATTTTGCTCCCCTTTGTGCCATTTCCATCTGTTAGATTGTATTCAGAAAACAGAGACGTACTGTTGATATAACACCAAGGCAAGTAGCCTGCACGCAAAGATTGCAGCGTCCAGCTTAATAGCATAATGGAACGTAATTGAGATTGCCCGTGTTGTAATATGGCCAAATCTTGTTCTAGTATGTTTATCGTAGAAGATACAATGTTGCCTAAGGAATATATCCTGGAGGTCAATGTAGTTAACCCATTGTCTACCACTGCTAGAGATTTTTCTAGATTTATACGGTCTATTTCACGTAACCTCTCTGCGGCCTCTTGTTGTGATATTTTCCATATTTCATTGTAGGCAGCATAATAGAAACGTTTCTGACATGGTTGCCTGGGACCCAATAAAAAATCCCTGCGATCCACATCCTGTGATAGTAAGGATAAGTGTTGTTTCACCTTTGTGAGTGTTGAGGTTTTTAGCCAATCAAGGCAAAACTTCCCAACACTGTAGGATGTCACTACCCCTGGATGTTGTCTCTGTACATAAAATGGATCTGGCCTATGGATACTAAACCCTTCGGCTTTACCCATGAATCTTGTCTGACAACTATTAGTGTCTGTGGGCCAAATCAACCATATTTTCCAATCGGGGTCTGACTGTTGTATTGTATGATGTCATCTACTGTAATCTCTTTCTGTGATGTTTCGTTACCCTTGGTGTGTGATGGAGCGGACAACTGAGGTGTGTCCAAGTCTTTGTTCTTGGCTAGTCCAAGGCAAGACGTCTGTTGCACTGTCTCGTTCAAAAACATGATTTGTTGAGGGATGAGGCATGCTCTAAACAAAGCTTCTGTTCCCTGAACTTGCCATTCTCTAGTACCCCAGACTGATTTTAAGTCTATGGTGTCTTTCCATAAGTCGAAACCTTGTTCAGACAACTGGGCAATAAAGGAAGCAGAGAAAATCTGCTGGTGTTTGTCAACATATGTTTCTGTGTTGATGCAACCCTATAGTAATATGAGGCTGGGTCAGACATATTAAACCCTGAAAAATATGGAAACCTTTGTGTAAATGTTTTTGAACTGCCTTTCGGCGGTGTTGGACAATGTTCCCACTGGTGGTATGTGAACACAGGTCTAGGATTTGCAGATTTATGCAGAAAGTGATGACCATAGTGCTGATAACAATACATACTTTCGAAATCTGATGTGCTTTCCAATGTTTCACTATTAAAAAATGCAGCAGATTTTTCCATATCAGACAACATGTTATTAACAGTTTCAAAATCCCAATCATCGGAAAATGTACTTGAGGTAATGATATCACTCAATGATATTTTAAATAAATGAGGAATTCTTAAAATTTCGGTCGGACCAAATATATCGAAATCAACCTTGCCCCAAACTATACCATCAGGTATAGGAACTGCTGTAATGTTCACTGATGACAAGTCTCTTTGTTTTCGATGAGATGATAGGTTTGGTTTTAAAAGCAAGTTCACCTTTTGGGCTGCAGAGCTTTGTCGAAGGTATCTTCCATTAATAAGCATACTAAAAACTATTACCAAGCCTACCCAGAAAAGTATCCCGGTGATTACCCATAGTTCTACCCAAGGTGACACCAGCTAAGTCTTTTTAAGAAAGTTCAGAAAGTCTTTTATTTGCTGCTTGCGTGATTTTTTGGCTGGCGTCGTTTCCGGTTCGCTTGGATCCAAAGAAAATGTATCAAAGTTTATGAAGTAGCCAGAAGCAGTTCGATCAATTGTTGGTATTGCATCAGGATTTGTAGAAATCGTAGTTTGTTCTTGTCGAGGCATGTTGACGTAGACATCTGTATTTGGTCGAATAGCGAGTTGTCTTTCATTTTGAGTTTGATTTTGAAATTGAACTTCAGGTTCAAGAGGAACGAGTTCCACAGCATTGTTGCATAGTCCTTCATTCCGTGCAGGGGACTCTTCGAACGTGATGAGTCTTTCTGTTTGAACTTCTTGGATTGTAGCGAGAGGAGGGCGTCTACTACTTTGGAGTCCACGTGGCCTACTACTCAGTATCTGCCACATAGTGTGGTTTGATTAGATCGATTGAGACAAATCTTTTCTCCTTTTTCCCGGCAAGAGGCGGTAGAACTACAGTTCTTGTTCCTTCAATTGCTAGGACCGGTACATGCTTTCTGTATGATGGCCCAAATTCGTTCTTGTCTGCTATCTTCTCTCTGACCAGATCCCCGACTTTTGGGATCCAGACAGGCCTTGCCGTGACTGATTTGACTTCCCCAGTGGCGGTCTGCTTCAGGTGGACATTACTTTGTTGTGTCCTGGTTTCATTTAGATCCTGTAAAACAGCCAAACGATCATGGATGTCCAAAGGCTTTTCATCCGCCACTGCGCCTTCACAATCAAGATCAGGTACCCACATTCTTGTCCCAAATAGGACCTCATATGGAGTGACCCCCCCTAGAGAACTTCTTGGCATGTTGTTCAAAGCTCGCTGGACTCCATACAGATGTTTTACCCAACTTTCTCCCGTGCCTAATATTCTAGCTGTTAATGATTGCTTTAAGTCCCGTTTTTTTCTCTCCACAACCGAATTTCCCTCGGGATGGTACGGAGATGAGTACCGCAATGCTACACCCAATCCTCGCATGGCTTCCTTGTAAGCCCGAGAGCTAAACGCAGGGCCCTGGTCAGAATGTAATGTGCCAATTGAGTATGTCCCTATAAAGACTCGCAAATCTTTGATAACAGTTCGCGTGTCAGCCGAGCGTTGGGGCCACACCCATAGGAATCTTGAGCAGGAATCCACTGCAACCATGATATACCTGTAAGCCCCATATCTTAGTAAGGGGCCGCAGTGGTCCAAATAAACACACGCTAGTGGTTTGTCAGATATTAACAGCGGTGTCTGCACTGGACGTGTTACTGTGGAACCTTTCATCTGCTGGCAGATGTCGCATTTCAAGACATAGTCTTTAGTCTGCTTCGTTAGTCCAGGCCACCAGTAGCGTTGTTTCAACAAAGAAACCGTCGCCGTCACTCCTGCATGTGCAGAACCTATCCCTTCGTGTGCTGCTAGAATTAAACCTAACCTACGATCCATGTTTGGAATTACTCTATCCCCCACTCCAGGAATCTGAGCAAATGGAATGTTATTGGCATCTAACTTGTAGGAGTACTTGAGTGGAAACTTTTTTCGTAAGGCTTTGCTGTTTTTGCGTGAAGCAATGACAGCCACCATAATCTCACCGTCTATTCTCGTTTTAGAGCGAGTGATTGCAGCTACGGAAGCCGTGCGTACAGCTCCCTTTGCGGCTTCATCAGCCAATGAATTCCCTTCAACATGAACGCCATCACGCGTATGGGTCACGTGAGCCCTCGGTAGTTCGGTTTTCAACTCCACTACCTGTTCCCATAGCTTTTTATGCTTAATTGTGCCACCGTTTGCATCTTTGAACCCGTTTCGAACCCAGTGCTGCAAATATTCATTGTAAGACTGCACACAGTAAAAGGAATCGCACACAATTAGTGTGGGGAATTCTCGATCCGTATTTACCAGTGCCAGTATCAGCGCTTTTAACTCTACCAGCTGTGCCGTGCAGTCTCCTAGAGACTGCGTTTTTGTGCAACTTGGGTGGAATTTTCCATCCCGCATGCGACCTTTAACGATAGCGCAGCATGCGCAATATTGTTGCTTACTTCCTATGGCCGGTTGAACAGATCCGTCAGTGTAAAATTATATATTCATACTGATCTAGAGGCATTATTTCGTTTGGTAGAGGATATTCTTGCTCGTATTGCAGAAACGCTTGTGTCTTTAAATTTGGGTCGTACCTGTATTCTACATCTGATGCAGTGAGTGAATTAGCCCATTGTATCCATCTCGGATGCAAAGCTTTAGCATTAGGAACGCTTGCCTTTGTCGCAGCCTCTAAGGCTGGAACCGGAGTCACTACTATTATTAGTTTCCCCTGAGCCAGTGCTCTTTCTCTCACTACAGCAGTCTGTACTGCTGTCAGAATCTTTTCTGTAGATGCGAAGCACATCTCAGCATTTGTGTACAAATGTGATTTGTATGCAATTGGTACTGTCTCACCTTCATTATATGTTAGATAGGTGTACCCAGATTGACCCGCAACTATACGGATCACCAGGTTGCGTACGTTTACGCGTGTCTGTAAGTGTTTGGAAGCTATCATGTCAGCTTGTAAGGAACGAAGTGTATCTGTATGTTTCTGTGTCCATTGTTTTACTGAAAAATCAGGTTTTATTAAATCGCAGAAAGGTTTTACTCTTTCTGTGTAATCCAAAATGTATGTTCTACCAAAATGTAGGAATCCCAGAATTGACTGTAAATTTTTCAATGATTTTGGAGGTTGGAGCAGCGTTCATTTTTCTAAAAAATTGGCTTCCAGACTTTTTCCTTCACTTGAAAGCTCATATCCTAAAAACAGGACACTGAGGTGGGCAATTTTTGATTTTTTAAAGTTGAATTTGTAGCCCTCAGATGCAAATCCCAGAATTATGGTATTCACTCTGTTCAAGTGTTCCTCTAGGTCATCGTCCGTAAGATAAATATCATCCACATAGGACAATCCCTCTTCATCCAAATTTTGAAGTAACTCAGTTACTCTGGCCGAAAACAACCCCGGGCTGTTCTTATACCCTTGGGGGAGTCGACAAAATTGCCGCTGAGTCCCTAGCGCTGAGAAGGCGGTAAGATACCTGCTTTCAGGCGCTATATTTTGGCAGAAAAATCCATTTGAGATATCAAGTGTTGTTTTATATTTTTTCCGCAGAATGTTATTCGTTAATGCGGCACTATGTGCATTTTGGACTGCAAACGTCTTAGTGCAAGTGTTTAAATGTCTATAATCTAAAACTAGAGGATATGAATTTTCAGGTTTCATGACAGGAAACACAGGATTGTTCATTGGTGAGGTGCATGTTTCAATCACCCTCAGGTATTCAAGTTGATCTAAGATCTCCCTGACCTGTTTTTTAGCTTCTTGCTTTATTGGATACTGCCTGTGTGCAGTTGGAGTGTTTTTTAAAGGAATTATGTGGTGCGTTGAATCCTCATCCCATCCAACATGGTTTTTATATAATGCAGGTGCTTGTGCTACTGCCCACTCCTGTGCATGTGTGTGTTTTAGATGCGTGGGAATATGATCTGAGAAAGCCGGAAAAATTACCGTCTCTCCTTTAGAGCAATCCATGACGAATGCTGGCGGCCAGTCTCGTTCAGCCAACAAAATGTCATAGCCAAACGTCAGGTTCTCCCAAAAGAGACCTCTCACTGTTCTACATTTGTCCCCCTCCATCTGGAGCGTTATTTCATATACGTTATGTGGGACACTTACCATAATCAATCAATCAATCAATCATGTCACTTATAAAGCGCACTACATACCCGCGAGGGTCTCAAGGCGCTGGGGGAAGAGGGGGGTGGTGCTGCTACTGATCGAAGAGCCAGGTCTTGAGGAGTCTTCTGAAGGCCAGTAGGTCTTGGGTCTGTCGGAGGTTGGTGGGGAGGGTGTTCCAGGTCTTGGCGGCGAGGTGGGAGAAGGATCTGCCGCCGGAGGTCGTTTTCCGGATGCGGGGGACTGTGGCGAGGGCGAGGCTGGTCGAGCGGAGCTGGCGGGTGGTGGTGTAGAAGCTGAGTCGTCTGTTGAGGTAGGCTGGTCCGGAGTTGTGGAGTGCTTTGTGTGCGTGGGTGAGGAGCTTGAAGGTTATCTTCTTGTTGACAGGGAGCCAGTGCAGGTCTCTCAGGTGGGGTGTGATGTGGCTGCGTCGGGGGATGTCGAGGATAAGACGTGCAGAGGCGTTCTGGATGCGTTGCAGCCGTCTCAGGAGCTTAGCCGTCGTTCCTGCGTAGAGGGCGTTTCCGTAGTCCAGCCTGCTGCTGACGAGGGCCTGGGTGACTGTTTTTCTTGTTTCGGTGGGGATCCACTTGAATATCCTGCGGAGCATTCGGAGGATGTTGAAGCAGGATGAGGAAACGGCGTTGACCTGCTTAGTCATGGAGAGGGTGGGGTCGAGGATGACCCCTAGGTTGCGTACGTGGTCGGTGGGTGGCGGGGCTGTTCCCAGTGATGTTGGCCACCAGGAGTCGTCCCAGGCTGAAGGGTTGGAACCAAGGATGAGGACCTCCGTCTTGTCCGAGTTCAGCTTCAGGCGGCTGGTCCTCATCCATTCGGCGACGGCCTTCATTCCTTCGTGGAGGTGGGCTTTGGCGGTGTGAGGGTCTTTGGTGAGGGAGAGGATCAGCTGGGTGTCGTCGGCGTAGGAGATGATGTTGAGGTTGTGCTGTCGGGCGACGTGGGCGAGGGGTGCCATGTAGATGTTGAACAGCGTTGGGCTGAGGGAGGAGCCTTGGGGTACGCCGCAGATGATCTTGGTGGCCTTGGATCTGAAGGGGGCGAGGCGGACGCTTTGTGTTCTGCCGGAAAGGAAGGATGTGGTCCAGTCCAGGGCCTTCTCTTGGATCCCGGCGTCGTGAAGGCGTGTTCGTAGTGTGTGGTGGCAGACCGTGTTCGAAGGCGGCTGATAGGTCCAGGAGGATGAGGGCTGCTGTTTCTCCGTTGTCTAGCAGGGTCCTGATGTCATCGGTGGCGGCGATGAGGGCGGTTTCGGTGCTGTGGTTGCTGCGGAAGCCGGACTGGGAAGGGTCCAGGATGTTGTTCTCCTCGAGGTAGCGGGTCAGTTGTTTGTTGACGATTTTCTCAGTGACCTTCGCGGGGAACGGGAGCAGAGAGATGGGTCGGAAGTTCTTGAGGTCCTTGGGGTCTGCCTTGGGTTTCTTGAGTAAGGCGGTGATCTCGGCGTGCTTCCAGCTTTCCGGGAAGGTTGCTGTCTCGAAGGAGATGTTGATTATTTTCCGGAGATGGGGCGCGATGGCTGTACTGGCTTTGTTGAAGATGTGGTGAGGGCACGGGTCTAGCGGTGAACCGGAGTGGATGGTGTTCATGATCTCGCTGGTGTCCTCGTCGTTGATGTTGGTCCAGGAGAGCAGGCGGTTGGTGGTTGTGGGGGCAGTGGTCTCGGTGGTTGCCGGGGCGGTCGTGGTGTTGAAGCGGTCGTGGATGTCGGCGATTTTGCGGTGGAAGGAGGTGGCCAGTGAGTCGCACAGGTCTTGCGACGGCTGGATGTCGTTGGTGTTGGAGCTGGGGTTGGAGAGTTCCTTCACGATGTTGAAGAGCTCTTTGCTGTTGTGTGCGTTGTTGTCTAGGCGGTCTTTGAGTGTGTTTCTACCGTGATATAATCATTCAAGTCCGCTGTCACCAGAAATTCCATCAGGTTCCGGCGAGCTATTGTTATTTCTGCCGCAGTGTCTAGCATCGTCAGAGCCCATTCCCCGTCCAGTAGTCAAGTCCTCAGAATTCTGGGCATGTCTGATCTTTAGACCTGCAACCTTCTTCTTTTTGAACTGTGGCTTTTGCTTTGGTTTTTCTTCTTTTTTAGAAGTGTAATCTTGAGCGTGCTGCTCGTCTCTGGACTTTGTACGCTCTTCTTGTCTGTCTGACCGTCCTTCCCTCTCTGAGTTTTTCGATGAACCCTGAAAGGAACGAGAGGAACGTGTATCAGTATCCTGATACCTGTCAGGTTTCCTAATATTATCCCTATTCCGGAGGTTATACCTCTTTTCAAGGGCTCCTGTGGAGGAGATCTACCTCTGGATTGAGATCTGTTTCCTTTAAAGTTTTGTTGTTTTTTATTGTCCCACTTCTTTGTAGAAGTAGGTATCTGCTTGGAAGTGTCCTTTTCAGAACTGCCCATCAGTTGTGGTTTTAAAGCTTTCCCACCCAAACTGTCTCTGCCTAATTCTGCATATGCAGTTTCAATTATTTTGGGTAGTTCGTGTTGTTGTTCTAAAGGACTGAACTCCCTTAGGCGTTGAAGGATAGCCACTGAAGCTGCTTCCCCTTTAATATTAGCTAATATTATGGCTGATACCTAGGCATAGTTACCTAGTAACTTCATCCCTAAGTTTAGGGCAGGCTCTGCTCCGTACTCATTTTGTATTTGTCTCAATACATCAGGTACTACTGCTAATGACGGGATACCATGAGTTCTGGTATAAATGGCAGCAAAAACTGTACCCCAAGTGGTACAATCCTCTACTTGTGGTGTTATCCCCATGGGCAAGCAGATTGTTAGCATTCTGTGTTTTTCATACGGGTAGTATTCGGGATAGTATTCGGGAATACTGCCTCTAGCTGTGTTATTTTCTGAGCTACCCAGAATGGCATTTGTTAACGTTTTGTGGGCATTTTGCCCATCACTGCGTGTAATGTTTGTGGTGTGATTTTAGTTGCTGTACCCTGAGCTTGAGTTCCATTTGTTGCAACTATTGCTGCTTGGACTGTATTGCGTCAAGTTTCTGTATATTTTTCTTAAATCTTTGTGTTGTGTGAGTAAGTCTCCTGGTGGCATTGTTTCAATGTCAAGATGTGGTGTGTAGGCTGCTAATATCGGCCATGTTGCCCCTTCTCTTCCGAGCAGGCCGAGTCTTACTCTTCTTCTTATGTGGGGTAGGGCGCCTTTAAACCAGTATAAGTGTACCTGGTACGTGAGCGGAACCTCAATGTCCTCAAACGGACAATATTCCGCTGGTGCATCTCCTTCTGTGTAGGAGTGAAATGTTTTTGTTCTTGCTGCTGGGAATGAAACCCATGAATAAAATACCTCTGCTCAGTTTGATTCGTGTACCTCAATCACGAAAACTACTATGCCACCCCTAGATGATAAACCATGCTCTAGCAGTTTCAGGGTGACTGCATTTCTAAAGTTTAGTGCAATTTGTATTGCATCTGCATCTTCCTCCTCAGAGAGGGGCAGTGCTTGTTGCAGTGGGTCTAATTCTTGGTTAGACATTGTTTTTAGTACACTAAATAACTTTTCAAGGGAACCAAGATACGGTGTTTATGCACAATTTTAGGAACACTGTGTCCTTCAAGCTTGATTAACCAACAGCCAATAAGAAAACAAGTTACTTACCTGTAACTACAGTTATCCAGTATTGGTATCTTTCATAGATTCACATGCCTGAATCATTCCCCGTCGTCGAGATGGGAGCCCCATGGTAAAATACAAAAGTAGTGCCATAGATAATAAATAGGCTAACAGAGGCCAAGGGCCCAACATAAGTAGCCTATCTGCGTCCTTATAGGAAAAGGACTAAAAATGAACTCCAACCAATCAGCTACCAGCACCCTCTAGAACACTCCCAGCAGAGGCAAGTTCTCCTCAGATTTTCCGAGCACAAGTGATAAGTAACATAAATCACAGAGAACTAACTCTACGGGGAGGAGAGTGGGTGCATGTGAATCTGTGAAAGATACCAATACTGGATAACTGTAGTTACAGGTAAGTAACTTGTTTTCTTATCCAGTATTGGGGTATCTTTCATAGATTCACATGCCTGAATCAGAGTAGCAAGCAGTACCATTACTGTACTGTCGTTTGCGGGTGGCGGGAGACATATAATCGTAAACTCCCAGTATACCTTCGAGGTTTCAAACATTGTTATGACCACATAGCAAACTTATAAAGGTCTAATAGGTTGTTGCTATAAACATAAAGCAAATTGTACAACGAAAAGATATACAAACTATGACTTATGTCCCTATACATATATATATATATATATATATATATATATATATATATATATAAATATATATATATATAAAAATATGTACATATAAAATACATGAGTAATAAATGCAAAATAATTAAAGAGAGGAAAACAAACAGTATATCAATTGCATATAAAAATCTCAATGAGAAAACTCTGACCTTATTGAAAAAGGTGGCCACACACAGCTTGGCCAACCGCTGCATCCTCCCTCTGTGCAGATTGGCGGCAGTAATGTCTTGTAAACGTGTGGACATTCTTCCATGTCGCAGCACGGCATATTTTGTCCAGTGTAACCCCAGCAAATAGTGCAGTGGATGCAGCAACAGTTCTGGTGGAATGCGCCTTAGCCCTCACTGTCAGAGGTTTATTGGCTTTTTCGTGACAGAATTGAATGGCCGATGCGACCCATCTGGCTATTGTGGCCTTTGTCACTGCGGTTCCTTGTTTTCCTTGACCATAGGCCACCAACAATTGGTCTGATTTTCTGATAGTTTTTGTCCTCTGAAGATAACATTTTAAGCATCTTTTTACATCTAAAGAATGCAAAGCCCGTTCAGCAGGGCTGGATGGATTTGGAAAGAAAGTTTGTAGCATCACCGGCTCATTCAGGTGAAATTGCGTCGGTACTTTGGGAATGAACCTGGGATTTATCCGAAGTGACGCATAATTCTGCGTAAAGTGTAAGAAAGGCTCTTTGATAGTAAAGGCCTGGATCTCGCTGACCCTCCTTGCGGAAGTGAGAGCTAGCAAGAGGGCCACCTTCCAAGTGAGAAATTTCAGCTCTGCTTTATGTATTGGTTCAAATGGTTGTCTCATAAGTTGCGCTAGAACTACACTGAGTTCCCACTCTGGTGGGGGTGCGCGCACTGGAGGAAAAGCGCGAAAAGGCCCTTTTAAGAATTGTTTTATCAGAGAAGATGAACATAAAGACAGAGTATGAGGTGACTTCCTGTATCTGGAAATAGCAGCCAGGTGAACCTTGACTGACGAAAAGGTGAGGCCAGACTTGGCCAGTGAGAGCAAGTAAGGCAAGATTTGTTCAGCTGGGGCTTGTAATGGATGAACTTTATTGGCTTCACACCAACAGCAGAATCTCTTCCATTTGAGACAATATGTTTTGAGAGTGCTTTCAGCACGAGATTTAGCCAGAATGTCGCGACAGTCCTGTGAAATATTGAGGTTTTTGAACTCTAGGAACTGAGGAGCCATGCGTGCAAGTGCAGGGATTTGGGATCCGGATGAACCACCTGGCCCTTGTTCTGTGATAACATTGTTGGTGTCGGAAGAAGGCGAATGGGGCTTTCCTGTGACAATAGAAGAAGTTCCTGGAACCAGTATTGTCTGGGCCAACGGGGTGCAATCAGAATTAGGCAGCAGCCCTCCAACTTCATCTTGTTGATCACTTTGGGGATTAATGGAATGGGGGGAAAAGCGTAGGCATAAATCCTGGACCATCTCATTGAAAGGGCATTTTCCCTTGACCCCGGTTGAGGGAACCTGCTGGCATAATATCGGCATTTCTTGTTCTCCTGGGACGCAAATAGATCCAGAGCTGGTTTGCCCCATGTCTGAAAGATCCTGTTCGTTTGGGTTTGTTCTAACTCCCACTCGTGGCAGCCTGATTGAGATCTGCTCAGTGTATCTGCCAGAGTATTGTGTAGGCCCCTGACATGCTCGGCCTTCAGAGATATTCCGTGCAACGTTGTCCAATCCCACAATTCTTGAGCTTGTTGGGAGAGAGACATGGATCTTGTTCCTCCTGGTTTGTTTACATAGTACATGCTGGTCCTGTTGTCGGTTCGGACCAGCACTGAGGAACCGGCTATCCTTGGAAGGAAAGCCTGCAGAGACAGGAATATGGCTTGGAGCTCTAAACTGTTGATGTGTGGCAGTTTCTGCATCGGAGACCATCTTCCTTTGATTTGCAAATCCTGCAGATGGCCTCCCCATCCTTCCATGGATGCGTCTGTCAAAACAAAATCCGGGATGTCCTGGAGAAAGGTAAGACCTTGGGCAAGATTGGCTGTTTGAGACCACCAACGGAGAGTGTTCACCATTCGTGCAGTAATCAGGATAACATCCTCGAAAGACCCCAGAGCTTGTTGCCATTGATTCTGTAATTCCTCTTGTAGAGGTCTCATTTTGAGCCGTGCCAAAGGAATTAAATTGATTGCCGAAGAACACATTCCTAGGAGTGACTTGAATGTTCGAACAGAAACGGACTTTCTTCTTGCGATGGTCAAAGCCAACTTTTGAAGGCGCACTTGCCGGTCTTGAGATAAGAATGCTTTGCACTGGATGGTGTCCAGGGAAGCTCCTAGAAACGAAATGATCTGAGTTGGATGCAGGTGCGATTTGCCCTGGTTTAAAGTGAGTCCCAGAGAAGTGAATAGACGGAGACAAGATGTCGTGGCGAGATTGGCCTCCTGTTTCGACAGAGCTTTGAGCAGCCAATCGTCGAGGTATGGAAAAACTTGGATTCCTCGAGATCGTAACTCCACTGCTACTGGTGCTAAGCATTTGGTGACTATCTGTGGCGCTGACTTTAGGCCAAACTGAAGCACCTTGAACTGATAGTGGGTGCCAGCCACTGTGAACCGTAGAAATTTTCGGTGTCCTGGATGGATAGGGATATGAAAGTATGCGTCTTCCATGTCCAGAGAAGTCATGAAATCCCCTTCGTTGAGGCATCCCAGAATATCGGCAAGGGTTACCATCCGGAAAGTTTGCTTTTTGAGAAACTTGTTGAGTTTGCGGAGGTCCAGAATTGGACGCCATTCTCCTGACTTCTTTCTGATTATGAAGAAATGAGAATAGAAACCTTTTCCTCTCTGTGCCGATGGTACCTCCTCTATAGCTTCCTTGAGGAGCATGATCAAGACTTCTTTGCGCAATAAGTGAAGACGAGGGGGACCCCTGGGCGGAGTAGTAGGTGGTTTCTTGACAAATTCCAGTGTGTGACCTTTGGTGACCAGGTCCAGCACCCAGCGGTCTGAAGTGATGTTGTGCCACTGCTGTGCATAAAGAGAAATTTTCGCACCCATGGGTAGGGAGGGAATTTTGACTGGCACCCTGGTAGGCTCATTGTTTTCTGGCTGAGTCACGGCCTTGTTGCTGTGTTCGCTTGCAGCCGCCCTGGCGAGAGAAACCACCCGTCGAAGACTGACGGTACGAGGATTGATTGAAAGGCTGAAGATATTGAGGCTGATACTGCCGATACTGCTGATTCGACTGATATCCACCTCGGTAAGTTGTAAAGCCTCTCCCTCTGGCGCCTCTGAAAGGAACACGTCTGTATTGCAGAGCCCCCAGGGACTTAGCAGTGTCCGTATCATTTTTTATCGCTAACAGAGCCTCATCAATATGCCTACCGAATAGCGAATCCCCATCATACGCCATGTCCAGGATTTTTGCCTGAACCTCAGGTCTAAAGGTAGTAGCTTTAAGCCACCCCTGGCGTCGAAGAACAGCTGCACCAGCCAGTTGTCTAAAACTTGTATTAGCGATGTCTAGTGCACAGTCGATTGTTTCAGAGGCAGCTCGTTCACCCTCTAACAAAATCTTCCGGGCCTCATTCCTTTGCTCCTCAGGAATGAGATTTATCAATGCCGCCATATCTGACCACATCTGACGGTCATAGCGGCCAACGATTGCCAAGGCATTAGCTGCTCTAATTGTCGCCGCTACCATCGCAGAAATTTTTTTCCCCCATAAGGTCCATACGACGTCCCTCTCTGTCTGGAGGAGTGGTAATGGGCGTTGCAGGATTCTTTGACCGCCATTGTGCGGCCTGAGAAATGACCGAATCCGGTCTTGGGTGTCCTACAAGACACGATGGACTGTCCTCTGGAGCGCGATATTTTTTCTCCACACAAGGTAGCACAGCCGGTATGGATGCTGGTGTCTTCATGATCTTCAGACCGTCCTGCCAGATGTCATCAATAATGGGAATAGTGCGCACGATTTTTCTAGTATCCTCTTTAAAACCATGTAAGAAGCAGTCTGCCTGCTTGACCGTAATGGGCAGTTGGAATCTAGTAGCTGCCCGCTGCATTAAATTATGGAATCCTCCAATGTCCTCAGGAGGAGAATCGGAGGGCAAATGTGGAGGTGGAGATGGTGTCGGGATTATATAATCATCCCAGGGATCCGGAGTTGTGTGATCCGGCAATTCACCCTCCTCTACCTCTTCGTCCGAAGAGGAATCGTCCTGTGGGTTAGGTGGACTTGCCACTTGCGCCGGTGTACTGGGCATAGCAGGCTCTGGTACTGGAGAAGGAACCACCACCAGTCGGAACTTGCTGAGGAGGAAACCTTTGGCGATAATCAGCCAACATAGCCTGTAAATCCTGTATGAGTTGTGGAGGAAGATGCGCCATCTCTCTATGGCGAGGTTCTTGCCTATGATGAAACTGGTAAGTATGACGTGGAGCCAAAAACTGCTCGTGATAGTAATGTCCTTCCTGGAAATCATCATCGTCATCATCTTCTTGGCATTTGATATTGAGCTCGGACACACCGTGAGCTTCACCATAAGGACCTTCATCGTCCTCCTCATCGTAATCTTCTTCCTCCGCAAAACGCTCCAAAAGATGCGATGGCATTAGAGGGGATATTTTGGTATAGTCCATTGAAGTCTGTCTTTGAAATGTTTTGAGCTGGGCCCACCCTCGTCGACGGAGGCGTCGACGATGTAGATACTGGTATTACAGGAAAACTCTTCGTCGACGGTGTCGTCGTCGACGGCGCTATCGTCGACGGTGTCGCCGTTGCGGTCGTCGAAGGTGGTTTCACTGACGATTTCTTCGTCGACGATGAGTCGTCGACGACGGTCTTTTAGTAATGGTTATCTTCGTAGAGAAGATAGGAGAAGAGAAAGCCGTTGTTGTTACCGTTGCCGTAGACGATGGCGTCGACGATGTGACAGATATCGTCGACGATGAAGAAACAGTCGTCGTCAACACAGATTTTTTGTGTTTTCTACTTACAGAGCTAGTAGAAGATGATCTTGGACGCTCTGTGAGTAAGGCAGATGGCGGAGACGACGCTGGCTCAGAGGAATGCTTAGAGCTTCTCTCCTTATGAACAGGTTTATCATGGGAAGTTTTGATATGCTTTCTTCCCTCACCTGAAGAGCGTTCCTGTGATCTAGCTCTCTTACTAGAAGTGGAAGCTCGGTCCTCTTCCTCAGCCGAAGGAGGTCTTTCTTTGGAAGATTTGAGCCATAATAATAATCTTGCCTCTCTATCCCTGAGAGTCTTGCTGGGAAAGGTACGGCAGATCTTACAGTCTTTTGCCTCATGTTTAGGGTAGAGGCAGTAAAGACAATCTTTATGTAGGTCATCTACATGGACCCTCTTCTTCTCACAGGTCCTGCAGGGGCGGAAGAGGCCTTTATACTCAGACATGACTTTCCAGGAAAGCTGAAGAGAAAACTGAGTAGCACTCAGGGAGACTCCCTTCCACACGACGTGCGGTGAAAATCTGAGGAGAACTTGCCTCTGCTGGGAGTGTTCTAGAGGGTGCTGGTAGCTGATTGGTTGGAGTTCATTTTTAGTCCTTTTCCTATAAGGACGCAGATAGGCTACTAATGTTGGGCCCTTGGCCTCTGTTAGCCTATTTATTATCTATGGCACTACTTTTGTATTTTACCGTGGGGCTCCCATCTCGACGACGGGGAATGATTCAGGCATGTGAATCTATGAAAGCTACCCCAATACTGGATAAATAGGATTTTGTAGCCTACTCAGCTGTGGCGGAGTTTGTGCCCACCCACTCCAGACGTCTCTGGTGTTTTGTGAGTAGGGGTCTCTGAGAATAGCACGACTGAACTACTCAGACTCTACTGTTAAATAAGTACCCAACCAACGTTGGCGGCACCATGTCGTGTAGTTCCTATATAACCTATACAGGATCTGTGCGTTTGGATAAAAAACTGTGGGATTGGTGGCAGACTGATTCTGTGCACCCCCACCGGATACGTTAGCCTATCTGTATTAGCTAGCTCACAGTGCCCCTATAATCTCCTCTTACCAAGGAGAGAATAGATTCTGGCAACTTCAGAACATGACAACCCTGATCCCTCAGAATCGTGGAAACAATATACTACCTTTCGCTCAGTCACTCGTGCTCACTAAGTTAGTCTCAGAGAGATACACAGAATAAACAGGCTGGGCGTTTTCAATAAGTATTTATTGAACAGTTGTTATTCTAGTGTAGAATAGATGAGCTGCAACAACCATTAGACAGTAGCAGAGATATATGATGAGCAGTACTATGAAAGTAAAGGGATGGTATAGTTCTACCATCTTGCAGAAATCATGAATATATACAAGTACATAAAACACATGATAAAAAAGTGCGTACTCCTACGATGTCTCCCTAACTAGATGTACCTAAATGTACCTAGCATCTGTGTAGGTGATATGCCAAGAATCCCTCAGGATCTAGTCAACCCCATTACCTTAGAATGAGAGAATATGGGACCCCGTTCTGGTCTCGAATTGGACACCCCGCGAGGGATGTTAGACCACTGCGAGCTGGAGCGTCTGCATGCAGGAACCTCAGCGTCTCTGGTCAGTGTGTCAGCCGGGAAGTTTCTCCTCTAGCTTCCTAAGCAAGATGTACTGTATATATACCCGTAGGTCTCCCCAGGGGTCCTACCTTGCTGTGTTACTGTGTCGGCCTAAAGGATGACGTTGGGCCTGAACTTTATACAGAGATATTATACAGGAGATGGTAATCCTACTGTTAGTCCTGCTGTGCTTCCAAGAAGCCTCATGCATAATGTATGAGAATCGAACCAGGGAAAAACCTGCGTTCTGAATGCAGTGTCATATCTAGGTAAAAGGTCAGTACCCAAGAACCGTTATGTGTGTAATGTAGGGAAGAATATAGGTGAAAGGTTACAATGTCACCTGCGCCTATATAGGGTACCTATATGGAATATAACACACCCTCACCTGGATCCTGGAGCTAGCTAGGAACATCGGGATGATAGCCTGAATGGTCTTGAATTACTGCGTCAGAGAGAAAGCACTGAGCTCCACCATATCAGGGATCGCGCCATTAATGGCAGCCTCTGAAAGAGAATCAGGTGGAACTTCATCTAGGTGATTGTGAACCCCAATGAGGTCAGGTGTTCCGGCATACCCTAGAGGTGGTCCACAGCTGATTCCAAAGAGTCCATCTGCAACAGCCACTAAGACAGTGATTCCCAACCTCCGGAGATAGGCAGTAACCACCGCCATCACTTTCATGAGCACTGGTGATGACGAAAGGGAGCCAAGTAAACAAAGAATGCTCTTGGTGCACCTTGAACTGCAGTTAACACATGTGGGACTGCAGGACAGGTTTATGAAAATGTATGTCCTAGAACTCCAGGGACATCATCCAGTCGCCAGGGTCTGGAGCAGAGAGGATCCAGGCCAACATGAGCATCTTGTATCTAACATTTCATAGGAAGATAATTGGAAGGACAAAGGTCTAAGATAGGCCTGGTGGTCACATTCTTTTTGGAACCAGGAAATAACAAAAATAACAACCCCTGCCTTTCTCCAATTCCGAATGGAGAAAGCAGTAGGAGAACTGGAAACAGAAGTAGTGTCCTGAAATGCATACCTCAACCACAGCGTGATCGGCAGACAGACACTAATTAAGTTGAACCAATCTGTGCTTGGTCCATGCTCCACAGAAAGCGTCAATCCCAGGTTGCACACAGGAATTGGGTCCATTTGCTTTGCCTAACAAGCACTGGCAAAGCCAAAAGCTCTCAAGAATGTGAGCTGTTGGCTTTGCCAATGTCTTTTAGTCATGTTGTACAGCATGGCGCAACATTAGTGGTGTGGCGTAGTGTAGAGTGGCATAGAAGAGAGTGGAGTGGCGTAGAAGAGAGTGGAGTGGCGTAGAAGAGTGGAGTGGCGTAGAAGTGAGTGGTGTAGTGTGCAGTAGACTGGAGTAGAGTAGCGTATAGTGGTGTGGAGCAGCTCAGAGTTGAGCGGCTCGCGGCTCAGAGTTGAGAGGGTACCTCAAGCAGGAGACAAATGGCACTAGATATGGAGAGCCTCAGTACCTCACTGACTGCTGAGGCCTTTGCTAATGGCAGTCAAATCCTTCTACATACCTGCTTTGTTCAGGTTAAAAAAACACAGTCAAAACAGGATTGCTCATTGGGTTCCCTCTGCTGTGCATGAGTGACAAACGTTTCATTTGACATCTTATCTAGATGGTTGCCTCCAAAACGATGGTTACTGCCACGAGATAAAATGTTTGTCAAGGTCAGATTCTACAAGCTGGCTGTGTGACTCCACTCCTGTTAGAACTTGAAGCGACTGTGACCACTAAAGGACCACACAATGTGGATGGTTGTGGGCAATCCTGCAAAAAACAGCATTAAAGAGCAGTTTCTATCTCCCACTAGGTGGCAGGGTACTCAGTTGAAAACAAGAGGGACCTTGTACATAACATTGAAAGGACAGGCTTCACTGGTCTACTTAGGAGGCAACGGGACCAGTCAATTTGTTAAATATGGGGGGATTTGTCGATGAGGCCCCAGAAGAACAGACAACATTGAAGAAAATCATTGTAAAAGCAAAGGATTTTTTTAGATGAGGAAATCAAAGCAAGAGGGTAAAGGGCTGGCATAGTACTGAAACGAGGAGGCAGAAAGGGCAAGCTCAGGAGTTGTAGCATTTTCGTGATCTAAGAAATCCCAGCAGCAGAATGTAGAGAGAGGCATGATTAAAAAAAGAAACAACATAGGCAAACTACAGCACAGAAAGAATAGCTTAAATTTGCAATATTATTGCCTAGTGGTTGCTGCAGAGGACACACATACCTGGCATTGAGCTGGTCCTGCATGGCCGCAATGCTATCCTTGTTCCGGTGGTCGCCATCCAGTAACAACTGAGCAATCTCGTTAACTGCTGCAATACGTGATGCGAGGTTGTTCATCTCAGGCTCCAAAGTTTCAAACCTGCAGAAAGAGAGATACATTCAGTTCTATACGAGATTGGTCTTTTGAGAAAGGAGACAGGGGACCGAAGCCAATACATGTGTAAAGGCCCCATTAGTAACCAGTGGCCTGTATTTCCAAAGGACCCTACTTCCATAGCACGAGGGGATGGGACATTTCCAGCTTGTCATTGTTCAGGAGTGTACTTTATTTGGTTTTATATGACAGTACATACTAATCCTGCTGTACATGCTAACATGGGAGGGAAAATGTTGTGCATATGATTAGGGAGGAATTCTGTAAGGATTAGGGTAGAAGTATATTGTCAGGAGCCAGGGTCAAAGATGAGGAAGAGGATTGCGGTTGTTGCTGCTATTGAGCACTTTCATAGCACAAAACTGTCCATTTGTATGGCATTGTATTCAGAAGTACAGGGCTTATTTTCCAAACTGTTCTAACATTACCATTGTAGACCGCAGTGTGAATATGTTTGTGCAGATGTGCAGTCAATAGATCAAGAAATGTGCTTTTGTTAAGTGATATGTCCTTGCTTTGGTGGTGGTAAAGAGCAGTTTAAACAAGTAAGCTATTAATGGTTTTTAGAAATCCTTTTGGTTGGGTGTATTCCTAATATAAATTTGAGGGACTGGGAAAAACAGTTCAGAAGAAACATCGTTGGCATTGAGTTGGTCAACCTTTTGCTCAGGACTGTTGGGTCGGTGTATGTTAAGGAGAAGGTCTGTGGGTGGTGGTGATGGCAGTGTGTATTACATAATTATTTTATTTACGGCCTGATCTAGAGTTTGGCGGACATAGTAGTCTATCACATGTGACTGAGTACCCTCTCCGCCAAACCCTCATGCCGCCTGCCATACAGTGCCTACATGGCAACCGTTGGCTTTCCGTTGGAGGTGCCCGAGTTGGCTCCATCGAAGGAAAGCTTACTACGATGAAATGACAGGGTGCTGACCGTCAAAGTAATGGCATCAGATCACCCTCCCTACTTTTCAGTCCGTCACCGCCATGGAAAACCTGGCAGTGAGGAACAGAGTAATAAAAATAATGGCCAGCGGCACCCAGTGAAGGAAACTCCCTGGGTGTGGGGGTCATTAGCAATTTATCTTTCAAAATCAAAGTCCCAATTTAGGAGTTTGTTTCTGAAAAACAAAAAGATTTTGATACCTTCAGAGGAATTGCTGTGACAGCAGTTCTTCTGAAGGTTCAGAGATCAAAAAGAAAGCCGGCGGTGACCTCTAAATATGGTAGTTTTCTGTCCGGGTGGCAGACGTAATGTGTTTGAGGGGTGCTTCTTTAAAGTCATGAGGATGTCTTTCTTAGTTCAAGTTATAAGCATAGTCAGCTTTTCTCAATATTACCCAATTTTGGCATGGAGGATTAGAGGTTCATTTCTGGATTTATTCCACATGTATATGTGTGGCTAGGTGATGGAATTTATGCTGTAGATTAATGGAGTAGGTGTTTACATTTCAGCAACTTGAGGCTCACTGTTTTTCATTCTAAAAGAGACACCACCGACATTGATGGGAATATGCTAATGTTCGTTACTGGAACAGTTTCTTTCTGTAAGAAAACTCGATAAAATAAATATAAAATATAAAATAGATACCACACTAACACCCAGTTAAGAAAAGCACATGGAAAAAGAACAAATGAAAGTCTAAAGAATACATTCAGAGAGGTGGAATTAAAACCCTGGACCACCTTATCATAGGCTGTGGGTCTCCTTTCTTCAGACCAGAGACTGCTCCTTACCAGCTCTTCGGCACAGGATCTTGATACCATCAAACTGAACATGGAAGCTACAGATACCCACTTGTGATAAGGCTGCTGAACAATGCTTAAACTCATATGCACTCTATGCTAATTAAACATGACCAGATTCCTCATAAAATACTAAGAGAATGCAAGTAGTGAATGTGCACTGAAACAAGATGTGTAACAGGGGCAATGGAATGGGTGGATTTGAGAAAAATCAGCGCTATTGCAGCTGTATCGCAGTTGGAGTCGTGACTGTTCGATTCTTGCATTTCCTGAAAATGCTGCTTTCGCCTGGAAATTTGGAGCAAAGACCCAGGAAACATGTGACCTACCTCTGCTGCACCACCTCTAGATCCTCCAGTTTCTCTGGGATTTCCAGGCTGTTTAACCAGACCTCCTTCTCATCGATCCACAGCCCGCAGGCATCTGCTTCGCTAAACATCTTGTAGAGAGCCAGGGCATCCTGCAGGGCCTGCTTACGATGCTCAGCCAGTGACGCCAGTTCTTCATAACGCTGCTCAATTGCTGGGAGCCGCCCATCTACCTCTGGTGACTGGGAGAACTTGGTGGGCAAGCTGCGAGCCTGCTCATGAAGAGCATCGATGGTGGGCCGGTGATTCACAATCTCCTCTTCTACATCCTTGTGCTTTTTGGCCAGTGACTGGGTGGAGTACTCATCATGGCCCACTTCAGGGCTAGAGACAATGCGCAGGGTGTCCAGGATCCAGGCTTCAATGTCGTTGGCATCAGCCTGAAATTGGTAAAAACTAGCAGCCTCCTTCAAACGTATCTCTCGCTCACTGGAGAGGGCTCGTAGGCCCTCCCATTGACCCTGGATGTCCTTTATCCGATCTCCGATTTCATTGGCACCAAAGTGCCCTTCAGCCACAAGGCCCTCACCTTCACGAATCGTCTGCTGCAGAGGCCCATAACGGCCACTCATCTCATCCTGGAAAGCATCATGCTTACTAATAAGGCGCAGTACACTGGTCAGATCTTTGCCAAAATCATCAGACGACAAGATCTGGCACTGTTCACGGATCCAAGCTTCCTCTTCACCCATGTCCCAGAAGAACTTCCACAGCCGGCGGGACTCCTCCAGCTTCTCTTTTCTGGCTGCAGCCAGCTCACACAGCTGTCGGTAACAGAGGTCCAGCTTGGCGATACGATCACTCACAATCTGAGGGTCACATGGTTTGTAACCTGAGGGGAAAGAAGAACAACCACCATGAAATCAGTGTTCCCACAATCATAGACTTAACTTTTCTACCCTGACCATAAAACCTAAGGTTGCAATTTGGAGACAACAGACTTCTCAGATGAGGTAATTTAGGTAAGCCATCTCTAGCTTCATATTATACTCGTTGCATACCACAGCAGGGCAACAATACTCAAGGGTGTATGTCTCTGGAAAAGGCTGACAGCGGCATCAGCCAAGTCACTATATGTCACAGCCGCATCAGTGTAGACTTCGGTCACCACTGAAACAAGCTTGTGCTAAGGGTCAAGTGGAAGTCTGCAGCCTCCAGACATCTACACAAATTTCATAGTCTGGCTGGTCAGTTGGAGTTACTACTGCCCATGTGTATTCCATCTCCACAAACCAAGATAGTCCTCTTAGCTATACTTTGTGGCCAACAGGCACACAATGGGTTCCATATCCTAATAAAAGACCAAGAATCCAATAAGTTATCGGGTGCAACTGCTGACAATAATGTACGTGTCCATTTTAGATAGAGAACTGTTTGATTTACCCTGTGGCTGATACACACATAGCAGGCTCTCACATGAATATTTTCCAGTTAATACCAGTGACTGGCAAATATGTGACAACCTGCAATGAGGTAGGTCTGCCCCCACATGTCCTGTGGCATGGCCAGTCAGCAACACCAACTACTGCCTCCTGCAAAACAGAAACTACCTAACACATCTCCCTAATTGAAAGGCGCCGCAGCTAATGTGAAGGCTGGATGAAATTAGCCATTAAATTTGCTGATCAGTGGCCTGAGCCTCCAGAACTGAGTACACAAAAATATGTTTACCTAGCTAGGAGTCAGTCAGAGAATGAGGGGGCAGAAGCGGACCTTTGGGTGCACTTCAAAATTTGCATATATACATTTAGAGTTTTACAATGCAGCCCTTGATTGCCCAGTGCTTGGTAAATGTGGCAACACATCACGTATTATATACCTATGAGTAACAAACATGGGGTTGCCATTGCACAATTTCACTCTACGTAAAGGTTTTTTTCTATGGTTTATAGGGAGCTTGTACTTCATATTGCATTAAAAAAGATGAGGAGAATTGCTGATGTACAAGGGGATATCACCGAAAATTATAAAAACCAAGTACCTTCTCCATCCGCTGCAAATTTCTGAGCGGCGCTGCTGACAGCCTTGACTCGCTCTGCTTGCACTGCGATGTCGGCCTCCACCAGTGTATGGGTTTGCAGCAGGTCTTCCACGCCATGTAGGTGCTTACCGAAATCCTGTGATTGTAAGCGGCTCTGCAAATGGACAAGCGTGCATCAGTCACGACTGTGACCATTTACCAACCACCAGGTTTGCCAAAATAGTCCTCCCTTTCATCTTTTTCACCCACCCCAGAAAATAAATAATTCGGAATTCTCAGCAAGTCCAGCAAATGCTTGAAATCAACTACCACCATCAAAGATTCACATGGCTGATATTTAATCTTTCATATAACGAAGATAATACCCCAAAATCACTCTACACCTCCATTAATTCTCCAACTAACCTCAAATAAACACATCCCTTATAACCAGGCATGGACGATAATTCAAGTTACACCAACCCAATTTGCTTAATTTCAGGAATTTGGTGTTATGCTTATTACACAAAATTACCCAAAATTACCCCACGTTGCAAAATTACATCACTTTTATTGCAAAATTATAGCGTGGGAACAATGCGAATACCAAGTTCGCAAGTGGATGTTGTTCGCAGCATGTGTGTTATACTCACTTCTTTAGCATCAAATGCATTCATCGGGTCCAAAATCGCTGAGAGGTCACATTTTTCATTAAAATACAGAGCTACGTGCTGGATTTGCAATTTGTATAATTTTTGCAAAAGTTTGAGTAATTAAGTATAGACAAATTACATGAATTTCACACACGCCTACTTATAACTCACCCCACCTAAAATTATATTTCTTCCCAGGTCCACCATCCATTCCAGGTTCATAGAAAAAAAATAAGCCCTGTCACCTATATCACAAAAACTGATGCTTTCACAAAGGAATAGCCCTGACCGACAGAAAAAGATTTTGTATCACCCACGCAAAAAATCTCACTTGTCACAAATGGCCAGCCAACTATTCCTTGTTTACATTTTTTATAAGACCACCACCAAGCAAACTAAGAACAAATATGAAGTATAAAGACACCTTCACCCATTTCATTCCACAGATGAAGCAGGCCACTGCAGAGAAATCACTCTTGGCCCATCGTGACCAATAGCCAATTAGTGTGGCACTGATTCCTGGGTGACACACTAAAATCATTACCTTGCATACTAACAGAGGTTTTACAACTGCTCCTCTTGCGCCCAGGTCTGAATTCAAATTAAGCTTTGGAGTTCATGGGGGACTCGTTTCGTCCCCTCCTCCTAAACATCTAATGGCAAAATCAACCTCTCCATCCTTTACCGCATGTATGCCAATGACACTAAACTACTTTGAAAGTTACCACTGATCAATTTAAATGTCTAGCCTCCACCAACTAGACAGAACAGTCAACATGTCTTTGATTATATATGCTATATATGGACTTGAAGTGTTACAGCAAACAAATGATGGACGGAATGCTGACAATGCAAACATTCTCCCCCAGTCAAAAGATCTGGGTTAAATCCATCGTTCTTTTGCCCACTACGCCACCCCAGTTTGGACCCAGCCATATGCAAATCAGTCTTGACCCTGTGCCCCATGGGAACAGTCCAGACCGAACTGCTAGGCCAGGTCCTCACTGGACTGGAAACAAGCATCCTGGGACCGGTTTCAGGGTATGTCACCCTTCTTCAGCCAGGCTAGCTTGAATCCAGTGGCACAGTGAGCAAGGGACCCACGTCTGGGCATACCCATCCCACTTAGGGCGAAAAGTGTTACAGCAAACAAATGAGGGACGGAATGCTGACAATGCAAACATTCTCCCCCAGTCAAAAGATCTGGGTTAAATCCATCGTTCTTTTGCCCACTACGCCACCCCAGTTTGGACCCAGCCATATGCAAATCAGTCTTGACCCTGTGCCCCATGGGAACAGTCCAGACCAAACTGCTAGGCCAGGTCCTCACTGGACTGGAAACAAGCATCCTGGGACCGGTTTCAGTATCTGGTACAGTCACAAGGATCTGGGTTTAATCCATCATTCTTTTGCTCACCACACCACCCCAGTTTGGACCCAGCCATATGCAAATCAGTCTTGACCCTGTTCCTTGTGGAACAGTCCAGCCCGAACTGCCAAGCCAGGTCCTCCCTGGACCGGAAACAAGCAGCCAGGCTAGCTTGAATCACTTTTCGCCCAAAGTGGGAAGGGTATGCCCAGACGTGGGTCCCGTGCTCACTACACCACTGGATTCAAGCTAGCCTGGCTGAAGAAGGGTGATGCCCTGAAACCGGTCCCAGGATGCTTGTTTCCGGTCCAGGGAGGACCTGGCTTGGCAGTTCGGGCTGGACTGTTCCCACAAGGAACAGGGTCAAGACTGATTTGCATATGGCTGGGTCCAAACTGGGGTGGTGTGGTGAGCAAAAGAATGATGGATTAAACCCAGATCCTTGTGACTGGGGGTGAATGTTTGCATTGTCCAGCATTCCGTCCATCAACTGTTTCTTTTGCATATGTCTCCCTAAGTGGGAAGGGTATGCCCAGACGTGGGTCCCGTGCTCACTACACCACTGGATTCAAGCTAGCCTGGCTGAAGAAGGGTGATGCCCTGAAACCGGTCCCAGGATGCTTGTTTCCGGACCAGGGAGGACCTGGCTTGGCAGTTCGGGCTGGACTGTTCCCACAAGGAACAGGGTCAAGACTGATTTGCATATGGCTGGGTCCAAACTGGGGTGGTGTGGTGAGCAAAAGAATGATTGATTAAACCCAGATCCTTGTGACTGGGGGTGAATGTTTGCATTGTCCAGCATTCCGTCCATCAACTGTTTCTTTTGCATATATGGACTTGAAGTCAAAGCTTTGAAATTACCCGTTATGAATACCTTTTTTGGTAGTAGGAATGGAGAGAAATCAGTTGTTCTCCCAACATTTTTCCTTTAATATGTGGGGAAGAGGAGGAGATACTTGTCTTCCTCTGCCTTGTTGTACATCCCATTTTTAAACTAAACCTTTAACCAACATTCTAAATTATCCTATCTACCCCATCATCTTTTATTTTTGTGGTCTGCACAATAGCACAACTGGCTCTTATAACTCCTTTTCTGCCACAGGCAGACAGCAATAATAACTGTCAAACCTTGGGGTTACATTTGACAGCATCATCAAATTCTACTATCACACATCTTCATATTGATCATCATCCTCACAGAACAGCCCAAGATCCAATTCCCATCTCCAATCTGTACATAGCAACATCCATCAGTTGGTTGCGTAATAAAGGGAATGGGAACACAGCCCTCAGTTAATTCCCAAGTGCTTCCACTGCTTGACTGTTAAGCCATGAATCTATTCTAAAGCATTTCTTCTAAACTAACAAACCCATGATCTTCCAAAGTAATCTTACTGTTTGCCAGCTTCCAAACAGATGCTTTTACTTTTTCCACACCGAGGGGCTCTTAGATGCGCTTATTCTCTCACAACCTTTGGAGGAACAGTAATCTCAGTTATCTTCAACTGGTGCCTTCATTCCTGTGTCTTATCCTTGAATTTCCAGCCTTCAGGAACAAACTGAAGATATGGATGTTCAACAAAACATTCTATTCCTGAACCCTCTCAAACGTTGCAGATACCCAAGGAACTTAGTCTCTCTCTAAAATAAAACTTTTCAATGCAACCTCATTTCATTCCAAAATTGAATACCCTAAAAAATACACAGGCCCCCAATGCAGTTGATCTGGAGCTCACTAGTAAAGGTCAGCAAGTCCTTTTTCTTCTCTCCACTAATGAAGACCACCAGGTCCATGCTCTAGCACTCTTCTAGTGAAAGCCATGATGTCTGCATTCTAACTCTGCACTTGTAAAATTAGTAAAATCTACATTCAATCTTGTGACAAGTAAAGACCACATGTGCCAGCTCTCCTATAGGTGCAACGAGAGTCCATTTAGGTTCTACAACATTTAAGAACCCCAAGCCAACGTCCAGCTTGTACACTACCACAGATGAACTGGTTGATGCTCTAGCTCATCACCAGTATACACAATTTTAAGCACACCAGCCATAAAGACTAATTTCTGTATATTAAATTGCAATTAAAAAAAAAAAACTTTTTCTTAACCGTCAACTCTTGTACAAGATGGAGATTTGTAACAATAATGTGCGCACCTTCATATCCTCCATCCAGTCCATGAGGTGCATCAGATCCTGGAACATCTTTTGAAGGTCCAAGTTCATGTTAAGCCGTTCACGGCGAGCTGCCACCAATTCCCGCAGGTAGTCCCAGAGTCTGGTGACATTGTTCTTCCTAGCCAAAATACGCTTGATGTCATGGTACCGTTCAGCTTCCAGCTCTGCGGCCACTGCATGCACTGCCTGCACTCGCTCACTGTAAGCTATAATGTCAGTTTCGATGGCCTCATGCTTACGGACAGCAGCTTCCACTGCAGGCAGGTCTAGGCCAAAGTTGTCCTAACGGGAAGAATGTAAAACCGGAGCAAGTAAATCTCAACAATTCAATCATCAAATAACAGTATCTGGAATCAGTGGCACATGAATTCTAATACCTGATGCACCAGCTCAACTAAACATCTATGCACTGACGTCACTCGCTAGGGCCTTTTGAAGCAGATTATTACTCTCCTGAGACATGTGAAGCAGGATAAAATTCAAGTGAGATGCATGGAGCAGGATATGAATCACGTGGAGCATGTGCAACAGTATCCCTTGTTTAGAACCTTGGCCAGCTTCTTAATCGGACACTGAGAAACCTACTCTTGTCTATGAGAGGCACATATAGCCCCTTAAAAGCCCAACCCGAGTAACAGGTCAAAGTTCTGACTCACCTGAGACACGAGCCGTTGATTCTCACTTAGCCAGGTTTCCCTCATTGCTGCCTTTCGGTCGAATCTTGCAGCCAGCTGCTCCAGCTTTTCCTGACGAATGAGCTCGTTTCTCAGTGCCAGCTCTCTTTCGTGCTCAGCCTTCTCCAGTCTCTCCCAGGCCTGCAGAGAACAATGATGTACAAAGAAAGGATTTAGAACAAGCTTCTTCGTGACACTCAGGAAAACAAATACGGGGAAACCCTGAACGTTGTGTGCATAACAGCAGCATGTGCTCTCCTCTTTTGTTCATCTCAATTAATGCCTTGAGACTCAAACTATTCAAGATCTTCCTTTTAGTCCCTCCAGATTCTACACTAAGCTACAGCCCTGCAAACTCCACTGGAAGAAGGCTAATGACAAGAGCTCACACTCTTTTTACTGATCGCATACTTATCTATGTCAAGACAATCCATTTTCTACAATCATCAATATCCAAATGGGAAAGGACAAAGAGTGTCCTTGGTGCTATCTTTAGACAACTCTTCGGGTATTATCCATGGGGCAAAAACAATGTCTGTCTTAAGAGCTGCAATAGGTGGCCTAAGCTAAGCAATTCTTTGATAGGTGAGAAGTAGGGCCTTGATCTTTATTCAGCAAACACTGAAAGTAACCCCGTGCAGAGTCTCTCCCTCAACAAAAAGCACAAGAAGTGTCTGCAGAGACTAGAAAATATCAACTGGTACAACTGAAATTCTACTACACTTTAAAAAGAAATCCTCACTTTATTTAACCAGTTTTCCATTTAAATGAAAAAAATAGATTGAATACATATATGCACGTGTATAAAAGTATTTTGCCACTAAACAGCTCATTGGCAATTACAAGTATCTCTCTGTTATACAAAGTCGCTTTTTGTAGTTGAAAGATACTATAACGTTGCTTATTTATTTAACAAACTGAAATACACTGCTGCGTTATGCACCTTTATTTAACAAATACAAATGACATTTGGGGATTTATAGAGGAGACAAATATACAGTCCCTTTCTGACATCACAAGCTTCCCAAAGGCGTACATTGTTGGGCTCTCCCTTTCCCAGCTGACTTACTCGATTGATGTCAAAGATGAGTTTGCCCTCACGCGGGGTGTACACTTTCTGGTTATTGGCTCTCATTTTACTCTGGATGGTGAAGAGCAGTACTTCCAGGTTACCTTTTTCCGTGAACCTGCCAGATTAAATGCAAGTTATTTTTTTTCCATACCCATTTTCCACCTAGCACACTATGTATACGTGTGTACTGTATTTTGTATTTTACCTTTTTCCTGTGTGATGTAAACATAAATTAACTGATTGACTGAAATAGCATTACTAATGTTATATTACTGTACATTGAAACAAAGGCTTTACACCTCTCTCTCAAGTTGGGTGAAGTTTGCTTAGTCTGATGAGTTTACCCAACATATTGTGTTGGACAGCTTTTACACAAATAAGGCCCTTTTGTGAGATGGTTTTCCTTTTAAAGAGGCGTTTTTAAATAATTTTCTCTCGCATACCTACGTCAAGCAGATGTTTCTCCCCTGAAACTTTTCGTTCACTCTTGCAGACTCGGTAAAGTTCAAGAAACATAACAAAAATGAAGAATAAAGGCAACTTCACACAACTCTAAGTAAAACAATGAGCAAATATTGTGGCCTGTCCGTTTATTATCAATTCACTCACCCACTTCCCCTGTTCATGGATCACATACCAAATACAAGATACAGTCATTACCTAGAGGCTGTCTGTCAAAATGTGTGCAGTATCAAATAAAGAACAAAACTTAACCCCTGTAGGTCTAGTCCTCAATAGTGCTTCAACAATAATTAGCCTGCATTACTAAATTTTATTTCAGCTGTGATGACAACATAAATAGGGAAAAAACATTTTAGCATTAAAAAGTATTGCTGCATGTTTTCGTGGCATTAGCCCCTCTCAGCAGTGTTGCTTTTCTGTCATCAGCTGCCTTTAAATGATGTTCAGTGGGCTTCCCTTCAACTCGCTATAGCGTGCAACCTTGCTAATAGGCCATTCGCTCTCAGTAGAGAACAGTAGAGCATCAACGTTCTGATGTTTATAACAAACTGTTCCAGCTTCTAACTGCAGAAGAAGGCTTGGAAGATTCCAAGACCAACAACACACTAGGACTGTTAATACACTAGGGTTGTTAACAATTTTTAATATAAGACCTTCAATGTAGTGCTGTATTCTGCCATTAAATATAAATACCCAATTGATGCTCTTGCTCCCCTCCTCAGCGTTACCCCAACTGAAAGGACTGGGGCAGAGTACCCAAATGCAGGGGGAAATCATTCAATCTGAACTGCTAGTCAGGACCACAATCCAAAATTTATGAAAATGTAGTTTTCCTCTGCATCCCTTAAATACCTTATAGATCTAAAGAAAGAGGCATTTGCCCTGATTGGGAGAGAAAGAACACACATCGTGACAATATCCACAATTTTTTTTTAATTCCAGTTTCTCTCGGACCTGCGATTCAACAAACCCAAAATTGTCAGAGACCTTACTTTTCTTATTGTTTTTTGAAATCCCAACTGAAGCTAAACTTCCTTCAAAGCTCACTTTCGCAGCAGTTATGCCATATCTCATAGAAGAAAATCTGGGTCTTTGAAACTGTTAAACAGGGAAGTAAGTCTTACTATGTTATTAGTATGCTTTGAGCCCACAATGGACCATTCGCAGCAAACCCTCAAAAAAGGCTATTCCTCTGCAGTACTGTGGAAGACCACCAGTAGGATCAAATGAGCTTGGCAGGTAAATAAACAGCCGCTGAGGGCTAGGTGTATCTCTTCCATGGACAGTAAAAAATTTTAAACTTCTATTTATTATTGTGTCAATTAACAACATATTACATTACATACAAGAAACTCAGCTTGGCCTCTGTACCGTAAATCAGTCAGCGCACATCACTGAATCAATTTGGCTGACATTACAACTTTATTCAGAGCCGGGTAAAAAAACATCGATAAGCACCTCTTTCTATCTCCGTTTCAAGCAATCAATCACAACTCCATCCCACACTCGGGCAATCTCGACTGCCCCCAATCAATCTTTTCATGCTGATCTCCCACTGTCCAATGAGCTGTCTGAGCATTCATCAATGCATTATGATCAGTCGGGTTCTCTACCATCTCCTTCCCTAGCCTCAGATAGCGCCCTATGTGTTCATCCACTCTCACCTCACGGGGTTACCACTCCCTTGCCATGCCCATTCATGCAAGTCCTCAAGCGAGGACTGGCATCTGGGAGCAACTGGGGAAAGTCAAGGTATGGCTATTCACCCTTTGGCCAGAGTAATCTTAGGGTTGCAATTCAGTTTCTGATTTTTCTACCTTTCTTAGTCCAGGATATCAACCCCAATAGGCACTGTTTAATTGTCACCTTTTACTGTATTGCTTTCACCCCCCCCAAGCTGCTCTACCATTGTGGTCCAATAGTCTTTTCACCTACTGCATGTCCATGTCGGGTGCAGAAAGGTCACAGATCTCATGCCACATCTCAGAAAGGCCGATGATCTTGTAGGGAATATTCTATACATTCTCTGGGGTGTAAGATAGATGTAAATAATTGTAGAGTAACATTACTATCTTTATGGGCACTCTAGAATGAAGCCTGAAACCCAATCTGCTTACAACTTTTAAATTAAGTCTGGGAACTACCATAACTTCGAAAGCATGAGGGGCATTTGGTAGAATCAGAGGATGCCACCATTAATTTCTGACCCATGATTCTAGACATCTTGGTCCAAAACTGCCTCCAGCATCATCAATACCAGAGTATCAGGGAGCAAGATGTGTAAGAATAGGTTAGAAACCATCAACAGCATGATAAATGCACTCTATTGCAAGTGAACCAGGAATGTCGAATGACCACTACAGCACCATGCCCGACTTTGTGTGAAAAGATGTCTTTCCTTGGAAGAGGCACTTCGTGGGGGAATGAGGAACTGGGGGGAAAAAGCAAGACAAACACCAGATTACAGGCATCTGACTTTGTGTCAGCATCTTAGTAGCAATCTCCTGACAATGCACATACTACTCAACCTCACCACCAGAAGGTAGGCACCAGCAGAATGAAAAATTTCAGCGTCCACTGAATAACACCATTGTTCATTCCAAGTAAGATATCATTAACCAAACTCTTCTATTAATTTAAATAAGCGGATTATTTGAAGGAAGAAATATAATGAAAACCACAAAAAAGGAAACGAGGCCCAAAATAATTAAAACATTTAACAAAAAAATAAAAGAAAAAGCAGAAAATGATCACTGGTATGCTGTTGCAATGACCATAGTCTCATAGGGAAGCCTGGGAGAACAGAAAAAAGGAAACCAAGATGTCGCCAGCTAAAAAACTGAATTTGTCTACGTTAAGCCAGTTCCATGGTGGTTGATCCATGCCTTAATGAGACCTTAGGTTTTTGGGGTCAGAACATTGGATTTGAGTAATTTCAGACAAAAGTATCTCAATTCAAAGGCCTTAATCTCCCCCTTCCGATCCCATTGCATAACATCACATCACACATGTTTCTTTGCGCCCAAAGTGGGCATCATATGGACAAAGAACAGTATGGTGAGTATCTTTACTGATATGTAATTGAGCAATCGGCAATTATTGCCTCTCTTTTCCACCCATGTCTCCACATCCTGGTTTTTGTTTCCTTATGCTGGAGTGGGTGCTGTGCACAGCTTTGGGCATAGACTTTTTACAGTATTTCTGTTTTGGATGCTAACCGGATATGGATACAGCCTCTTCAATGGGCAGCAACCTTTGTCAAGTCTCTCATATTGCTGTGGCAAGTTTCAACAATGTTTTTGAACAAACAGAAAATTATGTTAGAAACTCACTTTGGTGGTTTCTCTACAGTGCGATAGGTGTTGAAGGCCTGCAGTTGGTTCTGCACTCCACCAAGCGAGTTGGCAAGCTGCCGGTCATTCAGAGTGTGAATGGTCTGCTCAATCCACTGTAGAAGATCCGAAGCTAAGGTCTCGTACTTCTCGATCAACTGGTCCGCTTCGATTGCATAATCCAGCACCTGGAGTTTCAAAGAAAAGAAGGAAAAGTTACCTGGGACCCAACAAAAGGAATCGTGCCAGACGAATAAAACCATTTGACAGTACAAATCCTGAGATTTGCAAAATCACAATGTCTGCGATTGAAAAAGGACTTTTCTCAATGTACAAATGACCCTTCACGAGTCAGAAAGTATTTCCAACTTGTAAAAGGGCTTCTGAAATCCTTTCTGAATTGCAAATAAGTTCCGGGGGGGCTATAAACCCCCCCGCCCCAAACATCTGTTGAGATTTGGAAAGGGATGTATCAATGGTTTGTGACTGAAAATGCAGTCGCAAAAGCAAAACACTGATCAGTTACCGCCGCTCCTGAACTGGGGTGGTAACTGATTCACAAAGGGGATGTTTTCACCTTTGGGAGTCGTATAGGTGGTCCGCTTTATAGTAAGTGCTGCAGCTCTCTGCAAATCTGGTGTGCACTTGCCCTTTCAAGCAGTGGTTCCAGAGGAAGAGATTTTGGAAGACAATAAAGTGAAGCCACAAATGTTGTCCCTCTGTGCGAAAGGTCCCGTGTTCAATGCGTTTGTGGTTCATAAAGGCATTGTTCTCTTTTTCACAAGTTGATTTAAAGGCCACTCGCTAGGAACGTAAACTATCTGCGCCCCTGTACTGTATAAAACTGCACGGCCCTTGTTATTTTTTACTACGTTTGTAAGCCATTCATATTACAGCTCTTTTTAAAACTTTTCTCTTGTCTCTCGTCAAACCTTCATACATCAATTTACTGCAAATGGGTGAAGTTATCAGAGTGAATAAATTACAAAACAGACCAAAGGAAGGGGCAGAAGAGTTAATTTCGGCTCACAAAAATCTTCTGGTTTATTTTCCTTTTAAATTCCGGACTATTCATAAAAAGTATGTCAAACAAACTGGGATTGATGCACCAAGCAAAGTGTTGTGATGATGCCCTTCAGAGAGTCAAGTATTTCAATGTCTTAGCCTACCTCTTCCTGTTCTGTTAAGTCAACCATGCCTTTATCAAGGCCCACCGATGTCCTAAACACAGGGCTCACTGCTGACTCATTATGCCCTGCATCATGCGTATATAGTCCTGAAAAGTGGTCGATCCAGGCAGTGGCTGATATTTTACAATATAGAAGGGCCAATGTTCCGGGCCCCTGTTGGCCAACGTTTGCCAGAAAGAGTGATGATCTTTACCCTTTGCTGCGAGCCGAAGTGTCTACCAAAAGGCAGTTTCATGCTCAAACTTAGCCTTTGCTATTACAGCCTTATAGGGAGTCCCTGGCTTCCTTAAATGTGGCTCTAATCCTGCTTTTGATAGCAGCCATCAGGGAACGCCTAGATGGCCCACAATCCTCAGTATACCAATGTGTCTCATTAGCCCACTTTGGGCAGGGACCTAGCCTCTACCATGAAAAGGTCCTTTAGGGAACAGAACAGGGAGTGGTGAATGACTGCAAGAGCCTACCATGAGGTATCGGCAAGAGCACTCCCTCTCATATCTAAAACTGCTTCCAACGCAGTAACAAGCAACTCGTATAGTTGCAACTGGATAGTAGGGGTGGAAGTAATGGCACTCCATTTCATCCTACGATGATTGGTAGCTGGGAGCAGCCTCCTGTCAAATGATTCATATTGGGGTGAAATAAAATTTAAAAAAACATTACATTCAGTGAGAGATTCAGAGCCTTATGATCACTGTCCTGTTGCGGGACTACCTCCACGTCAATTACCTGCCACCACAACCTAATGTCCCCAGGTTATAATCTATGCAACTGTTAAAAGCAAAATTACAATTATGAACATTACCTGCGCCATCTTGTCTGGTGGAATTCTATGTGCACATAAGTTGCAGTCATTTTGATCTATCACAGCCATTTTGTACTCTGTTGGTCACCTTTGTTTCACCCTGCCCTTACTAGCATCCCTCTGACCCTCTGACCGACCTGGTATGTGTGCTGGGGGCTATAAACTCTATTGCCACAACAAACCTCAGCGCCACTTGCTGCCACAAACTCGTTTTTCCTCTCATCCCTGTTTTCAGACAAGCCTTTGGACGCTCTACCCTTCACTACACCTAGTTACACAAACAGGTTCCAAACACCAAAAAGACTCTTGCAAAATGATTTATTGCACTGCAAACAGCAAGACTTGTTGTTACCAACAATGGGACCTGTTTTTATCAACAGAACGGACTCTTAGATCTGACCGGTCTCACATGTTTTAGACCCTGAAGCAAGGTCCAGCTGCAAGATAAGATTGTCTGTTTGACCTGGGTGGGAAGAGAATTACTGTTGGGCTTGTGTGACAACCTGCCCGGGGCGGGGACCCCAAGCTTTTGTAACCATGTTGATCAAACAAATGCATTGTGTCAAACCTGTATAAAAGGAAGAGCCAAGGGAGTTGTCAGCAGAACACCTCCCTGAGACATCCCGGTGTCTCAGTTGACGTGATCTCCTCATGAGAAATAAACCATTCTTCTTGTCTTCCAGTTTCCAGCGCTTGCCTCATTATTTTGATAGCGAACCCAAAGTGAATTAGAGGTGGAACCCTGCACCGGGCAGCATTGAGGGTCTTAGAAGACTCGCTGCCTTTCACAAATTGGCGCCCAAGCGTAGGGGCCCATCAGCGACGCGTGGGTCCGGTAGAGAGGTCCTAACGACGGAGTGAACAACTAAACGATTGGGGTATACCTGCCTGAGAAGACCCTTGTCTGGCTGCCGATCGACTGAACTTCACCGGTTCCGAACGGACCTCTCTCGAGTGACCTGCGGTCCTGACTGGGACCTTAGAGGAACGCCGCATTGATTGTTGGAGTGAGAGGACAACCAGGCGCTGGAAGGGGAAGACTAAGAACTGTCCATATGGTCCGGGTAAGGTCGTGAAAAAAACCGACTTAAACTGATTGACTGATTGATTGATTGAATAGTTTGATTGAAATACTAGTATTCCTTTTTTGATATGGAGTTATTTGCGACATTTCCCAGCTTGCAAACAACAAAGAATAGGAATATTCTCTCTCTTTGCAGGCAGCGAAGGACAGGTAGTGCAGACTTTTTGTCTAAATTGATTGATTGAGATATTCATTTTGACCGATAAATACGTCATGCCTGTTTTCTCTAGATTGTTTGATTGTAATTGTTTTGGACCAGACCGTTTGTTAGAGGTCAGTCAGCCGGCACCGCCGGAAGGCACCCCTAACAAGGACATGTACGTAAAGTATGGATTAGCCAGCGTAGCTTATAGCAAACTATGGCATAAATACACTAGGAAGGACCGGGTAAATCAGTGGCCACTGACGGGATCTTTCGATCCCGCTAAAATAGAAACGTTAGAATTAGCTCTCCACAAAAAGAAAACTAGACCAGCCATGTTTGACAGTTTTGGCTTATGGCGAAAAGAGGCAGCTCAAAGAAAGAAAAGGGACGAAGCTAGACAAGATAAAGAAACGCGAAAATCAGCTTACCAAGCCTGTAAAAGATTAGAAGAAAAACTAAAAGAAAAGGAAATCGATAAAAAGGAACAGGAATCAAAAATATCGGATCAATGCCCTGTTAGAACGCCCTCGACTCTTTACCCCAAGTTACCAGCAAAACAAAGGGTAGATGATGATTTATTGTTAGGTCCCCCAATCATATACATGCCACCCCCTTACGCCCCTACTCATCCCGTAGTACAACGACAGGACCACCAAAGTATAGCCGGAGATGGCACGATCGCCTCAGTCTCCACCGCCTCTGCTCCCACCGAGTCACCCACACCAAATGCCTCATCAAAGGATACAGTAGTAGAGGTAGGATCAAAAGAAAAAGGAGCGCCCAGGGTCCCGCGATTAAGTAAAAATGAGAGAGCAAGCATTGATAAAGTAGTTAAATCCCTCATAGATAGGAAGGAGACAGAAGAGTATGTATCTGACATATGCAACTCCTATGTTGAAAACCGCAAACGATACTTTATTGTACGTCTCGGTTACCACACTCTTACTGCATATGAAGAGAAGTACCAAGATGTAGGGCCCGAGCGACTAGTGGCTCTCTATAGGAAGGTAGACACCGGAGATGAAGGCGACAACGATGTTACAGAACTCTTTTCATCCACACTGGAGGTATTCCGTCACCTCGTGGAACAAGGACGGATAGATAAGGACAGGACATCTAAGATAGCAGGACCCCCGGTGGAAAAACCAGATAGCATGATGCCGATAAAAGAAGCTGCCCCTTATTGGGTACCTCCTAGAGGACAAGGGACTCATGACGATATGAACCATCAAGATGCTAGAGGAAGGGTGGTCTACAATTGGGTGTATCAACCATGGGACAGACAGGACATTTTGACGTTCCGTAAATCTTTACCGGATTTGCGAAAGAACCCCACCGCCTTTTACACCGAGCTAGGTACCGCTCTGGGATCAACAATAATGACACTTGCCGACATAGACTTGTTCTTCGGGTTATGTTTGCCAGCAGATGTGTGGAAACAGATTAGGAAAATAGAATATACCGAACTGCTTGGTCATACCTGGGAACAACTTAACACACTAGATAAACAGCGGAACCCTGGTCAAAAACCGGTTAAAGCAATATTGGACCTCCCTGACAAAATAGTGCAGAAAGTGAAAACGCTGATCCCAGAGAAAAGATAGACTGGTCCATAGTAACCGCGTGCCGCCAGAAACCACAAGAGGATGTCTCAGAGTATTTCTCCAGATTTGAAACGGTGTTCTCCGATTACAGTGGACAAGACATGTCCACCGCAACCGGACACCACTTATTTGTGCAGAACTATGTCAAAGGACTACTGCCAGATGTATCCCAGAAATTACAAGCCAGCGAAAGTAGTTGGGCAGCATCTAAACCGGCGGCCATTCTCCAAATGGCCCAGTACTATGAGCATCAGAAAAACGAAAATGACAGGGCTACAGAAAGGAAAAAGAAGGACTTGAAGGAAAGGGTAATGGTAGCACAACTCCAGGGGGCGAATACAGGAAGGGAGCAATATAGGGGAGGATACCAGCAGAATACCCCTAGAGTACAGCCACCTAGTAACAATTCATCGACATCATATGTAGGACGCCAAGACCTAGGACAGGATCAATGTGCATTTTGCAAAGAATATGGACACTGGAAAACCCAATGCCTGGCTTTGTTAGGAGCTGGTAGGGGCAGAGGGGTGAGGGAAATAGCAAGTGGACAGAGAGGAAGAGGATGTGGGAGAGGGTACACGAGTGAAGCAAGCGAGGAAAGGCCAGGAAGAGTGAACACATTTGACCATCCCAAACAGAATCAGTACCAACAGACAGATTATGACAATACGTACGACTTTGCATAGGACAGCCAGGGGCAAGGGAGGGATCCAGTCAAGCTCTATGTTGATCAGCAAGGCCCTTATGTTACCACTGAGGTCCTGGGCACAAAGTCGCCATTTCTGGTAGACACAGGAGCAACACGTAGTGCACTATCCAAACGACTGATTCCAAGGGCACCCTTGTCAGGCTCACATGTGACCTCAATAGGATTTGACGGTACGCCCTCCACCAACCCTTTGTCCCGACCGATCTTAGCGACTGACACGACAGTTAACATATACACCGACAGCCAATATGCCTTCAGGGTGGTTCACCATTTTGGGATCTTATGGAAAGAAAGAGGGTTCCTGACTTCACACGGTACACCCATCCTGCATGGAGATTTAGTCTCCGCCTTGACGCAAGCAGTCCTCCTCCCCAAGAAGTTAGCAGTGATAAAATGCCAAGCACATAGGAAAGTGACTGATCTCATTGGACAGGGAAATGCACTAGCAGACGTTACTGCCCGAGCCACGGCAGGAGACAGAACTACGCAGATTACTTGCATAAATTGACAAACGAGCTAACAATTATCCACCAACAGGTGCAGCAAGCCTTGCCTGACGTATCCAGGGGCCCGGGACATGAAATAAAGCCAGGCGACCATGTTTGATCCGCAACTTCCAAAGAACGAAGAATCTGGAGCCTAGGTGGACGGGCCCCTGGCAAGTCCTGATCACCACCCGAACTGCCCTCCGAGTGAAAGGAAAACAAAACTGGCTGCATGCCCATCACTGCAAACGAGTCCCTCCAACCCTGGCAACCTGTGAAGGGGTGAAGGTGCAAGAGGAAGTACTAGCGAGAGACCGACCAGCTCTGAGTTGCTACCCACAAGAAGACACCCTTGAACTATCAGAATTTCCCGATCCCACGGTGCCATCCAGGAAAGGGTACAACCTAAGATCGACGAAAGGAGGGAGCTCCAACGACCAGGCCACTAACTGAGTCAAGGTCTCAGATCGGTAGCACAGTCAAACAACGCTACCAGGAAAGCGCCAGACAAAAGTCTGTGGTCCTAACAGTTGTTGAGCTCCTCGAAGATGATGGAAGAAACTGAACACCTGCAAAACCACCGCAAAGACACCAAGACTGCTAACCTGCACAGCACAAAGACAATTGCACTTGTAGCCGCATTTCTCACCTGTCTCCTGCTAATGGTCGCACTCTGGATCATTGAAGAGAATGCACCTGCATACAGAGCATTGTCACCCAGCATGCAACCAACCACCAAGAAAGAACACTACCTGGTATCACTACCGCCACATCTCCGAGAACGACGCAAAGAATTCTGGAATAATTCTTTCGTGCAGATGTTGCACCAACACAATCTTGCCACCAATGCTACCAACTGTTGGGTCTGTGGGCTGTTACCACATGCCACTGAACATTCCATCCCTTTCATCCCTTCGCCCTTTTCTATTCACGGATCTTGCCTTGCCTGGATGATGCTCCTACAAGAAAGTTACAAAGACAATGCCACTTCCGACGGAACAATCGCCCAGTTCTACAACGAGTTCTGGCGAAACAAAACAGGAACGACAGCCGCCCCCTTCTGCTCTCACACCTTCAATGCAACATTCCAGATTGATGTCCCCGCCAAAGAACGAGTGGAAATGCAAGTGTTCAATAATCCTAACAGAGCCACATTTTCCTACCTGAAGAAAAGAACTGCTGCAACACGGACTGTGGCCCTATCTGTGGTGAACGTCTCTGGCCTTGTATGCATTGAAGGCCGTGGGACTAAGAATGTGAGTCACAGCACCTGTAGCATTGTAAGGACTTTGAACACTGCCAATCCCCCAGCGCTTGTTGCATCACCCAATATGTACTTTGTTTGTGGAACCAAAGCCTACACCTGGCTCCCAAGAAACTGGGGGGGCACATGCTACATCGCCTTTGTTTTGCCACCAACCTACACAGCCCCTGCAGAGCATCATCGAGAAAAGCGTTCTAAAGACATTGATCAAGCAGACTCTGCCTCATCACAGTTCCTCGACGCAGCAAAAGGGCTCGTCCCGCTATGGGGTCCGATGGCAAACAGCCGAGCCATCAGACATCTGTCCCAAGCGGTAGAGACCGCCCTGAACGTCACTGCTGGCATCCTCACCAACAACACTGCTGAGCTCCAAGCGGTCCGTCTGGTTACCCTGCAAAATCGCATGGTCCTGGACGTGGTACTAGCGGACCGTGGAGGAGCATGCCGCATCATCGGTGCCAGCTGCTGTGTATACATTCCTGATAATTCACCTTCTGTCTATGAAGCAATCGAACATCTCCATAGACTATCTTCAGAAATTCATCAAGGATCAGAGACTTGGACAGTTGGAAGTTGGCTTTGGGACATCTTGAAGGAGTGGGGTTGGAAAATATCAATGATTCTCTTGGTCCCAGTATTGACAATATGTGGTTGTTGTTTGGGTATACACTGTATACCACCTTTGTGTTCTCTTTGCATAACTACCTTACACCCTAAGACTATGGACACTCAGCTAACAAAAATGAGAGTGATGTATGATCAAGAGATACAGGACATTATGGAGATCGAAATAGACTGACAAGCTGGCTAGTTATGTTCAAAGGGGCCACTGTTAAAAGCAAAATGACAATTATGAACATTACCTGCGCCATCTTGTCTGGTGGAATTCTATGTGCACATAAGTTGCAGTCATTTTGATCTATCACAGCCATTTTGTACTCTGTTGGTCACCTTTGTTTCACCCTGCCCTTACTAGCATCCCTCTGACCCTCTGACCGACCTGGTATGTGTGCTGGGGGCTATAAACTCTATTGCCACAACAAACCTCAGCGCCACTTGCTGCCACAAACTCGTTTTTCCTCTCATCCCTGTTTTCAGACAAGCCTTTGGACGCTCTACCCTTCACTACACCTAGTTACACAAACAGGTTCCAAACACCAAAAAGACTCTTTCAAAATGATTTATTGCACTGCAAACAGCAAGACTTGTTGTTACCAACAATGGGACCTGTTTTTATCAACAGAACGGACTCTTAGATCTGACCGGTCTCACATGTTTTAGACCCTGAAGCAAGGTCCAGCTGCAAGATAAGATTGTCTGTTTGACCTGGGTGGGAAGAGAATTACTGTTGGGCTTGTGTGACAACCTGCTCGGGGCGGGGACCCCAAGCTTTTGTAATCATGTTGATCAAACAAATGCATTGTGTCAAACCTGTATAAAAGGAAGAGCCAAGGGAGTTGTCAGCAGAACACCTCCCTGAGACATCCCGGTGTCTCAGTTGACGTGATCTCCTCATGAGAAATAAACCATTCTTCTTGTCTTCCAGTTTCCAGCGCCTTGCCTCATTATTTTGATAGCGAACCCAAAGTGAATTAGAGGTGGAACCCTGCACCGGGCAGCATTGAGGGTCTTAGAAGACTCCCTGCCTTTCACACAGCTGGAACCTCTTTGCCGGTTAAAGGTAACCTTCCCTTCTTTGTCTGAAAGTGTTCTCCTTTTACAGGCTCTCATACCATTGTTTAGAGTAAAAGCATTAATTTGCAAAAAATCTGCCAACCACTTTTTAACCGGGACGAGAGAGAGTTCCGGGACTGCACACACTTCATCCTCATCCCCACTTAATGTGACAGTAGCCTTGCCAACGGGTTCAAAATGACGATTAAGGCCACCAGCCACTATTTTATAAACATCAGCCGGGAGGCTTGGTAGGTAGGAATTAATAGTAAGTTTAATATACCTGTTATTGATACAGCCTTCATATCTGCAATACACATTAATCAAACATAACCTAACCCCACAAGCAAAATGTAAAATGATACACAATATATAAGTGAGCCGAGGTCAATTACATTAGAAGAACATACCAAGGTAGTTTACAACCAGGTTGCAAGACCCCCGATGACCTGCCCTTTCCAGAAGAAAGGGCTGCTCGTTCAAAACCAGAAAACACTGGCCGAAAAGGTGGAGTAACAGCCCATGTCTCCTGGAACATACATATATCGTATTGATCTACAAAATCACCCCACTCTTGACATGCTAGTTTTCTACTAATACCGGCAAGGTTCCAGGAGACAAGCTTAATCAGAAGACCAGCCCTAGACGAAGAATTACAGGTAGTAGCACAAAAAACAACCATTGCAGTAGACTGCAACCTAGCTCACATACAGGGCTGCATTGGGCTATAAGGAGAGGCACTAGGGACATCAGCTGCAGAATAAGAAACATCAACAACTTTAAATCTCAAAGTGGCATTGGATCGATTGCCATCATCCTCAACACTCAATGGACTGGACGCCCTCAGAGAGTCCAGTGTTTGTGCAAGTGAATCATTGGCATCAAGATAAGAAAGTGGCAAGAATCTATTTAAAGTTGAGACAGAAGGGGCTCTCAGGACTTCATCTCGCTGGTGGAGAGCTTCCCCCCCTCCGTCATGCTACCAGGGAGGCAGGAACAGCAGGGTCTATAGAAAAAACCCAACGGAACAATACTTGCCACTCGACCATATTTACTGGGCCTGTGGGCAGTTTCGACCAGACAGTGCGCCAGGGCCGGAGCCCTGCAGTTAATAACTACACAGTCCCCCTCAATTGATTTCAATGAGCTACCAATCCACCCAATTCTCCTAACCAATAGGATGTCATTATACTCTGACATCTCAAAGGCAGTATTGCGAACAAGCCAATGGCAGACTTTATTTTTCAGTTCCCAATGCGTTTCCTTCTTGTCAGTTGTTAGTGGAGGTATTCCAACCAGAACCGCCACATACGGGCAGCAATCAGGAGGCAGATCCATTGGAGGCTGTCTTTGTGTGTGCTGAAGTTCGGGAGAAGGTACGTTCCTACTATTAGACACTGCTGCCTTTGACTGCCCAGGGAGCACTGTACCCTTACTCTGTGTGAGTAGAAACTCTCCCCCGAATACTGGTGTAGACGCATTAAAAATGGTGGCAGGTGGTTTCATAATAGGAAAAGGCCTCTGAATACAAACACTGGAGACAGTACTAGGACCATTGCTGGGAGGTGCTTGGACTTGGGGTTGCATAGCAGGTGCAGGTGGTGATAACCATTCCAATTTGCTCGACAAATCCCGAATGACCCCTTCCAAAGAACTTATCTTTTCCACAAGCGGAACAATCACTGAAGTCACTATTACTTTAACTTGGGCCAAGGCACTATCCCAAGAATGATTATGCCCTTCCACAGCTGAATGGGTGATGGATGCCACATCCCCCTCTGCAAAGCTGGACCCATACTGTAGCGGGTTCGCAAAAGCTTTCAGGCAGATGTGGGTCGGAGACTTCCTTGGCTGGGGTCCCTAATCACTAACGTTGTTGGTGTGGAGCTTGGCATAGCTTAAAGCATTGGGACTCAGATGGCTTTCAGAGGCAGCCACAGGGGATCCTGGCCGAGTGGTATCCAGACTAGGATAAACTAGACAAAGTCTCTCTCCCAAATCTAGTGATAGACGTCTCTCTGCTAATTCGAATTCCTTTGCAACTACACTAATAGCTCGAACAAAAAATGGATCCAAAGTTGTGCACGCTTGGAGATTAGTAGAGACACCCTCCTTCCCTACGACCTGCTTAGTCTTGTCCATGACAACAAGTGAGACTGCCAATCAGTGAAAATAAGCAAATAAGACTAACCAGAGCCAAAAATATCGAGGATCAGCTGAAGAAACCAAGAGGGGTGGCCGAGCCTCCTCTGGGCGTGGACGATGGGTCCGACCTTGGCCTGTGCGTGTCACGTGCTGCGGGATTGCCAAGGGCGCTTAAGGCGCGTTGATAGTCCCCACCCCCTTCCGGTGTGCAAAAGAGCCCTCCTGGTGCGAAATGAGGTCACAAAATTGGTCCCCTGAGGTGTGGAGGTTCATGGAGGGACAAGAAGCCCTCTGGTTGCCTTCGGTGAGTCCCGCTGTGCAGGATTGCTGAAGGCACTTAAGGCACGTCGTGAGGCCCCGCCCCTTCATGGACCAGTGTGCAAAAGTGCCTCCTGGCATGAAATGAGGAGGCAAAATTGGCCACCTGGGGTGTGGAGGTTCGTGGGGGTGGGGAGGGGAGAGAAGCCCTCTGGTGTCCTTGGGTGAGTCCCATGAATAGTATCTTTTAATAGGGGACAATAGTAGAAATACAACAGTTGCTTCGTAGGCTGACAGTTCGCCCCCATGTACAGTAATGGACTCTGCTCCAGTCTGGGAAATAGAGTTTTCACCCTCTGACATGAATGCTTGAGTGCGCATATGAAAAGACACCTCATGGACGCACACAACCTCATGGAGATCAGCCATGAACATGGACTCACATGCTCAACATTCCTTTAATTGTGTATTGGTTTGTAGGTGGGAAGGCAAAAAAAGTAGAAAGAGACCCTCTTGCTTTCCCGGACCGTATATGAAATGCTGGTGTCGGTGTCTCACCTTATAGTGTCATAAATGGTGTGGTGGGCCTCAATCCACTATGCACATTCTTTAGCAGAAAGAGGTAAAAAGTGTCCCATTAAGTACACTATGTACGACAGTTAAAACTGTGCCCTTGCTTGGGTCATGTTTACTTATTACAAACCCTTGACAGTACAAACATAAATTTGAGGGTCAGAAACTCATCCTTTTTAGAAGGATCACTCCAATAGAGGAAACCACACCCAACAGACTATCTTATATGGAAAAAAATAGATTTTTTTAACAGGCTGGTGCCCTAACAGAAACCACAGAACTGGTTTTACCCTGGTCTGCTGCTCCTTCAAAGTCAGTCGATGTCCAGAAATATCCGGCTTTCCGCAAAGCCGACTAAGTCTCAATGAATGGTTAAAATGACCCATAGAAATGAAGTAATTTGAATTGCCTCCACCACGACCCGCATAACCTTTGCTAACACTGCTACACATCAGCCATCATGTCAAATACTCGCCCTAAATACATTCGGTCTCAATCCATGGGCTGATGTCACATATTGGCAGACAAACCATACACATAGTGCATCACTTTGTGTTACGTGTACGGTAATGTTCTTGCCTGCTCGCCTGTGCAGCAAAGCACTCTATATATAGTGATTAGTATCAAACTTTGCAATTTATTAATGCATTTTTAATCACCTTATGAAGGGTTTGCTTATTAGTTGACCAATATTGTTCAAGAAGAGGTAACGCCTGTTGAGTTTCCCTTTATTTTGAGTATCAGAATCTGAGACATTTCCAAGTGGTGATTCAGAGGATACCACAAGAGATTCGGAAAGCTAGATTTATGTAACCTTTGTCAATTATTGTGCCAAAAGGCTCACAGGTTGTTTAGGAAAAATAGAATGCAAACCTGGGTCATAAATACCCTCAAAAACACACAGATTAAAGTTTACAAATGTTTCCTGACTCCATGGGCCTTGGCTACAGACTAATCAACACCTTCACTGTTCTAACACAAAAAATAACATCTTTACAGTGACCACGACTAAACGAATTCATTCTAGCTTTATACAATGGCACAGCTTGCCTCTACTTTAATGTGGCTAAATGGGTACACTCATAATTCCTGATATCACAAATATGTATGCTTATAACACGAATCAGAATCAGAACACCTGGGTCTGAAGAAATCAAGCCCACTGTCCGAGACACGTTCTTAAGGTGCCCAACAAGGCCCTTATACAAGGGTCACGGCCTCACCTCGGATGCCTATTAATGCAGCATAAGACGTAACCTGCTTGTTCTACTGGATGCATGGCACTGAGTGCTTTCATGGGGCTTGTTGTCTACGAGTACAGCAGATCCAATTCTTGCTTTATACTGTCAAGTGCTACCCCCTTCAACTTGCATTGGGCCATGTGTTATTGTGACCTGTATCCATCCTGAACCACTTAACATAAAACCTTAGCTGCTGTAGAAGGGTCTGGTTTATATTCAATAAAGGCCGTACCCATGATCTTTGTTCGCCATACTATGAATCAATGGACGAAAGTCGCAGGATTAGTTAAGAGCTGTGACACGCCTTGGGTTCCCTGCACTCAATCTGATGCTTCTCAGACATGACAGCGACACCCACATCTTCAACCTTGCTCATTCATACAATAAACTGACTTCCTCACTGACTCCCCATTGTATGACGTGCCGTCGCTTGTGGGCAAGCCGTTGCCACTCTTTGGACAAACAAACCAGTTAGTAATGCTGACATCCCACGTGGAGTAATGGAGCAATCCTTACCTTTCCGATACGCTTGCCCTCCACGGCCAAGGCTTTCATCTTGGAGAAGTAGTGATAGTAGGTAGCCACATAGGTGATGATGGACTTCTCGTCTGGCTGGTCCACGTTGACGTCTGTAAAAAAAATAAAAACAAGCAGAGTCATCATATTTTCAAAGTCACAAGGCTTTGATGAAATGATGCAAAAAGAAAACAGGCATTGGCAAAGCCAATCAGTCTTGCGGTGACTACCAGGATTTTGGCTTTGTCAGTGCTTGTTTGGTTTTGCCCTGATTTTTTTTTTTTTTATATGTGAAACATTGTGAAAGCTACTGTGCCCCTCGCAAACATTTTTAAAAACGGTAAAAAAGCTACATTATTTTAATAGTCTCAAAAAACACCTATTGCTACAGTAGTCCCTGGCACTGAATGTGGATGTGGTCCTTGTGGAAGGGCACAATGCATCACTCACAGTGAAGGCAATCAATGGCTGAAGTGGGCTGACCCATCTGGCCCATGCGCTATGCTGTAGCTGGCGGAAGAAAATCGTGAATGACAACAACAGGCCAATGGATGAAGAGGGCTGGCTGAAAGCCCCTATCAAAAATATTCTATACATATAATTTTACTAAAATCAAAAGGTCTTGGTTAACGGCAGACCTAAATATTTGATTGTAACGTGACACAGCAGAAGTGGGAAGAGAGGAGAAACAGGGCAGACAGTATTAAGCTGGAGAAACTCCTCTTCACACAGCAGCCCAAGAACACTTCTAGATCGGTATTATGTTGCTGGACATGAGGCTGGCAAACTAGACTCACTTCAGAGCTGCGCTACCACAAATCGTAAACAGACAGGGCGGTGTAAATTCTGTCAAAACAAAAACACCAGAATGCGGTATTCATATCCAGAGTATTCAGACATGCATGTAGTTTCTGATCAAAAATCAAACTTTCTAAGACGTTTTCACTCAAAGCAATTTGTTAAGTCTTTATTCTAACTTGCCAAGTCTTTGATCTGAAAGACTCCAGGTTTGTTAACACCTCCCATCTTCTGTGTGGAAGAGCATACTGAATAAACAATAGTACCACACTCCAATGAAGATGGGATCGGAGTATTTTTTTAAGTCTTATCAGGAGTGTGGTTGCACGTAACTATCACCTCTGCAAGTGGTGACATTTGTATTGGGGTAATCTGGTTTGGTAGTATTGGAGCTGCACATCGAGAGCCATAGGAGACAACCTGAGGCCATGCACATGAAGTGGGGCGGAAGACGGCTGAAGAGCTTCAGTGCTGTGCCCGAGTGAGAGCTGGAACTCTCCTTATACATAAAGAACAAGACTATGAAAATCTATATTGACTACAGAGGTTTTTCAAATAATCATTGGTGTCATTCAGTCCTGCTAACTGGCTTAGTGTAGAACACTCAAACAAGACACGCACAATCACAAGTTGTGAAGGGAGGTCAGTGCACCCACACATCAGGCATGTGTAGAGGCATTTGGAATGTGGCGCGGTGGGCTCCCCTGTTGCTTTATGTGCATCACTGAGGAAAGTATCCAATCAGTGCTGCCAAAAAGAGTCGCAATCATGCAGGAAGGCCATTGTCAGAGGTGATCTGGAGAAGGTATAGATCTGCCCAGATGCTTCAATCAGAGCTTCAATTGAGCTCAAGCTGGTGACTTTGGCAATCTGAACAGAACGGAGCAGCAAGGCCACTGGGAGCACACTACTTGGCCATCTCCAAATGGCTGCTGCCAGTTAACCTGCTTCTTCTGTAGAATGAAGGATTCCTGGTAAAAGTTAGTTGATATTGGGGGATTTCAGACTTGAAGCAAGAGAAATGCTATTGTTGGTGTGACACCTCAGAGAGAGAACTGAGGTACAATCTAAGGCTAATGTGGGTTATTTCACAGCTGATGAAAGGTACTGCAAGACCAAGGATGGGGTAAGTAAGTAAGTAAGTCCGTTTTTATATAGCGCAGCTACTCACCCTTACGGGTCTCAAGGCGCTGGGGGCCGTAGTGGAAATTAAGTGAGCTATTGCCCAGAGTCACATGGTGCTGAGCTGAGCTGCCGCCGGAGCCGGGGATCGAACCGTGAACCCTGTGCTCCGAAGTCAGCTGCCCTGGCCGCTGCACCACACCTCTCCAAGAGATGCTCTGGGATCATTTCACAACAGAAGAAGGTGCCATTTTATCGCTATTGTTGGGGACATTTTAAGCTGGTGTGGGGGAGATCCAGTTGCTGAATGACTGTGGGATAATTACATAGCCAACTGAGGGGGTTGGTTTACGCATTATGGACTGGGATTTTAGGGCCATCATGGGGTACATTTTCACATGCAATGGAAGAAGTTTTCTTCATGGATAATATAGAGTGATTTTAGAACTGAAGTGGTTGGTCCTCTGGTGGCCAGTGGGGAAACCAACAGCTCTAGGAAAGGGCCATTTCATGGCTGCTGGAGAAGGTCCTTAATAGATGATGAAGTTGACCATTATAATGTGATTCATGCTGATGCGTTACCAGCTCTTAAGTGTTGTATATCAGAGGTGTTATTCCCCAAAGTAATGGTTCTTAATTTACCGACCTCGGAAGGTTGGATAACTGTGTTGGACTGGGTGGACTTCAGGACCTGGAGATGACAGAATGACCAGTTAGCCTTCAACTCTCCGGGTGATGGTGGTATTTTATAGCTCAAGTAGGGGTCATATATTGACTGAAGAGGTCGTTTCAAACTACATGCTTTAAACAAGGGGCCTTTCAATGTTGTGTGAGCCTGAGGGGCATGTTATGGCTGCAATGGAGGGAGAATTCAAGGCTAATGAAGGGCTCTGTTTTGATAGGTGTGTACATTAAGGAAGCAGGGTATGTCCTAGAGAATGTAGCCGCACTGGGTTCCATGGCTGATGGGTAGCAGAATAAGGCTCCACATTTCTCGCATTTTTATTTTATATATTTATATAGTCGAAAGTATGGTTTTCCATAGCTTTTATCGGGGGCCATTTTATAGGTACAACTTTTAATTAAAACGTGTTCGTACACTACAACAAAAAATTATATTAGGGGTAATTAAATATCTTTGACTTACTACGAAGTGTTTTTGTCTGATGCAGTACAAATTTACGGAGTCATAAGACTGCAGCAAGTAAATGATTTTCAGTCAAATTTTGAAAAAATGATCTTAAGGCAGCATTTCTTAAACGCTGCCTTTGCGTGGGGGTATAGACGCGCACAGAGCTGCAGCGGTGACAATCTTGTCGTCCACGCTCAGTAGGCTGAGTGCAAGTCGCCGAGACTGAACCGAAGCTATCAGTGCAAAGAAATACGCTACTCAACTATCTAAAATAATTTTCGGCGCTTTGACCACAAAGGGGCAGCATTAACTAGCAAACAGAACCACGGTACAAAAAGAAAACTCTCCCGAAAGTGTTTATCACGGTGCTTTCAACCGTCTATTCTGCTCCTTTTTTGTCTCAGGTCCGATTGGCATTGGTATAATGCAAGACCACTGGAATTATCCGGCAAGGCAGGACCAGATTATGTGGCAGGTTTGCCTAAATTATGCAGCAACAAAAGGCAAATTATGCGGCGTAATGCACCAAATTTTGTGATTGTATTACTTAATTATATTGTCATTTTGACACAGCAAGACTGTCTGGGCAAAGGATTCACCTTAATAGTCCCAATTTAACACCCAAATCCATCAATAAGTGACAAAAAGGTGATGGTCAACCTTTGCCAAGGGCCTTCCACTGCGTGCCAACACATGATTCTACGTTTTTAGTTAACTTTTGATCTGTTTGAGTTAGAAACATTTGTATTTGTTAAAATCTGCAGATGATGGATTACATGGCAAATCCATAGTTATGCTGTAAACGCTGCAGCCGCAAAAATCGCATCATTCCAGAGGCCCTAGTATAGACATTCATTTGGGTTGCAGCACCACTGATTGCACCTGGAGTGAAGAAGGATCCCGTTGACATTGCATCAGCCGGCTTCAGCTGGGACAAAAAAAAATAAACTAACTTGACATTTTCCCTAAATACCCAGGCACACATCTTAAGTATGAAGCCTATTGCGAGCAGGCTTCTCCCAAATGACTGCAAATATCCTACATCCTGACTCACGATTTTAAGTCTTGCACTCTCCTTCACTAGGATGATCCAGTGTCCCGAATTTTACAGAGACAGTGCTGTTTTTTTCACCATCTGTCTAGCAAATTAGCCTAAATTTAGTGCAAGTCCTGGTTTACGAAAAGGTTGACTTACCTGATCATGGAAGCAAGATTTTACGCGTTCAGAATAAGTTAGCAGCCCAAGCAGAAAGAAATGTCGATTAACACAGATGATGCTGTGTAAAAACTTGCATTATAATCCCCTTAGTGCCCCATTGTCTTTGTGTTCTATGTTGGTGAGCGCTGTCAAGTCCTTCAGTGCCCCTTGGTCAATGCAAAATTGTAGTCCTGCTTCTACATTTGTGGAATGTCCTGGTTTGTGGTTTTCAGAATCTGATCACCTTTCCTTCACCCCCATAAAATACGACGTTCTAGGACCTTCAGGCCCACCATCACCCTTCCAAATACCAATCAAAGTTCTACATCTAGCCTTTTGCTTATAAACGATGCTGGTGGCCAATGGCCTTGTATTTCACCTATCAACGAAGCCGTAAGTCCGGTATTCATAAACTTCAATAGCACCCATGATCTACAGGCTTGCATGCGCTTACAAAAATTACCCAAGGTTCTATGTAGTGTTGCTCCAGCTCTCCAAATGTGGCAGATCGTAGGGTTATCCTGCCATTAACGCTGAACGGGATATTAGTAAGGCTACTTCTAGGTCACAGAAAGACACCGACAATGCTAGTGGTAAATCATTCAAGCCCACATTAAAGACAATGCATTAGCCGCCCCCCCCCCCCATCTTGCTTTAAATGATCATCGCCTATAAATTGAGGCCTGAAATGAGTTTTGCCCACTGAACTCATTGGGGGACTGCCTTTCTCTCATGGGTGGTGTGCTGAGCTCACCCTCAGGGTCCAGGAGTTTGGTGAGGCCCAATTCTTTCTCAGCCACGTTGAACGCATTTTGCAGGTTGTAGTGAGCGTTGGACTTCTTCAGGGTGTCAAACTCAATTAGGTCTGGTCTGGAGGTGGAGGGCAGATGAGAGAACGAAAAGAATGAGAGAGTAAAAATAGACTTCATGGTGGAAAGCAAAGTGTAGGAAATACAGTCTACAGACAAAAAAAACATGACAAATCTTGAGAATTAAATGATCTCTTTATCTGGCCCCCACCTGTAAGGACAGCACTGCCTACAAATGGAACATTTAACAACATCATTAGTGGAAACAGAGATTTATGAAAGCAACGCCCAATGATGAAAAAACAACACCTTCAAAATAGCTGCCATAACACTGCACCGCCCACTATCAATCATATCTAATAGGGACTGTTGGGTTCCCCACTATTGGTGGATGAGCAAGACACAGGAGTACTGTGTGAACTGACGAGAAGTGATATGTCAAGCTGCTCCTCGGTCCAGTAGTGGTCACCTGGGAGAAGTGGTCACTTCCGGTGCAAATCCATCCTAGGCAAGGACATCCTCCCAAGTGGTCAGGGTCTAACAGAGGGGCTGCAGGCCTGCATGCTCCATGCACTTACTACGGCTATATTTGTGGTGGGGCTTGAGTAGAAGAACCACCCGGAGGGCAGCTCCTGTCAATATGCAGAATAACCCTGAAAGTTCCACACTGCCTCTACTTTCGCACCAATAAAACAACAATCAACAGCCAGCATCTCTTCAGTGTGAACTTCAATTAGCGCTGGCGGCCGTCCAGGGAGGGCCTCCCAAGGGATCAATTAAAACGATTGGCCTAGAAAAGGCAGTGCGCGCGGGCCGCTGGGAGGAGAGCAACTGCTCCTCAACCAGGGGCTAAGAGTACTGTAGCACCTTGTACTGTGTGCCGCACGGGGTGCTGCAATCTCTAGGCTTCGTAGCGCTGAAAAGGACGTGTTGATATTTCACCCTAGACAAGCAAAATGTGAATGGCAACTGAACAGAGGAGTGAACCTCGGCAGCTTTACATATGTATACCAGTGCTTGAAATGGAAAAATAGAAGTGCAGGTACTCTGTAGCCGAGTACCTGCTTGTTTCTGAGAAGTGCCGCTACTCTCTAATTAAAAGTATTACGTCGGTCTTGAAAAGTGCCGGTACTCTCCCTCTCAAATTAAAAAAGTGCCGGTACTCCGTACCAGGCAGTACCGGCCCATTTAAAGCACTGAATTTTGTATACATATATGGATGATTTATTTATGTATGTTTTTGATTGCATAAAGCAAACAACAACTAGAGTTTTCTCTAGGCCAGACCTAAAATTGGAATACAAACACTGATTTGGTTAAACACACAATACTAATGGATGTTATGCTAAATGGAAATTAACATGAACAGACACACTCGGGGGAGAGAATAAACTATTCTTATAATTAAAGAGAGATGTTACACAGAAATTGCCAATGGGTAAATAGATCAGAAAGTAGGGCTAAACTTATGGAAGGGGTGGCCGATGTGAATGACACTGCAATTGGCCAGAAAAGAAATTGCAGCCAAATTCATAAATCAAAGATGGCTGCGCTTTTTACTCCGCAATTGTAGCCAGCTTTAAATCTCAGCACGTTCCATACTTCAGCAGTTAGAGTTAACTCGGACAAGGTGAGAAGATGAGGGTCCGCTGCTAGACAGAGGCTGGTACCTGGCGGAGCAGCACATCACTTAGCAGCAGAGACTCCCTCTGGTGATGACAACAAATGGAAACGTCACAGAGGAGATTCACGAACCGGACAGCATGACCAGTCGTGGTTGCTACACAACTTGTGCTGTGTCAGGGCCTAACAAACAATGCCAAACTTGGCACCATCAAAATGTATTTCCCACTCCTGCCACCAAACCCCACACATGTCATACATTATATCCACTGCCACTCCCGTTGCAATGCCACACATCCTGTTTTTTAATGCCATTAATTCTTTAAAACCATAACCTTGTATAATAAGCCACTCTTACTGCAAGGTCTTTTATACATCCAGCAAAGTCCCCCTCCTTTCACGTGGCCATCAGAGTCAACTCACCATTACAAACACCCATCCCCACCATGCAGTCTACTGCGCCTTGCAAATCCTGCCACCAACCTGTGCTTGTGAACAATGGCATTGAAGGCCAAGCCGTCCCTCCAGCTGGTTGTGAAGTTGTGTACATTCACGTGTGGGTACCTACAGAAAGAGAGAAATAGAGACGATATGAGTACGGCACAACAGGATCTCGGGGGGGTGGGGGGGGGGGTGTGGACTGACAGAAAGACTCCCTTTGTCAAACATGTGCAACCTTCACCAATATATTCCTGTCTGTCAGCATTCCACCCAGGCTAACAGTGGTTTCTGGGCTTGAGACAAGTTTGCTGGGTCCCAAATCCAAGAGTGGTATTTAAGTAAACAGCTGCACAAAAAGTTAACCTGTTTTAAGGGAAAACTGATTTATTTTTTGTTTGACAGTTGGCAAGCACCCCAAAGCTGGGTGGTCGCCTTTGGCCATTTGAAAACAACTGCACAGGTATCAGTCTGTGTTGTCACTAGGGGCTCTAACAACACGGTATGCCAGTGCCATGCAATTTTGGTACTGGGGGCAAACATTAGCTGCTAGGCCCATGGGATAAAGGTTGGGTCTTTCTGTCTCCTCTACAGCCAACCCTACATTTTCCTCTAGATAACGGATCAATTACAACGTTCTCTTATGGGCTGTCCTCCAGCGTTGAAGGTATCTACGGAATTTATTTTAATGGAACACACCACTGATGATCCATTACGCTCTGATACCATAGCCTTGGTAGCACACTTTCACCCAGACACCTGGCGCCAGCCAGCAGATCCGAGCAACTCAGGAATGTTAACCTTTGGCTCCAAAATGCTCCTCACCAAGCCTTGCACTTTCTGCCACACCTTTCCTTGGTGAAAGGTAGTGCTGGGTCTGAGGAAAGCAAAGACATCAAGGGTGTGTCGCGTCCTAAGACAGGAAGTGTGAACTTCAGACGCACTGGCAGGACAGCGGTCAGTCACCAAAACACTGAAGTGTACAGTAGAAATAACACATCTACATGCTGAATCAAGGCCTGATATTTACGTGAGCCACACTATCTACTCTAGGCTTTTATCTAACACCCTAGAAGGAGATCACAACACAGGTCATAATTTGAGCAATTTGTGCTTGTTAAAAAATTAATTAAAAAGAAACTCTGAACCTTTGACACAGTTGCCGAATTGGATGTATAAACGTACTCTGTTTTAGATTTCTCAATGCCACGCGAGAAACTAAGCCATCTTTTATAATGGTAGTAGTAAGAGCATGTTCTAGTTCTAGCCTATTCCTATCACAACAGCAAACGTGCTGACGAAACTGTTTCTAGTATAGGACCTGGGGGAAGTATTAGCCTAAAAAATGGTGCCATGTTGCCCTTCGTGGACTGTGTGAGCCAACAGAGATGCTCCCACCATTACTACAAAGCTAGGTACCCTGCAGTCTTCATCTGGCACCACAGAAGTAGCGCATCTTTGGCTGATTTCTTTTCCTTGTTGTCCTCTGTCTCCACGCTGATGTCCTGGATCTGGAAAAGAAGCAGAATACTAGTATAAAAAATACAGAACCAGATACTAGAAGACGCCACTTATCAAACAGGCTATGGGAAACACTGAGTTCTGTCACCATCGAAAGTGACAGAGGGAAAACTCACATCTTCCGCCATTTGTAATTGAGACGGCAGCGCGCATGCCACAAAAAGAGACATCGGGAGGTTGTGGATGAGCATCCGCTCTCCTATGGCTGGGAGGGAGGAGAGGCAAGGACGTAGGTGCAGCTGGAGCCACAACAGAATGGGCAGGACAAGTTCTACTGAAGTAAGGAACACAAAACCAAAAACCAGGGGTGGAGATACCCAACTGCTGCATCAGAGGACTCCAAGGGGATTTATGAAAATAACATTCTGCTGAACTCGGGAACAAGGGAGAAGGATCTATTCTGTTGTAATGTTGTAACTTGACGACCCACGTTCTACGTACTCAGAACCAAAGTTACAGGTACCGGGAAAAAGGAAACATTCATCTTTAACCAAAAAAAGAGGGAAAGGAGTGGGCCCAAGTGACTGTAGGAAGAAACATAAGGCCGGCAGTGACACTTGCTGTAATCAAGAATAAGAGTAAGAAACACACATTCAGCTGTAACAAGAATCAACGAGTAGAGAGACCCATGTTCTGCTGTGAGCGTGCACCTGCTTCATAAACATAAATTAGAGGTTGAGGGACAAGCCTATCAAAAGAAGAGGGTTGTGGACAGAGGAATCATGTTTTATTCACCTGTCTGGGAAGCATGTGAGTCACACGCTTTATTAGCAAGGCCATCACCCAGTCACAGTACTTTAGTGCCACATCCTGCAAGCTCCCAGTTTGGCTACAGCTGGCCAGAACTAATTCTCACGTTAGGCAAACAATCTTTAACAAACAGAACATACAATAGAGGTAAATAGAAATAGGGTCAACTGGCCCGAATGATATTAGGGGACGTTGTATCATGTTCTCTGCAACGTAATAACGCTACACCAGATACACTCCCATAAGACTGCACAGTAAACCCCTGCCTACTTAAACCCTTGGGAAATGGAGCTGTGTATGACCACATCACCACCGGGCCAGTTCATACCACTAGTGGCGGTTCCAATAACACGAGCAGGCCGTAGATCTGATGAATCTCTCCCCTCCTCCTGCCACAAAACCACAGGAGCATGACCACATGGGACACAGCGTGTCCATTATACCAAGGTTACCTTACCCTCCACTCCCCCACGTACCTGGAATCGCAAGATGATGGTCCATATCAGACCGAGCGTGAGGCGGTGGTTTCCGTCCACAATGTCGTGCGACCCCATGTTCTCCAGGTGCACTTTCTGCTCCTTCAGGAACTGCAGAGCCTTGTCCACATTCTCCAGGCAGTGGATGCGCATGCGTCCTTTGGTGGGCTTGGGCTGTGAACAAGAGAAGTATAATCACACCTGGCAGTACCATCGCAGCGCTATGTCTTCGAACCTCCGCTTATTAAATGCAGCAGTCAGTCTTTATTGTACCATCATTACAGTGTCAAAACCATAAAAGGTATGCCGCCAGCTACCAGGTGCACACACTGCGACATGCTGAGGGACAGAGTTTGGGGGCCATCGAGAAGCGCGCATGAAGGGTGCTGCAAGGCGCCAAGAGTCTGACAGGTGCCGAGTGGCACAGAGAGTTTCAAGGGTGCTGGAAGGTACAGACAGTTTAAGGCACACGGAGCACGAGATGGAGGGTGCTTCGAGGAACGGAGGGCCTGAGAGATGCTGAAAGGTATACTGATACAGATGAACCCGAGTGACACACACAGCAAGAGGGATGCTGGGAGGTACGGAGTGTAAGTGGTGCTAGGAGGCAGGATAATTTCAGGAGTTCCGAGGATGGTTTGACTGTTGAGCTTGACTGGTGCTACCCATGTTTGACTGCTGCGTTAGCTCTCATGCTTTACTGAGGTCAGCAATAAATACCAAGCACCCTGAGCGTTGTCCGGTCCCAAGCGGTGGTCATGGCAGCGCCCGGGAGGCTCACCTCCACCGTTAATCTCACTCGGCATCAGGCGTCCTGCAGCCAAAGCACAGAAACCATTCACAGACTGCAGCTCTCACACCCCAGATGCAAATCTGGCGCTGAATGTTAATCCCACGTCCGACACGGTGGACACAGAGCCAATATTCCTAATTAACCCCGCACACCATTGTAAACTCCACCGGGTCAACCCTGGCTGGCACCGACAATGGTGCTGGGGCTGAGAACAGTAAAGGTAAACGCCGTTCTCTCTTCTTTGCCACCCGCTACCTCAGAACTCGAGCTGGCAGCAGGCCTTGGTCACAATGGGCACTGTGCACGCGCCTCTCCAGCCACGTGCCAGACCACAACCCGCGGAGGCGGCGTCAACTGACTTCTGAATGTTCCCGCACAGGAATAAAGATGGCCGTGAGGAAGGGCCTGGCTGTGCGAGAGGTCAAATGATGTTCCGCTCTCTCCCTTTACAAACCCGTTGTTAAGACAAGCATTTGTAAAAATGTAAATCCCCGGCTCACCTTTTTGACCACATCATCTCGTCGCCCCGTTGTGATGGTTCTGCTAGTCAGACATACGACAACAAGGCACCTGCTGTGATGGGTTGTATGATGTTACAACGCATTCCGTTGTAACGCATGCCTTTTCCACGCATGCGTTACAACGGAATGCCTTTCCCACGCATAACCTTTACCACGAATATTCCTTTACCACGCATAATTTTACAACGATTTTCGTTGTAAATTCATGCATGGTAAGGGCATACTCTTGGTAAAGGTTATTCCCCCCACCCCTAAACCTTTCTTACAAATACCCCTCTCCCCTGCCCTTAAGCCTTAAATCGGACCCCTGTTTTTTTTTATATTCCCCTTACCTCTCCACGTCGTCTCTTCTCAATCTTCTTCCGTGTTGACGTCGTACGTCGTTAAGAGGAAACGGAAGTGTCTTTCCGTTTCTTCTAACGACGCCGATTCCCTCCACATAGAAACTTCAAAAGGTGCGTTTTTTATTGGGGGGGAAACCCCCCCAAGCCCCCTTTTTTTATACGCTTTTTTTTGGGGGGGGGGGGACCCCCCCAAGCCCCTTTTTTTTTTTTTTGCCTTTAACACACATGCCTGATGTAGTATCGTAAATGAATCAAGGAGGCTCTTGTAAAGAAGTGGAGTAGTTTATTGGAGCATCCACCTTCTGAAGAGCAGCAGTGCAACTGAAGAAGAACTGCTCTTCAGAACGTGTAACAAACACAGGTATTCAAAGGAATACAATAGAAGCCCATGGATGCATGCGGAGAACGCATCCATGGAAAGCGAACAGGAGAAAGAGAACATTCTAAAAATACACTCAAAATTCTACTATCACATATCTTCCTTCCTTACACAAAACATGAAAGACAAGTTACAATAAATCCCATTAATATAAAACAAAATCTTTAAATTTTTTAGGTAACAATTTCTCTCTTGGAAGACGGGTTATCAACATATGCATGGGAAGACACCCTAGGAGAAGAAACATGGTTATTAACATCAGCATGAGAAGAGTGAACCGTTGGTCCTATTCCTTTTTCCAAAATTACAGAATCGCTAGTGAAATCTGGAGAAGAAGGACCTGCAGAAGATTTGGGAATGAAAGCGTTGACTTTGGCAATTTTAGAAATGTTCCACCAAGAACCATTATTCAAAAGCACAGATGTCTTACCAACTTTTAAAATAATAAAAACATCTGAAAACTTTGATTGTCCTTTTTTAACAAAGATAGGTAACTTGATTTTAACTTTGTCACCAACTTGCAACACTGGATGCTTGGAACAAACAATTTTCTTTGAAATATTACAATTTTGTTGAGCAAGTCTATACATTTTTTCAATCGGTAAGTTGGACTCAACAGATTTGGCCCATGCAAGAGAAAGTTCTTGTCTAGGTTTTCTACCTTTTAATAAAATAAAAGGTGAAAACTTAGTAGTAGAATGTGGAGTACACAAATAAGACCAAACCAAATCAGCTATGTGAGATCTGACATCTAAGCGAGACTTGATAGCCAACTGAATGCCATCAACTAAAGTCTTGTTAAACCTTTCCACAAGGCCATTCATGTTAGGAGAATATAATGCAGTTTTAATATGAGAAATATTGGCATTCTTTAGAAAAGAGCTAAACACATGAGACGTAAATTGAGGACCATTGTCTGAAACAACGGTAGAAGGTAAACCTTCTTTCTTGAAAATCTCTTTAAGAAATTGAATAACAGTTGAAGAATCAGTTTGAGTAACCCATTTATATTCAACCCACTTAGAAAAGTAGTCAATGGCAACAATAATATACAATTTCTGCATTAAAATACCTTCGTAAGGACCTAAAATATCAATCGCAATTTTATTCCATGGTGAGTCTGGAACATCAATTTTTCCTAAATCGGAATGTTGCAGTTTCAGAACTTTGTCAGAATCTGCACACAGAGAACAATTTTTAACAAAATCAACAATACAACTGTCCATGTAAGGCCACCAAAATAATTCTCTAACCTTTTTAATAGTGCTGGATTGGCCTAAATGACCTAAATGAGCAATTGACATAAGTCTTTGTCTTATATTTTTTGGAGGAACAAAAGAATCACCCTTTAAAATGAGACTTTCATTGGACGAAAGATCGTCTCTAACCTTCCAAAACACATCAAGATCTTTAGAAAGATTTCTCTCAAGTGGCCAACCTTCTATAATATATTTTTGTACGATTTTTAGATCCTCATCTAAATCCATTGCTTTTAACCATTCTTCTTTTGAAATAACTCTTGACATTGAAAGAACCATGTCATCAACAGATGCAACTACACATTCTTCAAAAGACGCAGGTTGATTGGGAACATGAGAATCATGAGAATCTGATAACAATCTAGATAAACAATCAGCTCTCATGTTTTGAACACCCGGAATGTATATAACCTCAAAATTATACTCGTAAAGTTTTGCAAGAATGCGAACTAACCTGGAAGAAGCTCTCCCAACACCATTGTTAGACAGAAGAGAGATTAAAGGTTTGTGATCTGTTTTTAGTTTAAATGGCTTGCCCCACAAATAGGTTTTAAAATGTTCCACAGCCCAAGAGCACCCTAATGCTACCCTTTCAATAGTAGAATTCTTAGATTCAGCAATGGACAATGGTCTTGAAGCGAAAGCAATGGTAACTTCATTGTTCGCTTTAATTTGACTGAGTACAGCACCCAGCCCAGTTGCGCTGGCATCAACTGTAATGATATTAGTGGCAATTGGAGAAAAAGGAGACAAGGGATTGCAACTTATAATGGCAGATTTAATGGCTAAAACAGCTTGAGAGTGAACATTTGTCCATTCAAACTTGCACCCATTTTTGAGTAATAATCTTAATGGAAGAACAATATCAGAAAATTTAGGAACAAATCTAGAATAGTATTCACATAATCCTAAAAAGGATTTAAGTTGGTCCTTGTCCTGAGGGTTACTCATGTTTTTTATTGACAAAAGCAGATCCTTCTTAGGAAAAATTCCATTACCATTAATTTGGTGACCTAGATACTCAACTTCAGATGAAAAGAACTTGCATTTGTCTGGGCGAATAGTCATACCCTTATCCTCCAACACAGACAAAACTTTGTCAAGAATTTCATGATGTTTTCCAACAGTTTCAGAAAATATTAAAATATCGTCCTGAAACGCAACCACGCCATTAGTGTCCCCAAATAAGCAATTCATTAATCTTTGAAAGACAGATGCAGCTGAAGAGAGTCCAAAGGGCATTCTAATATATCTAAATGTACCCTCTGGTGTGATAAAAGTAGTGATGTTTCTAGAATCCTCTGTTAATTCTACCTGATGGTAAGCAGATTTAAGGTCAATAGTGCTAAAAATCTTAGCACCATCCAGCTTAGCTAATAAATCTTGCACTTTAGGCAAAGGGTGACATTCCATGACGATTTGTTTATTTACAGACCTCAAATCGGTGCACATCCTAAGTTCTCCATTCCGTTTTTTAACCAAAACTATGGGAGAAACCCATTCTGAAGCATTGACCGGTTCTATTACCCCATCAGCGCATAATTTTTTGATCATGTCAGTCAACCTCGTTCCTTACGGATAAAGGAACATTTCTCAATTTATGCCTTGAAGGTACAGCATCCTTTTTTAGTACAATTCTATGAGAAAATCCTTTCACTTTTCCCAATTCATTTTTAAAAACATTTTTATGTTTATCAAGAATAGCTTGTACAATTTCTTCATTTTTCTTAAATTCATTAGGAACTATCTGTAAGTCCTCAACTAAACATACCTGTATTTTTGCATTGGGACGCAAGGTAATATCAAATTTACCCTGGTGTCTCCATCCTAACACTTGCAAACCATCGACAGCAACATAAACTTTACCAACTATAGTTTTCTGTTTAAAAGAAATATCAGAAATAAAATACCCTAGCATTTCAATTTCTTTGCCACCAAACCCGTATACACGAATATCATTGGGTTCCAAGGTTTTATTTTCCCATGACTTTTTAAAAATAGAGTCAGAGATAATAGTGTAGGGAGAACCCGAATCAGCCATAACTTCTAATTCTTTTCCATCAACAGTAATAATACACATGGGAGGAACATAAGGTTCTGAGTCAATGTCTTTATCATTATGAGTGACATGAGCTAAGTTCTGGGTTTGAACATTACTTTCTGTAATAGTAATAATGGTGTTTTCAAAGTTAGGTTCAGAAGACATTTCATCCAACACATCAACATCAGACAAGGAAGCGACCCTTTTGAAAGATTGGCAGTAATTTCCAAAGTGACCTATTTTTTACATTTGTAACACTCCCTTCCCTTAGCTGGACAATGTCGGAATTGAAATGAATGTGACTTTGAACCACAACGATTACAGAACAGCTTACCAGAGTTGGGAAGTTGATTAAGTGGGTTGTAAGAGGTAGGAGTTTTAAAAGGTTTTCCTCTAAAATTAGTATGTTTGGGATTAAAATCTTTTAAATTGACAGCTGCAACACCAGTAGCAAGACTATCAACATTTATGGTGTTGAAGGAAATGATAGAGCGTTCAACACTCTTAGCAATTTGAATAGTCTCTTGTAGAGATGGATTTCGTTGTCTCAAAAGTTGCTCTTGAATTTTTTTATTGGAGCAACGAATGATTAACTGGTCTCGAATATATTTATCAACTTGATCACCAAACTCACATTCAGCTGCTAAAACCCTTAGGCATTCAACATAAGTATCAACCGGTTCGTTAAGTAATTGGTGTCTAGTATAAAAATTGTACCTCTCCATTACAATATGGGGTTGTTCAGTAAACCTCTTTTTGAGCCTATCGATTGCTTCTGAAAAGCAATCATAATCACCACTCTCCATTCCTGCTGGAGTTGGAGATGGTGGTAAGTGTTCAAATACATCTTCAGCATGACCACCCAAAGTATTTAAAAGTAAAGCTTTTTTTCTTTTTGCACAAAAACTGTCACCATTAATAGCTAGAAGATAATTATTAAATTGTCTGAACCATTTTTCCCACTTCATACTAGGTTGATTGGGACCAGAGTAAAAAGGGGGTGGAGGATTTCCACACATAGTGCTCATTTTAAAGATAATAAAAGAAAGCTTGAAATAAAAATATAAACTGTATTCACAAGCTATATAAGAGTGCTAAATAACACTAGTAATATACTTAACCACAGGAATAAAGGGATAAAATATCGTTTGCATGTAATAAAAACGATCGTGGGAAGTGTTACCAAGGTAACAGACAAGCTGAACTTTTCAAAATGGCCACCGGTAGCGTGAGGACGCTGTTACAAACGTAATGACATCAGAAGGTGTGCGTGTCACCGAGACACGCAGGGCGCAGGGCTGAAACGCTGGATAGAGCGTTGCGGTGATTTTCGAGAAGAACGGTGGAGAGATCCGAAACAGAGCGTTGCCAAGGAGGAATCCGGCTGAAGAAGCGTTTGAAAGACAACAAGGCGGCTGACTGCTGGTGCGACAAGATTGAGCAGCGTCGAAGCCGAACAGCGCGGCTGGCTGCGCGCGCACAAGTTCAAAGACGCAGGACAGCAACAGACGCTGGCCTCGGCAAGTCCAATGCAGCAACGGACGCTCGCCTCGGCAAGTCCAATGGTGCAAGGAGGCACACGACGGCTGCCTCGTCTTCTTCTGACTGCCGCAAATCCGAGCACAAGATGCAGGGGAGCCACACTGCAGGAACAGCGAAAGCAGTCCTCGACGGGAAAGGGAGGAGAAGGAAACAGGTCCTCCGACAAATCAATCCGTGAAATCTTCCAGGGAGTCCAAGGAAACGAAGAAATCCAAGGAAACAAAGAAAAAAAAAAAGGTCCAAATAAGATGGCCTTGTGGATGCTCCAATGTCTTGAAAGGTAAGAAATCCCAAAGCGTCGCCAATATGATGTAGTATCGTAAATGAATCAAGGGGGCTCTTGTAAAGAAGTGGAGTAGTTTATTGGAGCATCCACCTTCTGAAGAGCAGCAGTGCAACTGAAGAAGAACTGCTCTTCAGAACGTGGAACAAACACAGGTATTCAAAGGAAAACAATAGAAGCCTATGGATGCATGCGGAGAACGCATCCATGGAAAGCGAACAGGAGAAAGAGAACATTCTAAAAATACACTCAAAATTCTACTATCACAATGCCTTTACTACGTATCTCATAGTAAAGGTATGCGTGGTAAAGGCTTTCGTTGTAACCACGCATGCGTTGTAATGCATGCGTGGTTAAGTTATGTGTGGAAACGGCCGCGTTGTAGTGGCCGTTTCCCGCTGTGATGTGTGCCACCAAATTGTTACGTTGTAGCTGGCCGGGGAAGGGCGGGGGCAAGGGGTCTTTTAAGGTTGAGGGGGAGGGGTAATAGAGACATTGGTACCGAAGGTGCCGTCTCGTTTTCTTCAGGTGAGTAGCTTCACCCGAATCCTTGTGGGTAGATCAGGGTCGGAGTGGCCTGTAGGGGGAATTAGGCAGCGCCCAATTGGGGAGGGGGGGGTGCGTGCGCGTGTTTTAGCAGTTTGTGGGTCTGTTTTATGGCGGTTTTCTCTGATATTAAAACAAAAATTGCCTGCAGCAAACACAAACGGATGCAGTCTCCCATACTCTGCAAAATAGTCCTACAGGTGTCTTTACAAGTTCAAACTTGGTTTTTTGCCCCAGGTCCGAGCCTGGGCTAGATGTTTCCGTGTGGCATTTTAGAAATACTTCTGGGGTACATTTGAAAGCTCTCCCCAGGAGGCGTAGTCTGGGGTGATCCTACTTCGTCTCCAAAGGAAAATCTATACAGTCATGTGCAAAGGGACTTCTCACATCACGAGTGTGAGGCACCATCAGAATTAATTGCGTACGCTTGGAGGAATTCAAAAGTTTAGTGAAGCAGATCGTCACTGTAGGAGGGGGCAGTAAATGCCCTACATTAACACGCTGCCTCCTATGCATCTGACTACGTGCCAAGAGCCCCCTTCAAAGGCTCAAATATGTTGATTTTCTCTGGCGCTTGGTCGCCTGAATACATTAAAGCTCATGACAATCCGACTTCTGTGAACTTACCAACAAATTTGCCAACAGAAAGGAGCACTGGTTTCTAAATGGTCTGGACACAAACAACTACAGACCAGTGTCTGCCTCACAAGTGAGGTGCAAGCAGAGTCATAAGGGACAGAAAGTGGAGACTCCGATCTTGGCATAGCCCTCCCACATGGGTTGACACACTCCGACAGCATAAAAAGCGATGGCTTGAATGCCTTCATTAATCCTAGCCACTTTATTCACTCTGGGCCAAATTTACAAAGTGCTGCGCACTGCCGAGTCCCTACAAGGTCGAAACAGTTCTATGGTTCCATGTCAACCCAAGGAAAGGTTAATGTGGCCTAGGAGTTCAGGTTGGACTGTTCCTTCAGTGACTGATTTGGACATGGTTGGACCTAGTCTGTGGTGGCATAGTGAGCAAAGAACTGAAATGTAATCCACAGCAATTGTCAGTGGTTTCTGCTACTCAAGCATTCCATATCCAGCACCATTTTGGTTATCTCAGCCAGATTGCCTTCGTGCAACAGGTTTGCCCAGACATGGGTCCTCTAGCTCCATGTGCCCTAGGACACAAGCTGCCCGTGCCTCCCAATTGGTGAGGTCTTACAAAGCTGAAGCTTGTCTGGTGTTGTTTGTGTTCATACCCATGCAGAGGCATGGCAGCCTAGCACACAGCCACTACATCTGCCCCTACAATTCCATTGTAAAAGTCTTCAGTAGCAAACACAGTTCTGGAACCATTTGATTGCTGAAACTGGGTTATTGAAGAGTATTTGCTAATTCATTTCTAGGTGCGCGCTTGCCTGTGGAGTTTGCATCTAGCACCCACGGATTACCATTAGCATCTTTGATAACACTTGTCCCATTCGTGTCGATGGGAGTAGAAGCCCCTGCCTGTGTGTCCCAGCTGTTTCGCTTTGTTTCTCCAGAAGGGTTTGGAAGAGTGCCTTTGTTTTCGTAGGGCTTATTTTACCTAATCTATTGCGCAAATGTGTCCTTACAGCATATTCCTATCACTGGACAATCTACTCTACTAGCTTGGGTGAGGAGTACATGACAGTGATGCGTTGGCTTGGTTACCACCTCTAAAGACCTAGGCTTTGGCCGGGCACCCACAGCTACCACTGTAGTACCAAGGATGCTCTGGAGTCCTCTAAAACGAACACAAGCTCAGTACTCTGGCTCCTGGTTCAGTGGGCAGAACATGCGGTAACACCCAGAAAACTACAGCTACTGCGTACAAACAGCGTTATCTAGAACTCTGTATAGGGCATGAGCAAGAGGCTATGCCTAAGAGCCCCTTCTCAAAGCAAATTTGAAAGACAGAGCTGGATACCATAGCCCGATGCACCACAAGGCAAGGAGCCATGCACAAGCCAATATTTGGCCGTGCTTTATGATGATTAGGCGTAGTCCATCGTATACTGCCTCTTATTTACTAAACTTCGTAAATATTCACAATAGGCAAAATCAATAACGTAGTTACAAGTCGATGTTTCAGTAAGAGACTAAGGAAAGGGAGTGTTCAGGGGTACATGTTCAGTGTATGGTTAATAAAGACAAAGTTATATATAATGTGGTACCAGTATGTAAGGTGCTTCGAGGTGTGCTCGTGCTATGTAAACTCTGACTTTCAAGTGCTGTGAGGTTTACAGATAAATCGCACTGTAGAATGTGTACCAGGGCTATAGCACTCCTAAAGATCAGACAGAAAGCGTTGTATCACGAATAACATGTTGGTAAAGCAGGCTGAGGTCTGGCATAAGGTGCTATACAAGGAGTACCTTATCGTTAAACCACAGTGAGATGGGACAGAAGGCGCTATATAATATGTAACGAGTCAGGAAAGAGCTCTGAGAGCTGAACATTAAGGAGCTGTAAAATGTGCAAATGCGGTTGAAAATGTAACCAGTTTGTAAAGTGATATGATGTCTGAAGCAAATACCCGTCTGTGGGTGCCATGAAGTATGAAGACAAAAGGCTGTGTATCACCTGTAACCTCCCAAAAGCACTGTGAAGAGATGGGGCCTTGCAGTCACTGAAGGGTGGGCTTAACACACATACATTGAATTTTGTTGCCTTCTGTAATGACATAGCAACCCAACATAGTGCAGATGCTCCTCAGAAGCATTTTCAGTGGTAGGAAGCATATGGTTGATCTTTTCAATCGCATATTTAACTCGATGTGTCGTTAAAACACTGCGAGGTCTGACAGAATGTGCGGCATATGTGGCCGGTGCATGCGTGTAAGGTTCCTTCAGTTTAGGGTGACCACATTTTGAGAAGGGAAAACTGGAACAGGCCAGACATAAAGGTAGGACTAAAGCCTTTAGCCTTACTTTTATGTCTGGCCTGTCCCGATTTTGCGTGGCCTTGTAAATGTGTACACACACACACACACAATATATATATATAAAAATCTATATATCTATCTATATATATTCCTTAATTCTTTTCATCCGTTAAGTCGGAACGCAGGCAAATAATAATTATTTGCCTGCGTTCCGACTTAACTGATGAAAAGAATTAAGGAATAAATACTACTGCCAAAGAGACCCTGCAAGAGTGCGACCCTTTCCTTTGGTAAAAAGGAGGTGATGGTATGTTTAGCGGTTTGGTTCAACCGCGAGGGTCCCGCACCATATTGAGCGCCAGGAAAGCTAAGCGAAGGAGAACCAAGCTCGGGTATATATATATATATATATATAATCTACTGGCGGTCACCAGTAGATAGTTATAGTTAGGACCTATTTTCCATAGGAAATCCGCGACATTCTATTTGAAATAACTCTTGCGTCAGTTGACGAATCTTCGCGAAATTTTCAAACTTTATGGCCCGCTCCGGTCCGCTCCTACCCTGAAAGGTTCGGGGTGATTCGTCAAGCAGGGGCCGAGAAAAAAGGGGGGTCCCAAAACGTGTTTTCCCCATTCATTTTCCCATAGGAAACTTTAGCCACGGCTACAGCCCGAACTGCTGAACGGAATTACACCAAATTTGGCAAAGAGGTAGTTCTTGGTTCAGAAAGAACCCTTTTTGTTAAATGGTGTAAATCCGTTCAGTAGTTCCTGTGAAAATCAAAATGAAAATCACATATATATCTATGGCCGCGTCGGATTCGCGCACCATCCCGATCACGAGCTGCATGCTAATTGGCTGTCAACACTCCAAATCAGGAAGTGTTGGCAGCCATTTTGTCCCTCGGTAGAACCGAGGGACAGAAACAAGTGCGCAAAGCACAAAAAGGGGGCAGGGTAGAAACACCCTGACCCCCTAGGTCTGCTCAGGGGGTCCCACAAGGACCCCCTGGGCAGAAAAAAGCATTTTTTTTTTTTTTTTCTTTCTTTCTTTCATCGGCAGGATGCGCTCAGGGTGCGCGGATCCTGCCGATAAAAAAAAAAAAAATCAAAGCGCGGTCTCCCGCGCTTCGATTGTACTTTGCCCCCGGGTGGCCCAAGTCCCGGGGGCATGCGGGGGTGGGTTTATGTTTTATATGGGGGGCCTCTAAGGCCCCCCAAGCCCCGGGGACCGCCACCCCCCGGGGCTTTAGAAAAAAAATGGAGCAGGAGGGCTCTCCTGCCCTCCCGCAGCCCCGGGGACCGCCACCCCCGGGGCTTCTTTTTTTAATTTTGAATAACGTGTGGGGGGGCTCCAGCCCCCCCACATGCCCCGGGGACCACCACCGCCCCGGGGCACTAAGAAAATAAATGTGGGGGTCCGTTACGGACCCCCAGAGCCCCGGGGACCACCACCTCCCCGGGGCTGTGCAATTCAAGGGAGGGGGGCCGCGCGGCCCCCCTCTTGGAGCCCTCCATGGCCCTGGGGACCGCCACCCCCCCAGGGCCGGCTCTTGCAGTGTCCCGGGGTGCCTACCCCCGGGACACTGTAGTTTGCTATGACAGGACGGGAGCCTCGCGGCTCCCGTCCTGTCATAGCAAACTGCTTTGGATATTGGAAGAGAGAGCAGGGAAACCTGCTCTCGCTTCCAATATCCAAAGCAAATTGCTTTTCCACATGGGGCGCTGCATGTTAGCAGCTCCCCATGTGGACAAGCAATGCCGGCTCCCAAGGGACGCGGGGAGCCGGCGGGACTGTGGGGGGATTGGGGACCCCCCCACAGTCCCCAACGGAGAGGGCCAGCCCCGGGGGATGGGGTCTCCGGGGCAAGTAGTGGCCCGGGAGGGGGGCCACGCAGCCCCCCTCCAAATATTTAAAATGTAAAAAAAAGAGGGCATGCCCCGGGGGATGGGGTCCCCGGGGCCAATATAGGCCCAGGGAAGGGGGGCCACGCGGCCCCCTTCCCGTTTTATTTTAATTTTTAAAAAAAATGAAAATCCTCATGCCCCGGGGATGGGGTCCCCGGGGCCAAAAGAGGCCAAGGGAAGGGGGGCCACGCAGCCCCCCTCCCATACAAAAAAAAAAAAAAAAAAAGACCGGCATCGTGCCGGAGGCCCCGCCCCCACCCTGCAGCAGTCTGCAAACGCGTCCCCTGGCGCGTTTGCAGATGGGGAACGAATTCCCCTTGAATACTGGGGGTCCCTGGGGGCCAACTAGCCCACCAGGAACCTCCAGTATGCGCCAGGGGGCTGCGTTGCAGAGAGGTGTACAGAGGCCACGCCCCTTTTTACACCTCTCTGCAACGCAGCTCTGTGGCGCTTACTGGAGGTACATGGTGGGCTAGTTGGACTCCAGGGACCCTCAGCATTCAAGGGGACTTAATCCCCCAACTTAAAATGTGCCACGGGGCGCGTTTGCACAGTGGTGAAGGGAGGGGGCGGGGCTTCAGGTGACATGTGTGCAAACAGGCCCCGTGGCGCATTTTAAGATGGGGAATTAAATCCTCTTCAATCCTGAGGGTCCCTGGGGGCCAATTAGCCCACCAGGTACCTCCAGTAAGCGCCACGGAGCTGCGTTGCAGAGAGGTGGAAAAAGGGGCGTGGCCTATACAGTTATACACACACCAGCTCACTTACTCATACAAATACTAGCACATTCTTACGCTCTTATACAATCACTGATACAAGCACACACTCATCCATACAGTCACTCTCACAATCACACACTCTCGCTTATAGCTATTTATATACTCCAACACACATATATACTGCCTTTCACATATGTAGTTACTCACACATGTACCACTGGGACATACATTCACTCACTAACACACTCTTACACACACTTACCCACCCATACAGTCTATCACAGATGCACTCTTGAAACCATCCACCCAGTGAATCACCCACTCACACATCTATGCACAGAGTCGCACACACCCCACCCACACAAACACTCAGGCACCCATACAGATACTCAGACAACTAATCAATAACTCATATAGACACTCATGTAGCTATTCACAAACCCATGCAGCCACTTACACAGCAATAGACAGACGGATACAGACATTCACCCAGTTTAGTCACTAACCCATGCATTCAGTAAGATACGTTTAATCACTCACTTATAGAGTTAGTCACGCACCTACTAAATCATCCATACAGACACTTATACACCCACTCATTCTTCAATACGCCTTTCCCTATATATATTAAACATATTTAAACTTTACAGAAACACACAGTCACTGGATGATGTCATCAGTGATGTCATTTGAGATGTCATCAGTGATGTCATCAGTGATGTCACTGACCATGTCATGAGTGATGTAATATGTGACGTCATCAGCAGTGCATTGCGGGGCGCGAGTTATAGTTAGCTGAACTAACTATAACGGGGGAATTTCTATGGTTTTGTACGAGTGAAATGTCCAACTAACTATAACTGTCCCTAAAACCTATGGTTTTTTAAGTGAATATATATTTCGCCTAGCCTTAATATCTACAGGATTCAATATGCACAGTATGGTATGTACTATATTGTTACCATCTATACATTGCCTAGTAGTCTGTTTTCTATGCCTATATGACCATGTGACACGGGTTCAGCATTGTATAAAAAAATGGTGTTTTTGCAAAGCTAGCCATATGTGAACAAGGCCATTGTACTGGCCGAAACGCGTCATGGCAGGCAGCAGTGAGAAATAAAATAATACCTTCATTGCCACCACAAGAGGAGTTCGCCTGTTCCTTCTCGCCATCCTGGAGGTTTAGCAACGCTTGATATCTATGATATATATATATATATATATCCAACTCCTTTCCTGACGACAGGTGAGTAGAAAATCACGGCTCGGGCACAGACATCAGGATAAGTGGTAAACATCAAGTTTTATTCAAATCGCAAGGTCCATATTATTACAAAGTATCTTTACTATGTCTATATGGATTGCCATTGGTCACTTGCACTTTAAAAATGCACCTATTCTTTTTGAACGTTGTCATGTGATCAAGGCCGCTTGTACGGCCGAAACGCGTAATGGCAACATGGTGATGGCTGGTTGAAAATAAAAAAGCAACTTGCACTGAATTGGGTCTGCTCTTGCCGTTCTGTTCATTGAGTACTGGGCTTGTTTGCAGCTGTATTTACCGGACTGATCGCCTCCGGATAAGTGGACCCCCTCTTTGAAAGCTGGCTCTGTGGTTGGAGGTCGTTTGCCTACGGATCGCCGAGCGGTTGACACTTCGTCAGCCTTTGCTGGTGTTGGAGTAGGCTGCGCGAAGGTTCCGGAAGCACTTTGAAGTTATTCCGGGTCAGGAATCCACGGAGCCCCCTGTGTTTGCGCATTGCATGTAAGGAGAAGTTGACAGAGCCGAGCGGGGAAGCGAATCTCGGAACGCTGGCGAGCAGCAAGCGAGGTACAGAGCTTGGGAGCCGTGCCAGAGATCGTTTCTTCAGGAATATCGGCATTGCTGTATTATCTCCATTCAGGTATAATCGCGCAACATCATTACACAGGTGGGGAGGTTTTGAATTGGGGTTTTTTTGGCCCGAAAAGATTGAAGTAAAACGGGGTTAGACTCCGCAACGGTGCGTTTTTTCAAATTATCGTACAGCCTCTAGCTATCACGTTTGCCACAGCGATAAGGGATCGCGAGTCCGCATCGGAGGAAATGTTTCAAGATAATCCTCCAAATAGACAGCAGCCAAGCGATACTGGGATTGACAATACACGGACAGGAGCAAAGGGGCTGAAGGAAAATTATCGCATTTTGGAGAAACTTATGCGACAGGAGACAGCAAAATGGTGGGAGGCTAAGTCCCTTAAAAAATATCTTGATGTTGGAAGGATACCGAGGGGGCTAAGAATAATGTTAGCCCCCAGCTATGATGCCCCAAACCCGCTCATGATGGCAGAGTGGGCAGAAAGCAATTTGGACTCCTCGCGGCGTTTGGTTCAAATTTTAGTCAAATACGCCGGAATTGATCGAGAGGAGTTGCAGAAAAAGATTGAGTTGCTTACAACTGAGATTGAATCACAAGGGGATGCACAGCAAAGAAAAAGATACCATGATGAAATGACAATTCGATTAAATAAAGAGGAGGAGAAGATAAAACATAGAAAAACATACAAGTTTCAAAGAGATAAGGATGACTATGCTAACGGGCAAATCTTTACATTTGCTAAAAAATATGACTCTTTTAGGAATAAGCCAACACGAAACAGAAAGTATCCCCTGGAATATAATGAAATTCAGGGGGAGGTAGTATCGGCATCGGAATTAAGTTCAGTCACTGAAAGTGAAACGGAGGGTGAGAGTACGGATGTCAGGGTAGCTTTGGGAGCAGTGAAACCGTCCATAGGTGAAGAATTGGACTGTGTAAGGAGAAGTCGTCGAGAAACTCTTAGATCTGGTGTTGCCAATCCGGCAAAAAACGAAGGACCAAGAGCCGGCGGGAACGCAGAAGGGCAACCAGAAAAAGGAGGAAGCAATATAAATCCCAAACCGAAGAGGGGACGTGGTCAATGGAGAAGGAGGCAATAAAAGATGATGGGGACATTGACAAAAGGGACAAAGTCAATATGGACAATAAGATTGTCAATTTAACGGATGTTAATTTCAGTGTATCTGAACAGGAGATTTTGTCCTTAGGTTTGTCATTCTGCCCCAAAATAAATTTGGATTATACGAATACGAGAGCAGATATCTATAAGTTTGTGAGGAAGCTCAAACTCCAAAAGTAACATAAAACAAAAGCTGGGCAACAGGAATTATTGAGTGGGGAGGGAAACGATGACCCACCGGGAAGTGGTATGATGAGTAGTAACCTCACTGTTTCTGATTTAAATGCTCTTAAGAATTTGTACAGTTTGAGTGGTGAAAATCCAGAGAATGAGGATAGTCTTAGAGATTTGACTACTCAAGATCTTTTGTCCCCAAGATTTGAAACCTGTGCTAAGCCTGACACTAAGTTTAAAGAAAAATTTAAATTTATCCCCATGATGCCAAAGGATTCATTGGATCTGTTTAGCGAGAATGTGGTTAAAGAAATTAAACAGCTTCATGTTCGCACAAATAAAACTAAAACAAAAGTCACTGATTTTGATTGGAAATACAGACAGGTGATGTCTAAAATTAAAGATGATAAACAAATAGTGGTAAGAAAGGCTGACAAAGGTGGGAATGTGGTTTTATGGTCTCTGAATGATTATTCTGAGGAAGTAGCCAGACAACTAAATAATACTGATTGTTACCGCAAAAGTTCTTTTCTTAAATTTAAGCAAGCCCAGGATGAGTTTTTTAATAAACTGTTGGCTTGGAAAAGTACAGGGTTGCTTAATCTACAGGAATTTAAGTACCTTAAGAAAGAGAACCCCACAATCCCTTTGCTGTATTTCCTTCCTAAAATCCATAAATCCTTAACAAAGCCGCCAGGTAGGCCCATTATTTCTGCCTGTGATGGGCCACTAACTAACATGTCTGTTTATATTGATTCTTTCCTTCAAGAACATATGAAATCACTTGACTCTTATGTACAAGATACTACTGATTTTATTAGTAAGATTGAAAACAATTTGGCAGGATACTTATCATCTAATAGCTGTGGATGTAGTATCATTATACACTTGCATTAGAAACAGTGATGGAATGAAAGCAGTTGAATATTTTTTATCCAATAGACCACTGAGATTTGCTAAACATAACCAGATGATATTGGATTTATTACTGTTTTGTCTTGAGAACAATTTGTTTTTGTACAAAAATCAAATTTATCAGCAGATACAAGGTGTGGCAATGGGGGCCAGCTTCTCCCCTAGTTATGCATGTCTCTTTCTGGGATGGTGGGAGGAGCTGGTCCTTAAAAAGAAGTATGCCCACACTTTGGAGAACAAGGCAATTGTTTGGTTAAGATTCATAGATGACTTATTTGTTATCTGGAATGGTGCAGAACAAGAGGCACATGAGTTCCTTAGAGACATAAATATGAATAATCTTAATCTGAAGTTTACATATTCTATTAGCCGTGTCAGCATAACATTTTTGGATACTGAAGTGTATATCAGTGGCAACAAACTGGCAACAACCCTCTTTAGAAAATCTACTGCTGGCAATGCTATATTGCATGCTACGAGTTCACATCCACAACACCTCATACATAGCATCCCCTATGGGGAAATGCTTAGGATTCAGAGAATATGTAGTGAGGATTTGGATGCTCAAGAAAAGCAACGGGAATGTAAAAACAGATTTCTAAAGAGGGGATACAAGGAACAAGCAATAGAGGCTGCAATGTTAAAATCAAGAAGTAAAGCAAGGCAGGATCTGATTAAACACCGAGTGAAGTCTAGTCATGCATCTTATAATGTATCAGACAATACAACGAGACTCATACTGGGGTACTCCAGACAGGAGGGTCAGATCAGATCCATCATACGCCGTAATTGGCACACGGTACTAGCTGATCCAGTTATTGGGAGTTCTTTACCTAAACAACCTGCCATTACCTTTCGTAGGGCACCCACGATGGGTAATGCTTTGGTAAAGAACAACCCGGAGGACATTGAGCCTAGTTCATGGCTCAAGCAAAGGAAGGGTTTTTTTAAATGTCCTTCGTGTAAAGCGTGTCAATTTGGTGTCAATACCAAAACATACCAGACACCTTTTAGTGATAGGGTCTATTCAATTAATAAATACCTGTCGTGCAAAACTGAATTTGCAGTCTATGCTTTGCAATGTAGTTGCAATTTGCTCTATATTGGGAGTACAAAATTGGCTGTTCATAAGAGGATCTTACAGCATACTCGGGCGATAGTGAACTGTGACCCGAGTTACCCGGTAGCCAGGCATTTTAAAGATGAACATAACAGCAGCCTTAAGCATTTTAAGTACTTTGTATTGGATTCTATACCATTTTCTAAACGGGGTGGGAATAGGGAATCTAAGCTTAGGCGCCTTGAGACAAGGTATATTCTGGAACTCGACACTAAGCAGCCAAATGGTTTAAATAAGAGTGAAGACTTATACACCTATCTTTAAAATTCCAATTTTATCTTTTTGAAAGAGCTCCCAGTTGAATATGAGATTGCTGTGTGCATTTTGGCTTTAAACTAGGTTGAGTTATTTATCTATGTATGACTATATATAACAATAAAAAAACCTCTCTGTATATATTAGTTGTTTATGTAATATTGAGTGTCTCCATGAAATTAGTTTTTTACAATATCTTGTGTGAATATATTTTTTATATATTTATATATATATATTTACATATTTATTGTATTTATTAAGGTTGGAAAATCCCCCTTTTTTTAACTTTTCTAGTGGAGATTTTTAAGGTTGAAATGTATTTTATATCTAGGATATGTAAAGACATTTGTGGGAATCAACCTTGTTGCTCTTGTTTGGTTATACTCTATCTTTTTTTCTGTGTATGTCATTATTTAACTATATTATTTTATATGGTACAATGTCGTTTGGCAGCTAGTTTAAAATTTGCACATTGGGGATTATTAACACCTTCATTCTGCACTTGCATATTTGCACAAATTTGTTAGTTTAGTATGTAGGACTTGATATTTTAAGATTTCTCTTTTAGGTGGGATATAGGCTGTATTATCTTTTTTAACCTTTGGTATCCATTTTTAGAAGTTAACTATGCGCAATGATTTGTATTTTACAAAAATATATATTCTCCCCGTCTTATTTATTTTTCAGGTTGAGCTAGTATTTTACTGGTATATTTAGAGTTATGACATTTTACTCACATCATTACATTTTATAACTGTATTTAAACGGAGACATTGTATTACAAAGTATCTTTACTATGTCTATATGGATTGCCATTGGTCACTTGCACTTTAAAAATGCACCTATTCTTTTTGAACGCTGTCATGTGATCAAGGCCGCTTGTACGGCCGAAACGCGTAATGGCAACATGGTGATGGCTGGTTGAAAATAAAAAAGCAACTTGCACTGAATTGGGTCTGCTCTTGCCGTTCTGTTCATTGAGTACTGGGCTTGTTTGCAGATATATATATATATATATATATATATATATATATATCCAACTCCTTTCCTGATGACAGGTGAGTAGAAAATCACGGCTCGGGCACAGACACCAGGATAAGTGGTAAACATCAAGTTTTATTCAAATCGCAAGGTCCATATGACGCGTTTCGGCCGCAGTCCTGCGGCCTTGATCACATAACGCGCTACATTTAAATGCAAGCTTTTTATTCTGGAAGCGCGCAGAAGTCAGACCCCTGCTCAAGAAGCCCACAGCTGACCCCACCGACCTCAAGAACTATCGGCCCATCTCGCTCGTCCCCTTAGCAGCCAAAGTTGCAGAGAAAACAGTCAACAGGAAACTGACAAGATTCATTAAAGAGAACACGGTCCTCGACCCGTCCCAATCCGGATTCCGAAGCAACCACAGCACAGAGACCGCCCTACTCGCCGCCACAGACGACATCCGCACTCTCCTGGACCAAGGCCACTCCGCAGCCCTCATCCTACTCGACCTATCAGCGGCCTTCGACACCGTCTCCCACCGCACACTAGTCGCCAGACTACACGACGCAGGCATACAAGGAACAGCCCTGGACTGGATCCGATCATTCCTCACCGGAAGAAGCCAAAGGATCAGACTCCCACCCTTCCTCTCCGACCCCACGAAAATCACCTGCGGAGTCCCACAGGGTTCATCACTGAGCCCCACCCTCTTCAACATCTACATAGCCCCCCCTCGCAGCCATCGTCCGACAACACGGCCTCAACATCATATCCTACGCCGACGACACCCAGCTCATCCTCTCCCTCACCAAAGACCCCACCACTGCCAAACTCAACTTCCAGAAAGGAATGCAAGACGTCGCAGTATGGATGACCAACAGCTGCCTGAAGCTCAATGCCGAGAAGACAGAAGTCCTCGTCCTCGGTACCACCCCTTCTGCATGGGACAGCACCTGGTGGCCGACCGCCCTTGGAAGCCCACCTACCCCCTCAGACCACGCCAAGAACCTCGGCATCGTACTCGACTCATCACTCACCATGAACCGACAGGTCAACGCCGTCACCTCCAGCTGCTTCAACACCTTCCGCATCCTCCGCAAGACCTTCAAGTGGATCCCCCTGAGTCAAGGAAGACAGTCACCCACGCACTCATCACCAGCAGACTGGACTATGGAAACGCACTCTACGCCGGCATCAACAAGTCCCTACTCCGCAAACTCCAAACAATACAGACCACCGCCGCCAGACTCGTCCTCGGCATCCCCCGACACGAACACATCAGCCAACACCTACGAAGTCTCCACTGGCTCCCCGTGGAGAAAAGAGTCAATTTCAAAATCCTCACTCACGCCTACAAATGCCTACACAACAACGGACACAAATACCTCAACGACAGAATCAACTTCCACGTACACAAAAGAAACCTCCGATCTTCCAACCTCGCACTGGCCGAAACCCGCGCATCCACAGAGCCAGAGCAGGCGGAAGATCCTTCTCTCACGTTGCAGCCAAGACCTGGAACGAGCTACCGGCAGACATCAGACACGCCCCCTCCCTGAACACCTTCAGGAAGACCCTCAAGACCAGGCTCTTCGGCTAAACAGATCTGTGGACCCCCCCCTCTCAGCGCCTTGAGACCCTCACGGGTGAGTAGCGCGCTTACAATTCCCTGATTGATTGATACAGAAGTGTAACTTGACCGTGATTGACATGTGTGAAAGAGCACAGGTGAGAATACATTACAACTCCGCCCCCTAGGTGTAAATACGAATGAACATGTAGGTGACCACGTAGGTCATAGACAGTATAGACAGACTGTATGCCAACATCTACAAAATCAATAGAAATGAAAGGTATCTGTAATTGCCATAGTGACAAGATGTCTGCGGGCGTAAGGTGAGTATCTCAATGAGCGGCGGCGATGCATGTATATGTTAAACTACGGGCGCATGGAAATAAGCTATAAGATTGTGAGGTATGTATAGCAACCGGCATCGGATATACGCCGAGAGCAGCAGCTAAATATGCAGCGCCTAATTGTGGTGGTGCGAAGTCAATAGTTCTGCTGCCGAGAATGCGCGGAAAAGTGGAAGGTCGCCTGCCATTGACCCATGCACTATGTGCCCTAGGAAAGAAAGAGGTGGTATACGAGGAGTCTGAACCAGGGGCAACCTAGGGGAGTAGGCGGGTGCTCACTGTGTCGTGAGTGAGCTCAGCAGGCAGTGCTAAGCTGGTGTGATAAAAGTGCCACAAGGTTTGTGCACGTGGTGGTAAGTATTACATGGGGGCTACTCAGTGAAGGGATAACACGGTGTGGGGAACAGATAAAGAAATAGTAAAAATAGGTCGAGGCTTAAGTGCAGAGCGGCGCTAGATGGAACAATTTAAAAAAAAAAACAATGCGATGTCGCAAGGTTGATAAGGTGGCCCGTGTTTTACAAGTGAGGAACTGTACATACGCTGTAGCTAGTGGTGGCAGAGAGTGGCATATGGCTTCGGTGAGTATCACAGATAATCAGCATTGAAGTCAATAATATATCAGCATAATACAGAAAATAAGCGCTAATTACATGGATACATAAATCGGATACACCACAAGTGTGGGAATCTCACAACAGCCTTAGTAGTAGCTAAGAGAGAAAGACAAGAGGAAAACTGAGTGAGGTACAGAGGAGGGAGACCAACTGAAAAGCAAACATACAGATAGAGATATGGAAACGAGAGGATACGAGATTACATGTATCTAAACAGACTTCGAACAAACTTAAGCAGCATAGTGCTATGTACAAGATGTTATATTATAGGAAATTGTACAAATCCTCACTGATATTGAGACCACACGGTGTCTTAGTGTTGAGGTCAAGTATGTAACGTGACTCAAGTTGCCGGAGGAGTTTTTCGCAGTTACCACCTCTTCTGGTTATGGGTACACAGTCAATGAAATAGTATTTGAGGTGTTGTAAGTTGTTATTATGGACCTCTTTAGGTTTAAATCTTTTTATTATGAAGCTACACAAAAAAGAGGTGCAATACGGCCGGGCCACGCAGGGTCCGTTAGATCTAATAATAAGTGCATTAAAAATACAAAGGCCTCACTTTGCAAAAATGTTCCCCCCACCCGCCCAAATAGAGAAAAGAAAGGAAAAGAAAGGGAGGAAATAGAGAAAAGGGAAGCCACCCTCTGCCCCCCCCCCCCCAGATTCATTCCTCCTGAATGGCGCTGCGCGGAACGGGTCGTCTTAGATAAGGTTGAAATAGCTTATATGGAGGAGTCCGAGGCAGTCAGGTGCAGAAGGCGTAGGTACTTGGGGCAGTGCAACTCCCTAAACTCTGGAGCTAGCAGGGCTAGAAAGGGTTGCCAAAGGTCACTAAAGGAAGAGCCCTTGCCAGCCAAGGTGAGAGAGATTTTTTCCATGCCCAACACGTGCCACAGTCGCTGGTACCACCCTGTGTGTGTGGGAACTCGGGGAGTCTTCCAATGTATCAGTATGTTCTGAATGGCTGTGCCGAGTGCAATGGCTATCTGTTTCCCTCGTCTGGATTTCAAGGGGTAAGTGAGCGGGTTCGGCACTCCCAGCAGTACGTATGCAGGAAACCTGGGGAGTTCCGTAGCTAGATATTTATCTACCTCGTCAAGAACATGCGACCAGTAAGTCCGGATGTGCGTGCAGTCCCAGAGGAGGTGAACCAACGTGCCCCTCTGTCCGCACCCCCTCCAACAGTCGGGACTATGTGTGGGTTCGACCTGGTGAAGCCTCTCCGGGGTGTAGTACCAGTGATAAACGAGCTTGGTGAAGGTTTCCGTCAGGCCTACATGTGTTGCTGTGTGGCGTGCCCTGTAACATGCACCTTCCCATTCCTGGGAGCTGAGGTCTCGCCCCAAGTCTCCCTCCCATCGTGCCCGCCCGGCGTGATAAGTGCGAGTGTATCTGGACAGGAGTAATTTGTATAAGTCTGAAATCAGCTTCTTATCAGAGGGCCGCGTGATGAGCCATCGCTCAAAATGGGTGAGGAGCCGCAACGCCTGCACCCGGTTGTCGGGGTGCATGGCACAGTGTAGAACCTGAAGATAGCGTATGCGTTCCGATTCAGGGAGGCCATAGTCGGCCCGGAATTGCGAGAAGGAAACTATCTCGCCGTTGTGAAACAGTTGACCTAGAGCTCGGCAACCCGCTGCTCTCCACAGTGGGAAGGACTGCGGACCTGCCCCGGGTGTAAAATCTGGATTATCGAAGAGGGAGATGAGTGGGGAAGGGAAGGTGGCGAGAGCATGCCGTTTGTTAGTCCGGTCCCAAGCTTGAAAAATGGGACGCGTCACTTGAGAGGCATACAAATTGGGTGGGCGATGGGGTTTCGGAAGAAAGGGAACTTTCATAAGAGATGTGCCAGCAACTGCCCGGTCCTGAAAGAGCCAGTGCTTCTCAGATTCCGCTCTGCTCCATTCGACCAGGTATCGGAGCTGCGTGGCGTTGTAGTAGAGCATGAGGTCTGGGACCCCCGAGGCCTCCCTCGTGAGGCGGGAGGAAACTCAATAGCCGCTTCATTCTCGGCTTACGGCCCTGCCAAACGAAGAGGGAGAGGTCAGACTGCACCTTTTGTAGCCATCCGTTAGGGGGTGGAAGAGGGAGGGTCTGGAAGAGTTACAAAATCTTAGGGAGGATCGTCATTTTAATGGCTGCGACTCGTCCCAACCACGATATTGGATAGTGTTTCCATTTCTGCAACGCGAAGGGGATGTGTGCCTGCAGGAGGGAATAATTAACCCTTCTCATGGCCTGCACGGTCGGGGCCAGTTGTATACCCAGGTAGGGGACCGTCTCATCGGACCACTGCAGGGGGTGGCGGGCCTGCAGGTCCGCCAGCACCGCCGGCGGCAGGGACAGGTTTAGTGCCGTGGATTTCGCCAGGTTGACTTTGAAGCCGGAGGCTCTCGCAAAAGTCTCCAGCTCCTCCAAAAAACACCCTAGGGCGGTCGAGGGGTTCGTGAGGGTAGCCAGCACGTCGTCCGCATTGAGGCTTATGGTATGCGTGTCCCCTCCGAAGCGAATACCCGTAATTAGGGGGTGGTCCCGAACTCTCTGAGCCAAGGGTTCCATGTAGAGTGCAAAGAGCAGGGGCGACAGGGGGCACCCCTGTCTGGTATCCCTACAAATAGAGAATGGCGCAGATGTGTGGCCGTTGACGCGGACAGTGGCGGTGGGAGAGCGATAGCAGTTAAAGATGTGTGTTCGCATTTTGTCGCCGATACCAGCGCGTTTCAGTGCTTGTTCGAGGTATGGCCAATGGACGTTGTCGAAGGCTTTCTCCGCATCCACCGTTAGGAGCATATATTCTCCAGGAATGCGGAAAGCCTTCTCTATCAGATGCGCGACTCGTTTGGTGTTATCGCTCGTTTGCCTCTGCGGTATGAATCCTGCCTGATCAGGGTCCACCAGCCCCTGCATATAAGGGCCAGGCCGGGCCGCTAGGATCCAGGTATAGAACTTCAGGTCAATGTTTAGGAGCGAGATAGGCCGGTAGGACCCACAGGACGTGCTATCTTTCCCTGGTTTTGGGATAACAGCCACCGCCGCCTCCAACATGGATGCGGGGATCGCCCCCGATTCGGCGAACGAGTTAAAAAGTCGGGTGAGTAGGGGGGCCAGCGTTGAACAAAATTGCTTATAGAAGGCCGCGGTGTAACCGTCGGGGCCAGGCGACTTTCCCAGTTTCAAACGGGCTATGGCGGCTATGACCTCTTCCACCCCGAACTCCCGCTCTATGTGAGACGCCTGGTCTGGTGTTAAGGAGGGAAGGCGGGCTTGAGCTAGATACGTGTCAATGTCCGCCCTCTCTAAGGTTGCTCATCATATAGCTGCGCGTAGAACTCCCGGAATGTCTCTGCGATGACCGCATCGTCCGTGCTTAGTGACCCTGAGTGATCAATGATCTCCCGAACCCCTTCTCGTTGACGAACTTCCCTCAACTTGTGCGCCAGCCACCGCCCGCACTTGTCCTCCCCCCCCACATAAAAAGAGTGTCGCAAACGCATCGCTGCGTATTCCGCCCTGTCACGATCCAGGGCGGCCAACTGCGCCCTGGCCGCGGTTAGTTGTCTCCAAGCCCGTGGGGCCCCGGTGCGTTGGTGCATCTGCTCCAGTTCTCGCACCTGAAGGGTCAGCTCCTCCCTCTTCCTTTTACGCTCCCTGTTGTCAGCAGTGGATATGGCTATTACTTCACCCCCAAGTACCGCCTTGAGGGCCACCCACCTGGTAGAGAGGGCTGTATCTGAGTTGTCGTTGTGTAGCAAGTAGTCGTCTAGCGCTCGCTGTATCTGTGTGACTGTCAGGCCGATGTAAGAGTGCGTCCCGGAATCGCCAGTGTCTAGTCGGGCGCCGCCCCTGTGGGAGAGCTAAGGTGATCACCACCGGAGAGTGGTCAGACAGGGTCGCCACCAATATGTCAGCAGAGAGCGTGGTGTCTTGGATAGGCTTGGAACCCAGGAAGTAATCTAGTCTTGCGTAAGTTTTATGTGTGTTGGAGTAAAATGAAAATTCTCTTGTGCCAGGGTGGTGTTGACGCCACAGGTTTGTGAGGCCTAGATCATGTAACTTGGCGAGTCCAGTCGGGGAAAGGGCACCAACTTGACTAGTGCGCTGCGCTGAGCGGTCCAGGTCATTATCCAACACTAAGTTAAGGTCACCCCCGATCAAGATATGGCGGTCCTGAGTGGCCATTACCTCTACAAGTGCCTCATGTAAAAAACGTTCCTGGCCGTCATTAGGTGCGTAGATAGACCCTACCGTGAAAGTGCATCCCTCTACGATGAATTGGTATGTGAGGAGCCTACCTTTCTGCGCCACCCTCCCCTGGAAACTCTTCGAAACTAGTATGGCCACCCCGGCCGTTTTCGTGGGTCCTGAGGAGTAAAATTGGGTCGGGAAAGAGCGAGACCGGAGCCTGTGACAGTCCTTAGGGAGTAAGTGTGTCTCCTGGAGGAGGCAAATATCCACCCCTGTGTTCTCTAGATAAGAGAGGAGTGCCCTCCGCTTGACTGGGTTATTAAGGCCCCTCACGTTAAGGGTGAGGATTTTAATTGAGGATGGTGGCATTCAGTCTTGGGGATGGGAAAGAGCGCCAGTCAGGAGTCCCTGCAGGGACAGGACCCCAGGCGAGCTTAAAAGGGGTGACACACAGCAGCGACACAGCGGCTAAGGGGAGGCAACGCCCAGGGAGCCATAGGCAACTCCGAGCTGGAAAGAGAGGAGGGCGGGTGAGGAGAGCAAGGAATAGAAGGATACCCCAAATGTAAAGAGTGAAAAATAGAAAGAAAACCCCATGAGGCGCAACAGGCGCCAGAAACAGTCTAGTGTTCAAACATTGTCCGTCATCCAAGGATGTACAGAGGAGAAGTCTGTTGGGCGGTCGTGTGGCCAGCATCAGCCCCTCTACTTCCCCCCTCCACCCCCGGAGTGTTAGAAAAAGGATACATCGAAAGAACCAGGATCAGTCAGTTGGTAGACGCCTTGGCCAAGGCCCCTGGTAAGGCCTCCAGGACAGCTTGTTGCTCCGTCTTGATCACCGTAGGATCCGGTCGATGGACCCGGCGTCGTCTTCTCTGCTGTCTCCATCGCGGTCTGCCATCATTGGACCCCTGGTCCGAGTGACCCCCATCGTCCGGGTCTTCCGGGAGAGTGATCCCCAGGAGCTTGCTGGCTTCAGACAAGGAGCGGAGTTGGAACAGTTTGCCATCGTGTCGGAACACGAGGCGGAACGGATGTCCCCAGGAGTAGGAGATGTTGCGTCGGCGGAGGACCGCAGTGATGGGCCGGAAAGTTTTGCGTTTCTGGAGAGTGATGGCCGCAAGATCCTGATAAAGGGTGGGCATCTGGTTGCGGAAGGAGACTTGTTGCAGGGAGCGGGCTTTGCGCAGGATCTCTTCCTTAGTGTGGAAATCCTGGACACAAACCAGAATGTCCGCGGGGGGTGCCTTCGCCGCCCTGGGTGGGCCCACCCTGTGCGCACGATCTAGCTTCAACGGAGTGTCCAGGGGGTTGCCCAGGATGTGGTTAAAGAGTTCTCGCACGCAAGTAAAAATGTCCCGGCTTCTTCGTTGGTGCCCACCCCGCGGATCCTGATGTTATGGCAGCGGGAACGGTTTTAGATCTTCTAGGTGAGACTGCACATCCACCTGTTGTTCGTGTATGCGGAGTACCTCCTGTTGTAGCGCTGCCAGTTTGGTGTCTCGGGAATCACTCCTGTCCTCCAGGGTCGCCACCCTTTCCCCTATGTCGTCCACATCCTTACAAATGTCTAAGTTCCGCTGTAAGATCACGTTTCACAGTTTGGAGGTCGTTGCGCAGGGTGGCGAAGAGAGACTACAGAAAAGCCCGTGTCACTGGTGCCTCTGCCGAAGCTGCCATCTGCGATGTTGGGCTCAGTCGGTCCGAATCGCTGGGGCGAACAGGTCTTTCAGTGATTTCTCTCTGGTGGCCGACTTGTCCTTCCTGCCCCTGGCAGATGTCATGGTCGAGATCTCCGCGGCTCTAGATGCGACGACTGTCAGCTGGGTGAGACGGGGCCGCTTCGGTATTGTGGCGATCGGGCTGAAGGCCAAACCTGTCTTTCAGTCGTGCGGGCCGGGAGGACTGGCAGGGATCTGCGCCAGGTGTGCCCGGGAGCGCCCACGGATAACCAGAAAGGGCACTTGAGGGCAGTCCGGGCGCAAGTGTTATCGTGGTTAGAAGGAGATCCGCCGTACAGGGGCAGAGAGGCAAAGCCACGAGTTCGTCGTGAGAGCAAGGCCCAGAGCACACCGAGAGAGACACAGTGTCCGATCAGTATCCGGCAGTGGACGGCCCCAACCCAGGGGACCTCGAAATTGTGCCGGAGTTGCCGGGCAGGCTAATACCTCCGAGAAAGCCAACGATGGACAAGTCCCGCCAGTAGCGGCCTCAGGGCCGTCCCCGGCTAGGCCTTCCGTAGGTGCCGGATCGAGTGTTCAGCCGGGGTCGCAGAGCTGCGGGCAGTTGGCCTCGTGGTCCAGCCCAGGCCGGGAAGCACAGGGGGGCAGCACAGCCCACCGTGGTAGGCCGGCAACGAAGAACACAGGGCTGGAGGCCGAAGGGCCTGCCGGTCAGCCGTCCCGCTCTGCGCCTTCTCTACTCCGTCTCGGGGGATGCCTTGTGCCTCAAATCTCACCGGGAGGGCACGGTGTCACCTAAGATGGCGCCCAGTGTCCGGTGCGCGATCTCCGCCGCCAACCGTTGCCCCGTCGTCATGGGGGCCAGCCAGTGGCAGGGGCCGGTCCCGGGCACACAGTGAGGGCAAGGGCCGGGGCCCCAGGGACCAGGGAAGCCCTCCGCGGTGGTTAGTGCAGCAGGTCTTGGGGAGGCAGGGTGCAGCAGGATAGGAGGGTAACACCGGAACTCACCGCCCAGGCTCCGAGGGTTGTCTCGCAGGGCCGAAGCCTCGAGCTCCCACGATGCTCCGCTCCGGTCGCCGGCAACGTCGGGGCTTTCGAGGGGGCCGCCGATCACTCCGGAGCCCGTTGAAGGGCTTTTGCGCCACCAAGCGTCTGCTCGCCCGAGTCCCGGTCCGACGTGGCGGGTGTGTCGCTGCTTCCTGCGAAAGGCCGGGGCGAGGTGGAGTGCTCCCCCAGCGGGAGCTCAGGGCCGCGGCTTCGTTGCCTGAGCCGCGCCGGCCGTCGTATGCACCACTCCCGGCGTCGGAGATAGGCCCAGACCGGTAGCCACAGACTCGGTCGCAGAAACCAGGAATCACCCGGTAGGTCGTTGGATGATCCTGGGTGCGGTGGGAGGAACAACAGCAGCTCCCTGTGTGAAACCAGGCCAGCGGCCTGCGCTAAAGATCGGCGGGTGGAGGAGCGAAGACAAAACACGTCTTAGCTCTCCGCCATCTTGGCCACGTCCCTTATGGACCTCTTTAAAGTGTCTCGCCACAGGGTATGTGTGATCGTTGTTCACTATTGCCCTGAGGTGTTGTAGAATACGCATGTGCACTTGGAGTTTCGTGCTCCCAACATATCTAAGGTTACAAGTACACTGTAGAACGTAAACCGCGTATTCGGTCTTGCAGGTCAGTTTATGGCTGATGACAATGGGTTCAGACCTAAATGCTGCAGTGACATGGGTGGTATTGATCCCAAAACGACAGGCCCTACAAGTATTGCATTTGAAAAAACCTTTCACATTAGTGAGCCAGTTAGATGTAGTAGTGGTTTCTGGGCTACTCCTGACTAGGGCATCTCTCATTGAGTATGCACGTCGGAAGGTGATGTTGGGACGTGTGGGGACTAGCAGACCAAGGATAGGGTCTGTTTGGATGATCCGCCACTGTCTATTTATGATGGATCTGATGGTTCTCTCCTCTCTGCTGTAAGTAATAATGAGGCGAGTGTCTACTGTGCCTCCAGTGTCAGTCATGAGGGTGGCAGTTGCAGATATTAGAGTTTGAGTCTGAACCTCATCGGTGTGACCCCTCAGTAGTTGTTCTCTGGGTGTGTCGTTAGCGCTCTCAATTGCTCTGGTGATGGTCTGAGTAGAGTACCCTCGTGTCTTGAATCTCCTAAGGGCATCATGCAGACATCTAATCAAATCCTCATTATTACTGCATATTCTCCGTAGGCGGAGCATTTCACCGTAAGGGATGCTAGTCACTAGGTGTTTGGGGTGAAAGCTAGAGGCGTGGAGTGTAGAGTTGCCTGCAGTGCTTCTGCGATGTAGTTTCGTTTGCACGGTGTTATTAGCAGTGTATACAGTTACATCAAGGAATTCTATGTGGGAGGCACTGAAGGTGGCACTGAATTCTAGGTTGAGACCATTGTTGTTGATCTCAGACACAAAACCCAAGGCGCTTTCCTCAGTGCCCCTCCATATCACAAAAATATCATCAATATACCGAAACCAGGTAATCACATTGTCATTAAATGCTTTGTAGTGGATCGGCCTGAGAACATGCTCCTCCCACCAGCCTACATGAAGACAGGCATAGCTAGGGGAGAAGCATGCCCCCATCGCGACCCCCCTCAACTGTTGATAAATATCATTGTCAAACAGAAAAAAGTTGTTGCTGAGTCACCACTTAATCAAAAACAGAATAAGCTCATTATGCTTGTAGCACTGGATAGGGCGGCCCATGAGGAAATGTTCACAGGCTCCGAGGCCATCTGTGTGGTTTATGCTAGTGTAGAGTGACGTTATGTCCATTGACATCATGATTAGTTCATCCGACCATACAATGTCTTTAATCTTGAGTAAGAAGTCCCCAGTGTCCCTGAGATAGGATGGTAGCTGTATCACAAAGTCTTGGAGAAAGAAATCCACATATCTGGATATGTTTTCACATAAACTGTTACGTGCCGATATGATGGGGCGCCCAGGTATAGGAAGCACTCCCTTGGGAACTTTGGGGAGAAAGTACAGCACCGGCATCACTGGGTTGTCATTGTTGAGGAAAAGGAATTCCTCTTTGGTCAAAAGTCCCTCGTGTTTGTAGCGATTCAATTGAGACTTCAAATTCTTCTTGATGATGAAGAACTCATGTGTGTTAGACTTCTTGTAACACGTTGCATCATCGAGGTGCCTGTGTGCTTACTCCAAGTACAGGTTTCTTGGCCATAGCACGATGTTACCCCCTTTATCTGATTTATTGATGATCACTTGGTTGTTACTCTGTAGTTTTTTGATGAGGGAAAAATATTGCTGGTCACGATGTTTGTATTTGCGTTGTTTGCTGTTAGTTCTGCGGTGTAGATCTTTGAGTTCCTCAATGATGACATCATTGAAGGTGTCAATGGAGTCCCTTGGCATAGTAGGAGTGAACGTGGATTGAGGTTTAAATGGGTTTCTGATGGAACACAGTCCCGTGATGCCTTCTTCATTCAGGATTTGTTGCGTGGAAAGTGCCTGCATGTTAGTTTGCAGGTCATGCATAGTACGGATGGTGGGAATGTCTGAAACCAGGAGGTTAGCATTTCCAGGCCAGACAAAGGTAGGACTAAAGCCTTACTTTTATGTCCGGCCTGTCCCGATTTTGCGTGGTCTTGTAAATATATATATATATATATACATATATATATACACATATATATATATATATATATATATACACATATATATATACATACACATATATATATACATACACATATATATATATATATATATACACACACATATATATATACATATACATACATATATATATATACACACATATATATATACATATACATACATATACATACACCCCCCCAAGGTTGCAGGGACGTTATAGCTAGGTTCTGAATTTACTCACACAAAACCATAGAAATTCATCAGTTATATTTAGAGTTATTACAAGTAACTATAACTCGCGCCCCGGCCATGCACAGTTTTTTGGTGGAAAATGTAACTGCAAATATTACATTGATATTATTAATGATTTTATCAAAGATGTCATGAGTGCTGTAATATCTGGGGTATTTAGCAGTGCATGGCGAGGGCGCAAGTTATAGTTACTTGAAATAACTAACTATAACTACTGAATTTCTATGGTTTGATGCGAGTAGATTCAGAACCTAACTATAACGTCATTGTAACTTTTGGGGCGGCGGGGACTCCATGCACCCCTCCGGGTCCCAAGGAAAACCACCTCCCCGGTGCTACATTAAATATACGTAAGTGGGGGGCATACGGCCCCAAGGTACCACCACATAAAATAAATATATGGGGGGGCGCATGAACACCCCCCCACCAGGGACCACCACCTCCCCGTGGCTATTTTAAATAAATATAAGGGGGGCCAAATGGATCGTCCCCTGGACCCTGGGGACCACCCCCTCCCCAAGGCCAAATAATTATTTTTAAATGGGAGGGAGACTACCTGGGCCGTTTTCAGCCCCAAAAACCCCATCCACTGGGGCCCAACCTATAACATTTTTTTAAATTTTAATAATGGGAGGGGGGCGCCCCCCCTCCCCAGGCCAATTTTGGCCCTGGGGACCCCTGCATCTTTGCACATTATTTGCCTTGGGAGCTGGCGCTTCCCGGGGCGGGGGGGGGCCGCATCATTCTATATGTATTGCCCTGGGGAGGTGGCAGTGTCCCGGGCTTTCCTAAAGCCTAGGATGGGGGCCCCCATGCGTCCCTATCCTTTATTGTATTAACACCTTATGCCGACAGGATCTGGCCCACCTGGGGGCCTCCTTAAGAAGAAGCGCGGGAGCCACCGCATTTTTGTTTATTTTGCCACGGGTCCACCTGAGAATTCGTGGCAAAATTGTGAAAAAAATAATCTCTTTTTAATGCCCGGCGGGGTCACTGTGGGACCCCCCCCCACCACCATATCTGAAGGGGCAGGTTATTCCTACCCTGCCCCCTTTTCTTATTTTTTTTTTTAAATTGTGTGACTCTGCTTCAAGCCAAGTCATAAGATGGCTGTCAAAACTTCCTGGTTGAAGTGTTGGCAGCCAATCATATTTCAGCATGTGACTGTGGATCCACGAGTCCACTGCAAGGATCCGCATCCCTGGATATCTTTTTTTTTTTAACCTTGAATATCTCTCAAACTACTGAACGGATTTGCATCAAATCCCAAAAAGCACACTTTCTGGACCAAGATCTAGCTTTCTGGCAAACTTGGTGTAATTCCCTTCCCGTTCAGCGGTTCGGGCTGTAATCGCGTTCAAACTCCCTACTACGGGAAAATTCATGGGGAAAACACGTTTTGGGACCCCCCTTTTTTCTCAGCCCTTGCTTGATGGATCACCCCGAAAAGTTAAACACAGCAGCTGAACAGACTATGGTGTATGTTTTTAAAAATTTTGTGAAGATTCATTAAGCGGCGGCAAAGCTATTGGCTAAACAAAAAATGCTTTTCCTATGGAAACTAGGATATATATATATTTTTTTTTTCCCCCTTACTGGCAGTCGCCAGTAGGTAGTTATAGTTAGGACCTAGTTTCCATAGGAAAAGCATTTTTTGACTTGCCTATAACTTTGGGGTCGTTTGACCAATCTTCATGAAAGTTTCCCGAAAAAGTGTCAAAGTAGGTTCTGTGTGTCATGGAAAGTTTGAGGGTCATCTGTGCAGTGGGGACCGAGAAATAGGGGCACGAAATAAGGGTGTATTTGTAATGTTAATTCCCATAGGAACTCGTTGTCTAACCTACAGCTCGAACCGCTGTACGGAATGACACCAAATTTGGCAAAAAATTAGATGTTGTTAAGCAGATTGCGCTTTTAGTTATTTGGTGCAAATCCGTTTAGTAGTTTTTGTGAAATTAAATCAGAACAATATAGTTATATGTCTGGCACGGGTATTTTGCGATGGTATCGTGGTGATTGCAGTTAAACCGCGATGATTTTGCGTTAAATCGCGAATGCACGCGCCAAATGGAATGTTCGGATTGGCTGGATGCAACCTGAACAGAAAGTTGCGGCTGTCATTTTATCGATAGGAAATGGGGCTGAAAATTTGTGTCAAAGCTAAGATAAGGGGTCAGGGTGGAGATACTCTGACCCCATGTTTGAGAAATAGGGGTATTAGTGACACAAGTTATGCATCCAAAATTGATTTTGTTTTATTGTGTGCGTTATTCGTGACAACGCGAGTCAGCGCGGCCCCCCGTGTACGGTCGCAAGTATTGCGGCGACACCGCAAATATTGGTGGAAATATAAAACAAAAAATATTTATATATTTGTACACACTCACCGTTCACTGTCAGACTCATGTACGCATTCACAAACTCACTCAGACACTTATACACCCATTCCCATAACCACTCACACACTTATACATTTAGTCACATACCCACCCAGATACTCATGCACCTACTCACATACCCATTCAGATACTCATGCAGCCACTTATAGACTCACTTGGAGAGTGACACACCCATGTACAGACCCACTCACAGACTCATGCACCTACTTAGAGACCCACTCAGACTCATGCGCAGTCTCATACCCACTTAGAGACTCTTACACCCACTCACAGACCCACCTGGGCACTCATGCACACACTCACAGACCCACTCAGATTCTCATACACCCACTTACAGACACTCAGAGTCACGCACCCATGTACAGACCCAGTCAGAGATTTATGCACCCACTTACAGACCCACTCCCACACTCACGTATATACTCACAGAGACACTCACACACCAACTGACAGACCCAGTGAGAGTCCTACACCCACTCAGATACTCATACACCCACTCACACACCCAGTCACTCACACTCAGTCACAGACCCTCTCAGAAAATTATGCACTCACTCATAAACTAAGAGAGACACACATCCACTCACAGACCCACCCAGACACTTGCCCTGCCAGTCACAGACCCACTCAGACACTCATGCATGCACTAATTCACTCACCCACTCAGAGACTTATGCTCTCACTCACAGACCCACTGAGACACTCATACACTCACTCACAGACCCACTCAGACTTATGCATCTAGTCGCTCATACACTCAGAGACTAACGCACCCTCTTACAAAACCACTCAGACATTCACGCTCCGTCATAGACCCACTGAAAGACTCATGCACCCACTCACTCACCCACTGAGACATGCACTTAGACACTCATGTATCCACTCACAGATCCAGTCAGTTATATACTTAATGACAAATGCACAAAGGCAATCATGCACCTACTCACAGATTGACTGAGAGAGTCATGCAACAAATCACAGACCCATTGAGACACTCATGCATCCATTCATAGTGCACTGATACAGTCACACAGTTAATTACAGAACCACTGATAGACTGATGCACCATCTAACAGATCCACTCAAATACTTATACAGTGAATGAGAGACTTACTGACACAGTGATGCATGCAGTCACAGATTCCACTGAAAGAGTTATACACTGTGTTATAGATGTATTAAGGGAGTTATACATCCTATTATAGAGTCATTTAGATAGTAATGTGTTTAGTGTGTTGCCTATAATCCATTTTGCAGTTAGAAGTTTTGAATGAGGTGGTGGCTGAAATTCACTGAAAAAAACAAAGGTTACAGGGACGTTATAGTTAGGCTGACATTTCACTCGTACAAGACCAGAGAAATTCAGCAGTTATAGTTAACTGAGCCAACTATAACTCGCGCCCCCCGCAATGACCTGCTTATGACCTCACATATTACATCACTTATGACATGGTCAGTGACATCACTAATTACATCATTGATATCTCAAATGACATCACTGATGACATCATCTAGTGAGTGTGTTTCGTAAAGGTTTGATGGTTAAAGATATATACCAAGCTACTGTATAAGTTAAATTACTATTCTTTTTGTACTACTGAGTGATACGGTTTCTAATATATTTCATTTGAGTGGCACTGTAACTGTCTCTATCAGTGTGGGAGTCGGTGTCTTGAGTGGCTGTATGGGTGTGTGAGCGGCTGTATGGGTGAATAAGTGACTGTGCGAGTGGCTCTATGGGTGGGTGAGTATGTGGCTGTATCAGTGACTGTGGTGGCTGTGTGAGTGGCTCTATGGGTGGATGAGTATGTGTTTGAGGGGCTGTATGGGTGACTGAGTGGCTCTGTGAATGGCTCTATGGGTGAGTGACTGGGTGTGTAAGTGGATATATGGGTGAGCAGCTGTTTGATTGGGTGCATTGATAAGTGAGTGGGTGTGTGAGTGGCTGTTTTGCACAGTAAGTATTAGTGTGAGAGGCTGTTTAGACGGGAGAGAGGGAATATAAGTGACTATGTCAATGTGTGAATGAGTATGTAAGTGGTTTGTGGATAAGTGATGGATGTGTGAGTGACTGTATGGGTGAGTGAGTAGCTCTGTTAGTAGCTGTATGGGTGAGTTAGTAGCTCTGTTAGTAGCTGTATGGGTGAGTGAATGGCTGTGCGAGTGGCTGCATGGGTGAGTGAGCGGTAGTGTGAGTGGAAGAGTGGGTGTGTGAATTGCTATATGAGAAGTGGTATGGGTGTTGAGTGAGTGTGAGAGTGGATGTATGTCAGTGGGTGAGTGAGCGATTTTGTGGGTGGGTGAGTAGCTTTATGGGTCTGTGAGTGGCTGTATATGTTGAGTGAGTGGGTGTGTGAGTGGCTCTTTGGTTGAGTGAGTGGGTGTGAGAGTGGTCATATGGGTCTGTAAATGGGTATGTGAGTGGTTGCATGCGTGTGTGAGTGGGTGTACGAGAGGTTGTATGGGTATGTGAATGGTTCTGTGGATGATGTCATCAGTGATGTAATTTGTGATGTCTTAAGTGATATCACATCACTCATGGCATGGTCAGTGACATGTGAGGTCATAAGAAGTGCATTGCGGCAGTGTAAGTTATTGTTAGCTCATATAACTAGAACGTCCCTCTAATCTTTGTTTTTTTTCAGTGAACATGTATAAAACCTACTGGAAGGATGGAGATATATATATATATATATTATCTACTGGCGGTCGCCAGTAGATAGTTATAGTTAGGACCTATTATCCATAGGAAATCCGCAACATTCTATTCCCAATAAGTTTGGCGTCGTTTGACGAATCATCGCGAAATTTTCAAAACTAGTGGGGCGCTCCGGTCCGCTCCTGTCTTGAAAGTTTCGGGGTGATTCATCAAGCGGGGGCCGAGAAAAAAGGGGGGTCCCAAAACGTGTTTTCTCCATGTTAATTCCCATAGGAAATTTTAGCCACGGCTACAGCCCGAACTGCTGAACGGAATTACACCAAATTTTGCAAAAAAGTAGCGCTTGGTTCAGAAAGCGACCTTTTTTTTTTTTTTAAATGGTGTAAATCCGTTCAGTAGTTGCGGAGAAATTCAAAAAATAAGAGTCAAAAAATCAATTTCCCATAGGAAACTTTATGAAAGGCTACAGCAAAAACTGCTGAACGGAATTACACCAAATTTGGCAAAAAGGTAGTGCTTGGTTCACAAAGCACCCTTTTTAAAAATGGTGTAAATCCGTTCAGTAGTTGCTGAGAAAATACAAAATAAAAGTTTCGATATCTATGGCCGCGGTGGATCCGCGCACCCTCCCGATCACGAGATGCATGCTAATTGGCTGTCAACACTCCAAACCAGGAAGTGTTGGCAGCCATCTTGTTCCTCGGTAGAACCGAGGCACAAGAAAGCAGTGAGAAAAACGCGAAAAACGCGAAAAGGGGGCCGGGTAGAAACACCCTGACCCCCTAGGCCTGCTCAGGGGGTCCCACAAGGACCCCCAAGGCCCCAAAAAATTATTTTTTTTGAAAAAAAAATCGGCAAAAACGCGCTGGGTGCGCGGATCCAGCCGATAAAAAAATAAAATAAAATCGAAGCGCGGTCTCCCGCGCTTCGATGCTATTTTGCCCCCGGGTGGGCCAAATCCCGGGGGCATGCGGGGGTGGGTTTATGTTTTATGTGGGGGGCCTCTAAGGCCCCCCAAGCCCCGGGGACCGCCACCCCCCGGGGCTTTAAAAAAAAATGGTGCGGGAGGGCTCTCCGCCCTCCCGCAGCCCCGGGACCGCCACCCCCGGGGCTTCTTTTTTTAATAGAAATAACCTGTGTTGGGGGCTGGAGCCCCCCACACGCCCGGGGACCGCCACCTCCCCGGGGCACTAACTTGTAAATTAGGGGGTCCGTTTAAGGACCCCCGAGCCCCGGGGACCACCACCTCCCCGGGGCTGTGCATTTGGATGGGAGGGGGCCGCGCGGTCCCCTCCTGGAGCCATTGATGGCCCTGGGGACCGCCACCCCCAGGGCCGGCTCCTGCAGTGTCCCGGGGTGCCTACCCCCGGGACACTGTAGTTTGCAATGACAGGACGGGAGCCTCGCGGCTCCCGTCCTGCCATTGCAAACTGCTTGCTTCATTGAAGCGAGAGCAGGGAAACCTGCTCTCGCTTCAATGAAGCAAAGCAGATTGCTTTCCACATGGGGAGCTGCATGTCAGCAGCTCCCCATGTGGAAAAGCAATGCCGGCTCCCGAGGGACGCGGGGAGCTGGCTGGGACCGTGGGGGGATTGGGGACCCCCCCACGGTCCCCAACGGAGAGGGCCAGCCCCGGGGGATGGGGTCACCGGGGCAAGTAGTGGCCCGGGAGGGGGGCCACGCGGCCCCTCTCCCCCCCCCCCAAAAAAAAAGAAAAATAAAGGCCTGCCCCGGGGAATGGGGTCCCCGGGGCAAAAGGAGGCCTGAGGAGGGGGGCCACCTTCCCGTTTTTTTTTTTTTTTTTTTAATGAAAAAAAAGGGGTAAGGCCCTGGGGGATGGGGTCCCCAGGGCACAAAAAAAGGAAAAAGGAAGGGGGGCCACACAGCCCCCCTTCGGGGAAAAAAAAAAAAAAAAAAAAACGATTGTGCCGCAGGCCCCGCCCCCTTCCTTTACCACTCTGCAAACGCGCCCCCTGGCGCATTTGCAGAGGGGGAACAAATTCCCCTTGAATACTGGGGGTCCCTGGGGGCCAACTAGCCCACCAGGAACCTCCAGTATGCGCCAGGGGGCTGCGTTGCAGAGAGGTGTACAGAGGCCACGCCCCTTTTTACACCTCTCTGCAACGCAGCTCTGTGGCGCTTACTGGAGGTACCTGGTGGGATAGTTGGACCCCAGGGACCCTCAGGATTCAAGGGGACTTAATCCCCCAACTTAAAACGCGCCATGGGGCGCGTTTGCACAGTGGTGAAGGGAGGGGGCGGGGCTTCAGGTGACATGTGTGCAAACAGGCCCCGTGGCGCATTTTAAGATGGGGAATTAAATCCCCTTCAATCCTGAGGGTCCCTGGGGGCCAACTAGCCCACCAGGTACCTCCAGTAAGCGCCACGGAGCTGCGTTGCAGAGTGTTGTAAAAAGGGGCGTGGCCTCTGAACACCTCTCTGCAACGCAGCTCTCTGGCGCATACTGGAGGTATCTGGTGGGCCAGTTGGCCCCTAGGGACCCTCGGGATTGAGGAGGAATTAATTCTCAAACTTAAAACGCGCACCAGGGCGTGTTTGCAGACATGTCACCTCAGGCCCCACCCCCTTCCTTCACCATTGTGCAAATATTCCTCTAAATTCAGCCGAACTACGAATTCCGATTTACTCACCTGTTATCAGGAGAGACCTCAGTGCTGCATCTTTGAGCCCAGTACTGATCCTGAAAAGTAATTTTAACCGTACTTACCAGTAACTTGAATTTCCTTCCATAGGATATCATTGCCTGCTTTTTGCTGAAAAAGTTTCTAAGTGTCGATTTTTGAAACATACAAATATTCCCCTAAAATCAGCCGAACTACGAATTCCGATTTACTCACCCGTTATCAGGAGAGACCACAGTGCTGCATCTTTGAGCCCAGTACTAATCCTGAAAAGTAATTCTAACCGTACTTACCAGTAACTTGAATTTCCTTCCATAGGCTAACATTGACTGGTTTCACTTGGAAATTCTTCTAAGTGTGGAGTTTTGGAACTTTATAATATTCCTCTAAAATCAGCCGAACTACGAATTCCGATTTACTCACCTGTTATCAGGAGAGAACCCAGTGCTGCATCTTTTAGCCCAGCACTGACCCTGATAAGTAATTCTAACCGTACTTACCAGTAACTTGTATTTCCTTCCATTGGAATCCATTGTCTGGTTTTCCGCAGAAAAGTTTCAAAGTGTCGTTTTTCACAAACTACAAATATTCCTTAAAAATCGCATGTATGACTTAAACGCATTCTTTCAACTGCTTACAGGAGATGCACCAGTGCTGGATCCAGGATCCACCACTGAGTAAGAAAAAGTAACGATAACACTACTTACCTGCTAAGTGAATTTCCTCCCGTAGGATAACATTGGTGATTCTATGTGAAAAGTTTCGAAGTGTCAAGTTTTAAAATACAATAATATTCCTTAAAAATCACTACTGTAACCAAAACGCTTTTACTCAACTGTTTACAGGAGATGTCCCAGGACTGAATCTAGGATCCAGTCCTGTGGTTAGAAAAGTAATCCATAAAGTAACTAATTGCATTTAACTAGAAATTCACATTGAGCTCAATGTTGCATTGTGTTTGAAATTGTGTTGCCCATTGCAACAACTGTAACTACTGTACTTAAAAGTCTATTGCCTATTTGCAAAGTATTTAAACTAAAGTAATTCATTCTGAGAAAGTATATTTTGTAATGTAATGTATAATGTAATTACAATGTAATTTAAAAAATAAAATATCTAAAAATAAATAGTTTAAAAAAATGTAGTAAATCAGTATCAAAAAAATAAATATAACAATTAATACATTTAAAAATTGTCATTTACAAAACCTTTGAAATTCACTGAAAAAAACCATAGGTTTCAGACATGTTATAGTTAGGAATTAGCATTTAAAAAACCTTTGAAATTCACTGAAAAAACCATAGGTTTCAGGCACGTTATAGTTAGAAATTAGCATTTAAAAAACCTTTGAAATTCACTGAAAAAACCATAGGTTTCAGACACGTTATAGTTAGAAATTAGCATTTAAAAAACCTTTGAAATTCACTGAAAAAACCATAGGTTTCAGACACGTTATAGTTAGAAATTTGCATTTAAAAAACCTTACAAATTCACTGAAAAAACCATAGGTTTTAGGGACAGTTATAGTTAGTTGGACATTGCACTCGTACAAAACCTGTGAAATTCCCCCGTTATAGTTAGTTCAGCTAACTATAACTCGCGCCCCCGCAATGCACTGCTGATGACGTCACATATTACATCACTCATGACATGGTCAGTGACATCACTGATGACATCTCAAATGACATCACTGATGACATCACTGATGACATCATCCACGTGATAATCTGATGCACCTCCTCACACCCTAATATAACCTTTGATACACCCACTCTAAATTACAGACTGCCATTCGCAAAACCATAGACACTCCAACACCAATAACTACATACCCACTCATTGATTCTTAGGTCTACACACACATCCACTCACTCACCTGTACAGTCACTCATACTTACGGTCACTCAGTACAGGACTATCATATGCACTCATACACCTACATAGACACTCACACACCGCCACTCATCCATAGAGGTACTCACACACCTAGTCAGTCATGCAAATAATTAAACACACTGCCATTTACTCACCTATACAGTTATACACACACCAGCTCACTTACTCATACAAATACTAGCACGTTCTTACGCTCTTATACAATCACTGATGCAAGCACACACTCATCCATACAGTCACTCTCACAATCACACACTCTCGCTTATAGCTATTTATATACTCCAACACACATATATACTGCCTTTCACATATGTAGTTACTCACACATGTACCACTGGGACATACATTCACTCACTAATACACTCTTACACACACTTACCCACCCATACAGTCTATCACAGATGCACTCTTGAAACCATCCACCCAGTGAATCACCTACTCACACATCTATGCACAGAGTCACACCCACCCCACCCACACAAACACTCAGGCACCCATACAGATACTCAGACAACCAATCAATAACTCATATAGATACTCATGTAGCTATTCACAAACCCATGCAGCCACTTACACAGCAACAGACAGACGGATACAGACATTCACACAGTTTAGTCACTAACCCATGCATTCAGTAAGATCCGTTTAATCACTCACTTATAGAGTTAGTCACGCACCTACTAAATCATCCATACAGACACTTATACACCCACTCATTCTTCAATATGCCTTTCCCTATATATATTAAACATATTTAAACTTTACAGAAACACACAGTCACTGGATAATGTCAACAGTGATGTCATTTGAGATGTCATGAGTGATGTCATCAGTGATGTCATGAGTGATGTCACTGACCATGTCATGAGTGATGTAATATGTGACGTCATCAGCAGTGCATTGCGGGGGCGCGAGTTATAGTTAGCTGAACTAACTATAACGGGGGAATTTCACATGTTTTGTACGAGTGCAATGTCCAACTAACTATAACTGTCCCTAAAACCTATGGTTTTTTCAGTGTATGTATATATATATATATATATATATATATATATATATATATATATATATATATATACACACACACTGTGTCACAACCTCTATCCTGAGCCCCCCTGTCCTCCATCCCCACTCTGTCTCCCCATTTGTTGCAGCCAACCTGCTGCGCTGCTTGAAAGATGCAAACATTGTACTTAAGGAGAGCATATCTTTCAGTTCTCCTTTCAGGATGACTTGACCTTTGTCTCAAAAATCGGGACATGAGCTTAAAATCAAGGGAAGCGTCAGGGCACAGGGACCTTTGAAAACCGGGACTGTTCGGGAAATCCGGGACGTCTGGTCACTCTACTTCACTTTAAAAGTGGTACACCCCTAGCCATCCTCTCTCCCGCCCCCAGATCATTTGATAACAGGACCCCCACACTCACCAGCTGCTCCCCAGACAGCACCTCCAGCAGGCGGATCAGCATGCGGCCATCACGCAAGTCCTGGTACAGATCCGAGATGCGGCACGTGACTCGTGCCAGATGCGAGTTCACCCACTTTGTGAAGGTCTTCTTCTGCACAGCCTCGCGCTCATCTGCAATTGAAGGGAAAGTACATGTCACATTGGGGCTAACCGTGAAGTTCCTGTACAGAGCTCTCTATGGGGCCCCCGTGTCCATGGACTACGAGGTTTCTGCTGGCTCAGAGGTTTCCCACCAGTACCACAGAGGTTTTTTTTCCCTTTCTACTATCACTACATTACTTTCATTAATCTGGAAGCACCTTTTGTGGTAAAAACACAAACGCGCCCTTACTCAGCTCTGAGGTCTCGCGTGTGGCAGTGCTTTCTTTATATTATTTATTTTAAATGTAGTCACAGTATAAAAAACGGTCTTTAATTTCCTTACTATTATCGTGTTGTGACGTCTCTAGTGATCTGGAATGAAAAAATTACATTGCAGCTCAACTCAAATAACATTACAGTTGAGTTGCGACATCATTACGCCTGCAACCGGAGCCAACAGCTAAAGTGAAAGGCAGGTCAAGTAGCATCAGTGCTGCTGCACTTTAAATAAAAAACACTAGTACTGACCTTTCATGCTTATCTGTTTTTCTGAAACAAACAGTGATCAGCAGAAAGGAGACATTTTTACAGGAAAAAAAGAACCTCTGCATGTTACTACTTATTGTGCGCTACAGCTATAGCCCTTTTTAAAAAATGTGATTTACATTAAACCGATTCGAGTAGGTTTTTGCAACAAATTATTAACTGCTTTTTGGTACATTTAATTTTGCACTACGGATTCTGCTTATATTCTTCATGTCTGCAGCCACACTGTATCTTTCATATGAAGTGACAAGACCCCAAGCATGTGAGATTTTTATGGGAAGAATGATGGTGGGACCTTGTAATATAATGAATAAAATACCCTCTGCCGTGTTTTTAAAAGATATTGCAAGTCCCCTCGAAAATCCATTACCTCATAAAGGAACTCTGCCTTTGGGTTCATTTCTCTTTATGGTCACGCAACCTGTTGCCGATTTGCAATATCCTTATAATGTACGGCAAAGGGTACTTTATCCCATACTTTTTTTTTAGGCAAGAGATGAGGATTTCGACAAGAGAAGCTCTACACAGCGACAGGAACATAGTATTAAAAAAAAGATTATATACAGTTTTGGTTGTTGCAGATAGACACTGTGACCAACCTGTTCACTTTCTCATGGGTTTCTGAGGTTGCCCCGCTGGCTCCATTCAACTAATCTCCCTTCGCTATCCCCTAGGTTCTTATGTGATGACATTTTCTTCCACCATAAAAATATTCATTCAGCTCTTTAAATGAGTTAAAATGCAGGGTTTTCTAAAAAAAAAAAAAAAAAAAAACGAAATAAAAAAAGCTTGCCTGCTGATCTGTTGCCAGCCTGCGCTACTTCCTCACAATAGAAAGCCATTGTCTGAAAAGAAGGCTGCAGGAAAGGTTGGTAGTAGTTATCAAGGCTGAAAATGCCTTTGTAAATATTGTTTTTTGCTTTTTTGTGCAGCTTCAATAAGAACACCCCCTTCGAAGGTTGCAGGAAAACTTCAACCATAAAATAAAACGAGCATTGGCAAAGTCAAAATGTCTGGCCCTGGTAAGCGGGCAATGCAATTGTTTTTTATTTGTTTTGCAAACATATTCAACATGCAAAAAAGTCAAAAATATAAAAATAAAGGAGTGGAGCATCAGCCGAGGCAAACCAGCTATGGTACTGACATGCAGTGTTTGAAGTGGCTGTGCACACGTGATCACACGAAATACTGTCCCTCACAGTGATAGACAACCAATGATATGGGCTGACCCATTGCCTCATGCTCTATGCTGTGGTGGGTGTAAGCAAAATGTGAAGGACAACAGAACAGACAAATGGATGAAGAAGGCTAACCATAAGCTACTACATGTATGTATATGATGTTGTTCTTTTGTTATGAATTTTTTGGCAAGGTCATGAGGGTGCTGAAACAGTTGAAGAACTTTTGAAGCCGTCTCTAGGCTAGACCAAAAAAAAACCTGATAAATGCTATACCAAGCGAAGTTGCCCGTGGCACCCAGCCTGGTGCTCTGGAGATCGGGATTGGATTGGTGTGCTAAACAGGAGGAACCGATCTATGTTGCCAGGGGTTGTCCTCAGAAGTTTTACAAGATTTGGGGCAAGTGGTGGGATTATTATGGCTTGTCCTCCGAACTGGAGTCTGTGTCTGTAGACGATTCGGCTCCTAAGTAAATGCTGGGGGGGTGGGGCGGATGGGATGGTGGGGAGCAATTTTTATGTTATTATGTTCATTTAAACTCAAATTAATAAAATTGGTTTATAAAGAAAATGCTATAACAAACAATCTAAGATGAGGTGAAGCCTGGAGCATTCACAAGTTCAAGAAACAGTGCTGATCACTGCGTGGCAAGTCTGTTGTCAATAGACTTGCTGTTGGGAATGCAATGCTAACTGTGGTTATCTTCACATCCACATTCTTCGCCTCTGCACACACATCTCACCAGAGATGAAGGGACGGTCATGGTTTCCACAAACTAAGCATGCAGGGTGGAATGTGAAGGCAAGGAATGTTAGGCGCCTTCTGACATTCTTGATTTTGTCTCTCCTCCCCACCCTCCTATTTCTCACCACCATGCGGGCCTCTGCACACCTCACATCCCCTGAGTGGCTGTCCAACAGCATTCTCTTCCCTCATCTAACTGGCCCTTGACAAACAAACAACAAACAGACATGACCAACCTTACCTAATTCGCTTTTTGACACACGGATTAAACCACTTCTCCTAATTACCCCTAATCAGCACAAATCTAAACATGCTAAACCAACACATATTTTAGAAAGCACGATTAAACATGCACAGCCAACCAAAATCAACTTAGAAAATTACATTTAACCACACACGCTCTGTGAACATAGTGAAGCAACTTTATCGAATATGCATCTTAACATTCTTAAACCAACAAACCACTCTTAATGAACACATATATCCAGCCTTAATGTAAAATACAAAAATAAACACCCCTTAAGTTATTTTAATACTACATTTGCAGAAAAGCAAGTTGTATGGAATAACCATATGAAATGCCAGGTCGTGGTCTGTCAAGACAAGCAGAGATGGCCCCGAGTCTACCAAATAGCCGGCAGCAATGAATCAGAAGGACTGCTGAGATAAAGGAAACAGTTATTTCTTGACAGGTCAGCTGATCTTAGCAACTGCAAAAGAGAATGATAAAAGCATACAGCAAACAGCAGAGGCGAGCAATTAGTCACTGTAACTTGAAGGGAGATGAGCATTGTGGGGTCCTACTTACCTTTCTCTAGATCTCCGCAGCTCTCTTGGATTAGTGCTCTGTTGCAATAATTTGTGCAGTAAGGCACCCCCTTTGCCCACCAACATATGTCACTTGAGACACTGGTTTGCGGAGTACCTGGCTACAGCTTTATGAAACATACCCTATGTGTAAGTAGAAGCATGCTGAAATCATTGTTAGAACAACATGTTATGCTGTCACTTGACAAATATGATTTCAGATACTCTTGCAATCCTTGTTTTCTTACAATTTCATTACAAGTACGTACTGTTGGAACTACCTCCAACATGGCGATGCCACAAGTAAGATCACAGTCTAGTATCAGCGGTGCACAGGATGCACCTCTGAGAACTTATCTTGGTGGGATCCTCTTCCTTCATTTCTGAATGAGGAGGAGATGCCGGCAACTTGCAGCCGTGCCCTGCTCTCTCCTGCACTTGTAGAAGGCTTTGAGAGTTTGCCAGTTACTTTGTTGCGCCAGGGACCAGTGACCCAGTGTATTAAGATCTCAGTCTTTGGACGAGTTTTGTTGGAATGGAACATACCATCCCTCAGGAAATTATGGATTGATCTAAATGAACTCTTGTGGATATTTTCGATTTAATCCACTTCAAGGGACCCCTGAGTTTGGCTTTGACAATTTTATATGTACCAGTAAATCTTACAGCGCATGATTATAATTATGGGTTGACTAAAAAGATTAATATACCATCAGGATTGTAGCTAATTCTTGTGAACTGGGAAGGTAGCGGTACAGATCACAACCAATAAGCTGTAGACTGCGGTTCTTCTATAATGCCCAGTAAAATTACGTGGCGTGTGACTTATTTTCAGGTTGGTGAGAATTCCCAGTACAATGGCATGATTGTGTTTGTTTTTTGCATTTATCGCCCCAAGTGAGACGGATATGCCCAGACGTGGGTCCTGTGCTTGCCAAGCTTCTGGATTCAACCTATCCTGGCTGATGAGGTAATACCCCGAAACCGGTTCTAGGATGCTTGTCCGGCCCAGGCAGGACCTGGCGGGGCCTGGCAGTTCGGGCTGACTGCTCACATGGGGAGAAGGGTCAAAAATTATTTGCATATGGCTAGGTCCAAACTGGAGTTTCTTGGTGAGCCGGATCTCTGTACTGGGGATGAATGTTTGACATTGTCGAGTCCATCAATTGTTGTTTTTGCAGTTTTTAAGGCATATTGTAATACTATTTTTGGGTGAATCGACTACCAAGGTTATGGTGCCTCACACTAAGGGCCTTCCTTTCTTTTTGTAGGTGCATAGACAGATGACTACTGTCTTGAGGAGAGCTGCCAACTGATGGTGGGTTGAAACAGCAACACTATACCCTTGATTGAATTTAGATATGTTCACATGAATTCCTTGTAGATATTTCCAATAGGTTTCTTTTTTGCCTAGAACATAAATATCAACCTAGGGTACGGAAAGTGCTTTTCTATAAAGTTGCACATGATGCCTCATTCTTGAGCACTGCGCCATCTGCAGTAATGTTTGTCTTATTTTAAATTAACACCGATCAAAAGATGTATTTGTGTACCACGAAGTGCTCGCTGTTGTATCACAACTAAATGAATTCCATAAGACTGCTTGTTTTGGATTTGAGGTTTACCCTCGTCCGATTGGGTTAAAGGGTTGTCCCTGTTTGTATATATAAACTGTTTTGAGACCCTGCAGTTTCCTGGCTTCAACTTGCTTTCATCTGTCCTCTCAAAATCACTGGCCCTTTGGCTAGACTTTGGGCTGCAAGCGCTGAGTCTGCATTACTGGGTAGATCCATTCTCCTACCTCCACTGGTCCCATCGTCTGGCATCCCAGAGCCCACGGAGTCCTTCCACTTCGGTCCACATGAGCACATGGTTCTTTTAATTTTCTCGTCTTTTACCACGGCTCTTCCAAGGTGTTGTGACCCCTTAGCAGTTCTCCCATTTCGTTCTGAGCCGCATCACAGGCATCCTGACAATTCCAAGGGACCCAAGAAGTATTTGCATACCCAGCCCTGAAATTTGGACTCTGCCCTCATAAAATCGCTGGACTTTTCGGCTAATCATGCTATGCCTTATAAAGAAAAACTCAAAATCCTTGAAAAATTTGTGCATTGCGATATTAAGCCTTCTCCTAAACCTTTCCATTGCACTACGTGAAGCTACTCCCCTCCATTCAAAGATGGGAACAATGTCAGACCACAATATCCTGGCTGGGTCACACAGTCTGGCAACCATAATTTGCCCCTTTCTCATCATATCCAGCAGCTGCCCCCACACCTAGCGCAGTCATGTCACTGCCTCCCAGATGAATAACCGCTTTTTACCGCTTTTACCCCGGTTTACAGCAGCCTCTCTACCAAGGGATCCAGCTGCTAACACTTCATGCCCAGTTTCACAAACCATGTTAGCCATGTGCCGGGCAGTTTCTGTCCTCTGTGTTGCTGTCCCTTTGTTAACCATTTCTGCATCCTTGCCATATAAGAGTGCCCTAGCAACAAGACCGTCTTTCTTTTGTCATCGCTATTATCTGTCAACGGAATGCAAAATATTGATTGCATGCTACTCTGTCAAGCGGTGTCATTCCTTACAAAGGACCTGTACTCCTTTGATTTCCTACTGCCAACTCTCCTGACCCCTTCTTTGTTCATATCAAGCACTGCTGCCAACGTTGCCGATCCTATTCTTGAAAGAGTGTGTGCCAAACAGTGATGCATTGAGGACGGCCTGATGCGATACACTAAGCATAACCTCTAAATTTGAACCTTCTGAGGTACGCATGTATGAGCAGCAGTGGACACTCATGGGTCTTACTGACAGGTTTTCTCTTAAAGGCAGGCAGGCAGGCTGGGCTCCTCTTGGGGAGGCCAAGCGTTGTAGGCTGACCATTCTACCTTTACCCTCCTGATTTTCATAATCCTTAATGTCATATTGTTCTCACCTATTTGTAGGTCTTCAGGTCCTTAAGCAATAGTCGCCTACCGTTGTCCTTGATGGGGGAACTAAATCACCTATGTCGCGTAGGGGCATTCTCTTAGTCTCCCGATCCCCAAAGGGCAACAGCACTATGCTTGATATCCAGGCTGAGTCTGCTCCTGAATAATTTTTTTTTTTTTTTATTTTGTCATGTTACCACATCAGGTATTGTGCACAGGAGGTATGGAGATCCTGGCTAGTCTCATTTTCCAGCTGTGGGCTAAGACATATCCCACCCACCCACCCACCCACTTCTTTCAAGTCCAAAGATATTCATTCACTTTGCATGGATTATGATTCATCCTACAAAGCCGCATGCTAATTGGTCAGAGTACCTGACCCTTTCTAATGTGGCCTAATGAGCAGAAGGCATCTCTCAGATGGAGGGCATGACCTTCCCATCCAGATAATTCTGGGGGCATGTTGCAATGAAAGTAGCATTTTTAGGTGAGGAGAGGGCGCGTTCACCAGCAACCCATGGCAGAAAGAAGACCAACAATGATATCTCTATAAATAACCTACAGCAAAGCATCTCAGTTCTCTTCATGAGAGATGCAGGTGAATTCAGTGATGGCTACACGAAAGGCTAACTGCTGGTGGTCCTGGCCTTCTAGCCCTACCTCGGGACAGTTTTATGTGGTTTCAGTTTGGTACGGGGCTGGCTAGGAGAACTGTCCTCCAGGGGATCCAGGCCTTCTAGCTCTGCCCTATGTTTCTAATGGATTTATGTTTCGATGGGGCAAGAGCAGCTTGGGTCAGGGCTGCCCTGAGGGATGGTGTGTAGATTTTATAATCCTTTGCTATATTTGTTGGCTTTATTTGCCTGCCCCCAATAGGAGACGTAAATGGGAACATGTGTACATTTGCAATGCAATCCTATATATATATATCAAGTTATGTTTTAATTTCACTCTATCTATGGGAACAAGTTTAGCGATTCTTTAAGTAAAATCAAGCTATGTCCTACCTGGAATACCAACAAAGTTACCCTGGACTATTATGTGTCTCACTAACTTTATGATTGGTTTTGGGGAAAGACAATGACACTGAACGAGTGAGCGTACTAAAGGGTTTCAATTTGCACACCAACAAAGAGCCCATGATACGGTGGCGCAGACAAAGAGCCTATTACTACACTCGCTTCTGGCAGACGCTAGACAATGAGGAAGACATGCTGAAATTAGGCCCATGATCAATTATCTAGTACTTCTCAAGAAAAGGATGGAAAATTCGAATCTAGAGACAGTAAAAGCAAGCTGGGAACAGGCACTGACTGGAGTGATTAATGAAAAAACGCAGTCTGCAATGACACCCAGTTGAATGTATGCTTTGGGAGAGATACAGCCCCAGGGTAGGGCCACGTGTCAGAGGTGCAGCCTGTGCAGGGGTATGGTAATCAGCAGTGTATCAGATGATGTGGTACCAGGGCCCAGTGCAATTTCTGGTGCAGTATGACCTGCTTACATTTGGTGACTTCATCAAAGGAGTCATTGGCTGTATTGCGCACCACAGACATACAAGTCGAACACTATGCCTTGGCCATCGTATCTTGCAGGGCAGATGCCCCATGTACTTGCGTAATCTTATGACCCCCTACAATACAGAAAGGCATCTGAGATCCACCGGGACCCATCTGGTGACAGTTCCGAGGATAAAGAAAGCACGAATGGGGGCCCGCTCTTTTGGCTACTTGGCAGCAAAAAGCTGGAACTCCCTACCCTTGTCCCTCCGTGAAGAACCATCAGAGAGTCTCTTCCGTAAAAAATTAAAAACATGGCTCTTTACACAATAGGGAGGGGTTGTTCCTGGTCTTTCGATGTACTGATTCCCGGAGTTTGCAGTGAGTACAATTAGCGCGGGGACACACCAGTGGGTGTAACCAGGCGCTCTATAAATGTAGAAATAAATAATTATGTGGCTGTTGCTGCAGGATTGGATGACTTCACAATATAAAAATCACATTTTTTGACTGGCAGGCGCCATTAGCGTCCAGAGTGCGCGCACTGGACACAGTCAAGGACATACACACAACCTTAACCTGAAACAAACATACGCAAGAACGAAAAAAACACAAATTTAACCGTTTTGACAAAACCAAGATACTTTTGCAGACAGCGAATAGGTTGCACCACCCTGTCTTGACTAATAAAAGTCCTGTAAATGCTCTGAAACAGTATTAACGATCGGTGTGTAATTAATCTCTTCTTTAAGTCTGTAGAGAGATAACTGTGGAGCAGTAAATCTGGATGAGTTCCTCTCTTTCAATGAACAAACGTTTGTCCGTAGGTGTTTTTACCCAACCAGCAGCTCTTGGAAGGGTTAAAAGGCAGAGTCTGCCTGGCCAGGATTCCAGTATGTGGCCTTCTGGTTACACGCCGATCTCTGCAACAGCCGCTGAGCAATATGGATTGTTTGTATTTTTTTACCTTCAATTTTATTTCTAAGCTAGAGATACAAGTCTTCAAACAGCAGCTGTCTCTATAGGTAGGAGTTTGAGATGCTTTTCACACTCCTGCACGGCTTCAAGCCTTGAAGTTCTTCACGGGGGTTGTCATGTGAGCTTGTGCAGCTCCAGCCAGTAAAACATCTGACTTAGTTCCCGGTTGTGAATTTGTTGTGGTCTAACGCCGATTAGGAGGGGCATTCAAATTCTACATTTATTTTGAAAATCGATTTTCAATGTAGAGCGAGCGTCATGGGTCAGAGAGCGCATTATGAACAGAGTAGAAACCGCCCAGAGACCTACCCCAGCATTCTAGGCCTCGCAGAGTTGTGGTGGCCACGGTAGCTGTGTTTAATAAAAAATGGGGAATCAAAGAGCGCAAACTGCGAGACGATTAACAACTCATGTTACAGGCGAGTGACCGCAGGATCATATCCGCCTCATTAGAACCCTTTAAAAGCTGTATAGCTCATGTTAATGCTGATTTGTTCGCTCTCGAGTTGCCTTCCAATGAAGGCTGGGATTAATAATATTATTTTGGAAGGAAGTGGAAAGGATTCTTGGCTCTGACAGTGGTAGCACCAAGGTGGGACAGAGCGAGAGAGGTCCTGTCAGGAGGCCGCTCCACCTTGCACTGCGGGTAGTTTTACTCTGGGGCAGCACAGCCCTCAATTGAAGTTCTGCCCTTTCAAAGAGCGGCTTCTCCGGTTCGGAAGCGCCCGCGGCTTGGCTCTGCTGCCCTAGATTCTCACACAATAAGTGCCCTTCTTACTTCATGCACCAACCGGGTCGAACTGGTTTACAGAGCAGAAAGAATACCAGCCGCCTCCACTGTAACCCGGCACTCAGTCACTGGCGCCTCCACACTCTAAACGAGGTGTCTGCCAAGCCAGTAAAATTCGGCCCAGGGAGGGACAAACCAGATTGACATTAGAGTGTACCCTTCGTCTCTCCACAAGGGCCTAAAACAGCTAAACTTATTCCACAGAGCTAACCACTCCAGACTCACTCACATCTGTGATTTAGACCCTTCCATTTTGTCCAGGTTTAATGTTCCCATTTAATATAATGGAGTCTCACACCTAGGAATATTATTAGGTCTGGCTTGACGGCGCATCTAAGGCAACACCTATTGCAACCAATTTGTTAAAATATACACGCAGTGGGAATTTGCTCCACTCAAAAGAATATTTTTCTCTCACCTCATGCTAGTGACTGTTTAGTGTATCAGTCAGCCTCTAATGTAATGCTTGCTCCGAGATACCGGAGTGACAATCTTACAGCTAAAAAGAACACTCAATAACCATACCTTAATTTCTGTAACTCACACAGATATATAAATATATATTGCTCAACGGCAGCAGCCACTGGGTAGTTCTACTTAGGACCACCTTTCCATAGGAAAGCATTTTTTTGGTTTGCTAATAACTTTGGCACCGTTTGATGAATCTTCACAAAACTCTCTAAAAAAAAAAAAAAAAAAAAAGTTCATCCACCTCAGCACCTTCCTACCAAGTTTCGGGTGATCCGTCAAACGAGGGCAGAGGAAAAAGGGGGCGCCCCAAAACGTGTTTTACCTATGCAGCTTTCCATAGGAAAAATAGACAGCTACAGACAAAACTGCTAAACCCAACTACACCAAATTTGGCGCAAAGCTAGATCCTGGTTCAGAAAGAATGCTTTTTAGGTCTAGCCTAGAGTAGCGCGCAAGCGCTGCAAGACTTTAGGTAAGGGGCTTCAAAAAGCTGACCACACGCTCGTGCACAATGGCCTTTTCCGTGCGGTTACCCGCACGGCCGCCATCTGTTTGCAATTATCGTGCCCAGACGCGGGCGCGATAATTGAAAACACATGGTCATTGTGCACGAGCGTGTGGTCAGCTCAGCATGTTTCGCAGCGCATCCTACGGGTGCCACGTTAATCCCTACACCTTTTCTCGCCTCTTGCCGAAAGAAGTGAGCCATGTGCATTTTCCTATGAAATGCACAACCGCGGTAAATGCCCGAGTTTCGTTCAGTGTCGTGCATTTTTTTAAGCTTGGTGGTGAAAGTCCAAACGTCGGCCTCTTTTGTGAAATCCAGTGGACAATATTTGAATGGTGTTGTGCTCGGTAGTTTGCTGCCCAGAGCTTTTAGAAAAAAAAATGCAGACAAAACTACACCGGCGGCTCTGCAAATATTACTGTAACTCGAGTGAAGGAGAGGTTTCATTGCCCTCGCAATGGAGCGCACGTGCGCTGCTTTAAACGCTACTGCTAGGTATATTGTTTTAGTGATAAAACTTTCTGCCTCTTTGTTATGCACACACTGCCTAAGACTACTGTGCTGCGGGTGGTTTATTATTTGGAAATCAGCTCCCATTGTTTTGTCTTACTCTATTTGACGTTTGTGCTGCGGATGGTTTAATGAGTGGTAGTACGCTCCCTGCCTCTGGGAGGTGCAGACAGTGCCCAGGGTTCTTGTGCTCTGGGTGGTTTGTTAGTGATACGAATGCCTCCTGTCTCTGTGGGCCCATGCGATGGATTAGGCTTTTGTGCTTTAGGTGGTTTGGTAGTGATCTGGGTTGTGCATGCACTGCTCTGCATGGCCAGTTAGTGACAGATATGTTTCCTACCTCTCTGGGGATGGCCTGTTATTGACAGGTAAGCTCCCTGTCTCTGAGGTGGGCTAGGCCAGCATTAGGCTCATGCACTTGAAATGATTGGTTAGTGATAGATATCCCCCCTGCCTCTGTGGTGGGCATGCAGGGTAGCATGCCCATGTCCTGGGATAGGTTGTTTGTTATTAATGATAGATCAGCTCCCTGCCTCTGTGGCGCGCATACACACCATTAGGCTCATACGCTGGGGATGCTTTGACAGTCATAAATAAGCGCCATGCCTTTTGATGAGCAGAAATCGCACTTGACTCTTGTGCTGTTGGTTGTGTGTTACTGGTCGGTAAGCTCCTGCCTTTGAGGCGTAGAGACAATACATTAAGCTCTTGTTCGTGGGGTCGCGTGTTAGCTACTGAAACAAACTATCTGCCGCCAATGTAGGCAAGCATTGCATAAAGCTGGCACTGAGATTTAGTGTTAATTTACAGAGAGGCCCTCTTCCGCTGAGGTCTGCATGCGCTGCAATAGGCTATGATGTAGGAGATGATTGGTTAGTGATACGGACGCTCTTAGCCTCGGGGTGTGAACTCACTGCATTAGGTTACGGTGCAGGGGTGGGGGGTCGTTGCAAAGACCTCCCATTCCTCAGAGGTGTGCATGCACTGCATTAAGTCCTTGTGCTCGCTCGTATGTAGGGTTAGGGAAGCTCGTCCCAGCTGGTCTACTGTGCACGTGCTGCATTCTCCTCTGCTGTGGACGCATTTGATGTTAAAGACGTTCTCTGCCTCTGGTGTGTTTACACATAGATCTGATTGTAGGCCTCGGTGTTGGGGCTCCGGGGAGTTTAAGTTTATTTACTTTTATATGGCGTCACTGGAGTCATTCATGCGTATACAAATTGAACTGTTACCAACTAGAAAGTGCTAAAGCCATAGAGAGTGAAAAGATTAGTACCGAGCTCTCACAAAATGTCAAAGGAGATGTGTATTTTCTTCATACTTAAAGGCAGAAACCGCCAAGCTCAAGCCCGTTACACAGACGTTTAATGCACCGGAGGCGTACTGACAGAAGCGAGATACGTAGCACAACAATAATAACACGCCCTGGCTTCATATCAAGGCTCAGTAGCAATTTAGAAGCAGAATTTGTGAAAGAAGGGAGGGCGACCCCATCGCTGTCACAGTACCTTTAATATCTTCGTCTTCAATGGTGGTGTTGGAACTGTCGGAAGACACCTAATAAGAGAGGGAGCGAGAGAGGGGAGGTGGGAGGGAGACAGGAGGAGAAAGTACTGGGACTGGGCTCGATAATTTAAAACACGTCGCCACTGAGATGCGGGAGCTGCTGGTGTGCGCGTGCGGTTGCGAGCAGCAGCATATGTTTCCAAATACACGCGCCCGCGTCTGGGCACGATAATTAGAAACATATGCTGCTGCTGCGCGTAACCGCAAGCATTAGGCCGTGGGCGTGCACATGGGTGGGACAAAAAGAGGCTTTGGCCAATTGCGTGCTGTCTTTGTTAAAAAGACGCACGCAAAGGCCAATAGCCTGGGGCAAAACTACAAGCACACGCGTGAACGTGTGCGAGCGTGTGGTTGATTTCTGAAAGCCCTTACATAAGGTAGAGCCGAGCAGCCCATGCAGTCTGCAAGCCTTGGCATAGCCAATAGGTCTCGCTTTTGGGACCTTATAAGTATTTAGTTATGCAGCACAATATCCTTGGTGCAACAACATCAACTGTTGCATGGCTAAACACTTATAAGGTCCCAAAGGCGAGACCTATTGGCTATGCCAATGCTTGTTATGATTTGGTGCAGCTCCATTCAGTAGTTTTTTGAGAAACGAGGGCTCAAAATGTATAGATATTCCACGCCGTGGAGGATCTGAGGAGTCAACCGATATCTAGATAAGATCGGATTGACTTCCACCACATTAAGAAAGACATGGTGGCAGCTATATTAAGACTCCGGGATTAAGTCCCCTGTCCTAGGAAAAACTAAAAAAACTTTTAAAAAACATATGGGGGGGGGAGCAAAAATGTATTTCTTTGCTTTTAAAATTTTACCACAAATTTGAAGAGGACCCAGTGAAATTTAAAAAGTTTTTTAAAAAGCGAGATCCCGCCCCTTAAAAAACAAACAAAAAGAAAGAAATTCCGGGTTAGGTCAGGGCCCGGAGGACCCCAAACATTAATCTTGACGGGAGAGGGAGCACACAGGCCCCCCTCAGCAAGCCATTTAGAGGCCCCTGGGACCCCATACTGCAGGCCACATTCACCATTACAGGAGAGTGGCACGCACCTTTCGTCTCCAAGCCCTTCAGATGGCCTGGGGACCCCACCCCAGGCCTGCATCACTCAGAGTCCCGTGGGTGCCCCGGGTCACCAACAGCAATTCAGGGCTATGAGGCCACAGGGGGACCCCAAGGACCACTTTGCGGTGCGGTGGGAGCCGGCTCCATCTGTTTGCTCCTGCCTGGCAGGAGCTACTTTTCTGTGTAAACTTTCATTCCCTGCCTGAAAGAGGGCAGGCAGTTTAAGTTTTCCTTGCTGCGCTCTTGCAGGCAGGGAACTGCAGTGCCCCGGGGGTTGGGGTCTCCAGGACCAGTGGATTGCAAAGGGGAGGGGGGGTATCTCCCAACCTAAAAATAATTGTCAGCAACGGGAGATGGGGTCCCTGGACATATAATCAGCTCAGGGAGGGGGACTGCATGCCACTGTCCCCGTATAATAAAAAAAAAAAAAAGGTGAATGTGAAATGAGGGGAGAAGCGGCTTATTACACATTTACTGCTCCAGCTCAGGAGTGCCCATAATAGCCACGGGCTTTTTTTAAACAATATTTTTAGTTAATATTGTGGGGGGGGGAGAGGGGGCCTGTAGGGAGTATAGCAGCTTCCAACAACAACAAAAAACCACACAGTAAGTCTCCTAAGTCATTGAATTAATGACTCCAGGAGAGCATACCATATTTTTTAATGCACTCTGAGCTAGGGCTATATGTTCTTCAGCTGGAGCGCAGGCCCCCCTAGTTGTTGGTTCTATGGCTGCACTTTGTGGACTAAAATTTGTTATAAAAACTTAAAGATGTTATCTTAAGCCAAAAGGTCTTCTTTATACAGGTTGATGTGCTGACCCCTCGATAAAGCCAATAGCCCATCACTTTTTGTATTTTTACCCTTTGACAAAGCCACTAGGTCTGTCTTACTTAAAATGACACCCTTTAAATTGTTACATGACAGTCAGCCATGCGTGGTGGGGGTTGGGAGCCTGGGGGCAGCTTGGGCATAGGGTGTGGCCGCAAGGCAAACCCATGCCATCCACGGCTGGGCGACCACAGAGGTTGAACAGACTCAGTTATCAAATAGTCAGCTGGAGATCAAATCTTAGGTTTAGTTAACATTAGTCAACTATGTTTTCGTTTAAAACCATCTTTATTCACCAATATGGGCATTTTGTGGCTGAAACATTCATGTCGTCTGACATGCTGACTTGATTAACAGGAAATCGTCTTCCTTCCGTCGGTCCATGTGCCACAAACCCTACCACTGGCACTGTAGCACGGCCTGCTAGTAAATTCTACCACAAAGCAGTTGTAGCAGGCAGGAGATGTTCTATTGGCTCCAGATGCGCAAGACTGCCGACAAACCTGCATCACTGCAGGGACGAAAATGTAATTTAAACAGATGCACGATTTACTCTAAAATATCATGGAAAAGCTGATAATGGTAATCAATTTAACTAACAGGATTGTAGCTGTCAAAACGTCTTTAAAAAGTACGCTTTAGCAGCAGTTGGTTTTTAGAGTTATAGGGTTTCGAAGGGTAATTGAGGAACTTAATAGAGTCTTTGACGGTAAAAATGCTCATCTTTGTAGAAGAAGATAAAAGTATAGATAATGTGATAAAAAAATCATTTATTATAATGTAGTTGTAATGTAATTGTGATGATAAAGTGTTAGCAATCGGTTAAATTAACCTAGTTTTAGGTTCTGTATTAAAGGGATTGACCCATTTTAAATGTGTGTATTATAATGACCTAATTAGCAAATACAGAAAAGGATATGGACTTGACTAAAATTAGCGATCACAGATCAAATGACAGGAAACAGGCAATTCTGTTTTGGACCACTCATCCATGTTTGCAATTTGCCATTGAACACAGATATTTTCTTACACGTGCCCGGCTTCAGGGAACCAGCTTGTACATGTATCTGAAGCCCTGAGGCATAGGCAGAAGAAAAATGGTCAGGTGGCACTCGATGCCACTTAAGTCCAAAACTAGAGTCTAGACTTTGAAGCTGTGAGTGGTGCAGGATGTAATGTTTCTTCATGAGCATTCCCTAGTGGCATGCGACATCCCACTGGTGAGGTTAAGTTCGAGGCCTACAGGGAAAGCCAGCCTGAAGCACTCACAATGGATGCCATGGTAAACTGGGCAACCAAGGCCTCACCACTGCCTCAGGCAAATCTGCCTGTGAACCATACTCTTTCAGAACACAGAACGGTTGGTAGATGGCGAGGGACGACAGTGAAGCTCCTTGCCTCAGAGCACTGCAATGGAGACAAAGATATTAACCTCCCATATTCTTCTGCGCCATCTGTACAGTCCACTGAGACACTGCTATGAGGGCTGTTCTAATCTCCATTGTGGAGTCGCAGCTGTGATGGGGCCCCTAATTCCCGCGAGAGCAGGGATTTCTATACCTTTCAGCTGCTTCCCTCTTTCAGACCAGAGTTAAGTCTTCAGGTAAAGCATCATCACTGATTTAGGAAAACACTTCTTTGCCACTTAGTCTTTCCATGGGGCCAACATATCCTATAAGTGCGTGAAATGCACAAAAGGGCTAAGAGAGATTACTACAATGTCGCGGAAGGAAACAACTATGCTAGAAATGGATAATAAAGTTGGAAGCCCAGGCAAAGCATGGAGTTTAGACAACAAGGAGGGACTAAGGGCCAATAGAAAAGGTCCAGCATACAGGCCCACGTAAGCACAACAAGAAAGGGTATGCTGTTCCTAAAAGATCCTACAGATCAAGGTTATACAAGGGCATGTGGGTGCTCGTAGAAATCGGAGAAATGCTTATCTCCTTTCAGAAAAAGACCCTCACACACCCAGCCAGCTAGGTGTCTTGCTTCATCACTGGGTCTGCTCCTTATCGGGTCGGCGCTGCAATACCCGATCGGCACCCGTGGTGGGGCCTTCTTGGCGGAGATCTTTTTTCTTAGCCGTAGGGTGTAGTGCGTGTAAGGGCCCTAGTGAGTGTAGATGTGAATTGTGTGAAATCTAAAACAGGAATAGTGAACCACCCAAAACTATTTTAATGACTGTGGTCACTAACCTGATTAAAAATAGAAAAGGCGCACACGCCTGCCCTAGGATTGCAGGATTGTGTGCTGAAGCTCAGGCCAACATGTTTCATGCCTAATGTTAATTTAACGGCAATTCTTCAGGACCTACTATCGACATTCTACACTTTATGGTTGGTGGTGTATAAATACCCAGTTCAGTGACCACTCATACAGCACCCTATAAAGTGGTACCTGTCGATCAATAACACTGCCCAAACTTGGTTCAGCTCAAAACACCAAGATGTCACGGCAGGTAAAAACACTGCAAGATTCAGTGTCGTTGTCAGTTCCGTCTGTTCACGGGCGACCTACCCCACACTCTGAACAGACGGAACTGACAACGACACTGAATCTTGCAGTGTTTTTACCTGCCGTGACATCTTGGTGTTTTGAGCTGACCCAAGTTTGGGCAGTGTTATTGATCGACAGGTACCACTTTATAGGGTGCTGTATGAGTGGTCACTGAACTGTGTATTTATAGACCACCAACCATAAAGTGTAGAATGTCGATAGTAGGTCCTGAAGAATTGCCGTTAAATTAACATTAGGCATGAAACATGTTGGCCTGAGCTTCAGCACACAATCCTGCAATCCTAGGGCAGGCGTGTGCGCATTTTCTATTTTTAATCAGGTTAGTGACCACAGTCATTAAAATAGTTTTGGGTGGTTCACTATTCCTGTTTTAGATTTCACACAATTCACATCTACACTCACTAGGGCCCTTACACGCACTACACCCTATGGCTAAGAAAAAAGATCTCCGCCAAGAAGGCCCCACCACGGGTGCCGATCGGGTATTGCAGCGCTGACCCGATAAGGAGCAGACCCAGTGATGAAGCAAGACACCTAGCTGGCTGGGTGTGTGAGGGTCTTTTTCTGAAAGGAGATAAGCATTTCTCCGATTTCTACGAGCACCCACATGCCTCTTGTATAACCTTGATCTGTAGGATCTTTTAGGAACAGCATACCCTTTCTTGTAAAGCATGGAGTTTGTCACTAGTCTTAAATTATGTTGCAAAAATAAGGCACAGTGGAGCAAATCATTTACCAACTGGAATAATTGAGAGGATTTGGAACAATTGGTAACGATCAAAAATTGAACAGTGTGATCAACCTGCCCAGAGCCGCCAGGAGCAAACAAGCAATGAACTACGCTCTTGCCTACTCTTGCGGTGAGGGGTGAGGCAGGTAGGCTCATGATAACACCCTAGTGAGGTGGTGCAGGGAGGCTTGGGTCGTCTCAAACAACAGACAAAGGTGTCCACCACTCAAATTAATTTCATATTTCACTATACTAATTCACCACTAATGCTTTATGGGTTCCAGAGTAGCCTGCTACTCGCTGAACAAGCATTGGCATAGCCAATAGGTCTCACTTTTGGGACCTTATAAGTATTTAGTTATGCAGCACAATATCCTTGGTGCAACAACATTAACTGTTGCATGGTTAAACACTTATAAGGTCCCAAAGGCGAGACCTATTGGCTATCCCAATGCTTGTTTATGCCAGCTATCAGTACAAAGTGCGTGTTTACGGACCGCTTACAGGTTTTCAAAACACATAAATGAAAGGCATTTTCATTTACAATGACAATAGCTCAAACTCTCACAAAGGTGAGACCTATTGCATTGCAAATGCTTGTTATGCTAGCTGCTGTATTTGTCTGTTATATTATTTTATTTATTGTTGTATTTTCATTTTGGAGTGTTGTGTTCTGTAGCGCTCCATAGGACATATCAAGGCCAGCGTTTTACCCCAAAAATGAAATAAACACATAAAAACTAGGTGCTATCTGTAACTACAGGATTTGTAATTACAGTATGGCCGTTGCGTGTGAAAAGATATACAAACATGGTATTATTACTAGTAATAGAAGAGGCGGTAGCATCAGCTCGGTTTTCGTAACCAACATTAAAACGACCAGAGGAAGAACCACGGGAAGTAAAAGTGTTTATAATCATTAGGAAGACTATTTTCTTACTTAGATTGACTTAACATTTAAACAAATGACCCGCTAGAAAACTGCTTGAAGAGAAACCCATCATATTTGACTCGAGGTTAAAGGAAATATTTCAATTTGTATTGTCTTTACTTTTGTAATTTTAGATTACTTTCAGAAAACATGTCACAGGAGGAAACCATTTTGTAAATTGGTGTCACCTGGTCAAAGGGAATGTACTCTTGAAAAAAGCTCACACACAAACAGAGACAGACATGTACGTCTTCAATCACCGGCACAGACACATAGACACATGCACACAAACGGAGACACACAAGCAGGCACACGTTTTCAAACATCAACACAAACACGCGCGCACACACACGATAGACCAATTATACACCCACTGGCACACACAGACACACACGCAGAAATAAGTACACTTATACAAGCGCCGATACACACCGAACAAACAGACACACAAACAGAAATCGGTGCACTGATACAAACACCGGCACACACCGAACACACAAAGAAATATATTACATTTATACAAACAGCGACACACTGCACACACACACGAATAGACACACACACAGATACCTTTCAGTGCCAAACATGCATTTAAAGCAGGGTTACTGCAAGCCTTCCAGTTAACGCGCAATACATCCCTTATTCCCCACGACGGGCATGGGGGCCTTTTGGGAATGGGGGCTCATGGAGCGTGTAAGTGACCTACAAGGAGCGTGAAACAGTTAATTGGGGTCCCGAAAGTGGGTTTTTATTTTTAAAATACAGAACGGTATATTACAAGAGCGATGCGAGTGAAACTAGTCAGCAGTCAGGAAGGGATTAGTTATGCGCAATAACAGAAAATCCTCGCATGAGGATGGCGACTGCGTCCTCGCTTTATTACAATAAAATATGTCCGAGAGTGGTATATCTGTATATACATAGAGGGAGATACATTCTCACCATTTGCGCACTGTATAATGAGCTGTTCCGTAAGTGTATAATAATTTATGAACCGTGTATTATATTTGTATTTACCATAGTGTCGGGAATTAAAAGCGCTACAAGCAATCCAGCACAGAAAAACACAGCCCCGCAGCCACACCTCCGACAGTAAAGCTCTACGACGGCTGGGAAAGCTCCTGGCAGCGCCGTGGTGTATTTTACAATATTTGCACTGTAAAGTCTTCACGATGCAGCATACTGCATTTCAAATTTTTACCGTCCTCTCCCTCCTGCAATTTACATGTAAACTCCTCTGCACTGAACAAAGAACATCATCTGCTAGAAAGTGTCAAGGCAGTAATCAAGGACAGATGAAACTACGCGTGAAGCCTGTCTAGGCACCTAATGCCACAACAAATAAGGAACAGAGATGCCGACTTTGGGACGGAGGAACCAGGTTCGAATCTCGGTGTCGGCTTTCCCAGGGTCTGTATAAAAAAAAAACAGCAAAGCAGATATGCACGTTTTTTAACTGAAAGAAGAAAGTCTAGCAAGAGGCAGAAATAATGATTACAACAAGAGAGGAGCAGGGGCGAGCGAGCGCGGTAGCCTGGGCTTTTGAAAGCTGACCAGACGCTCGTGCGTCATGGCCTTTTCCCTGCGATTACCCGCACGGCCGGCATGTGTTTCCAATTATCGCGCCCGCGTCTGGGCACGATAATTGGAAACAGATGTCTGCCGTGCGGGTAACCGCAGGTAAAAGGCCATGACGCACGAGCGTCTGGTCAGCTTTCAAAAGCCCCTAACTTAAAGTCTCGCAGAGCAGCGCTTGCGCGCTACTCGATGCTCGACCTAAAAAGTGCTTCAACGCCTCGTCAGGGGTAGAAAGCGCTATATAAATGCAATTACAATACAATACAGTAGAGACATTAAGGAATGAAGTCGGCAGACAGCTCACCAATACTCTTGATCATGCTCCTTCCACAAGCAACAATAAATTCTCCCTTGCTTACACATGCACGCCCCACCAAATAAGATGGATGCTTTATCCACAACCAAAGGCTTCTCTTTGTGATCAGTGCTTGCTTGCTGCTGGAATGTTTAAAACAATAAATAAATAATGCCAAAGTGCACATTTAAAAAAGGGCCATAGGGTGGTGCAGAGAGGGTGGAGAGGAGGAGGGTAAAGCATTGCACCAGGGAGAGGGTATCACAGAGCGCGGGTGGAGAAACACATGGAGAAAAAAAAACACAGAGTGCAGGGGTGTAGGGGCGGGATGATGAACGTGGGAGGTGGGAAAGAGCATACAAGAAAGGGAGAAGCAAACAAAAGTGACAGCAATGCAGGGAGTGTCAGAAAAGTATATGAGGGTGAGAGCAACCAAAAGGGCTGGGGAGAAGTAAACAAGTGAGAAACTCATGTCTTGGACAGGAACGACACTACACTAGAGAGGCAAAAATGCAGATTTGGCTTTAAGATCGACGTGGCAATAGCACATGAAATACATGTGTTCCAAGGCACTAAGCCCTTCCATCTTCTTCCATTCTGCCCCCTCAATCATAAGCCTACCGCTACAAAATAGGTTAGCCAAGAGAGTCCTCATTCCAGTGATTTGACAGTCGATTTACAAAGTGACGTGGCTATTAACTCCAACACACCATGTGCTCCCAACCATCCATTCAATATACGCTCCTATATACACTTTGTGAAAATCTAGTTTTTTGGTTTTTTTTGAGTGCTCATATTAGGATTCTGCTTTGAACTGGTGTTGGTGGTTGTACTTCATTAAATTAAATCGAAAGGAACAACATGGCATTTGAGTGTCCTACTGAAGCTCAGACAGGAGGACGTGATAGAACTGCAGAACATGTCAGAACAGAAGTCATGCCACGAATGGACTACGCAGCCACGTCACAGAGAGAACCATTGTTAATGCATACATTTTAATTTTTCAAAAATGTATTAAAACATCAGATTCAACGCAATATCTGGACAGTGACAATTTTGCTAGTGCTAGTAGAGATGAATCATTGG